>JBBBDQ010001033.1:2777500-3110000 GCA_037127315.1 Ascarosepion bandense | reverse complement strand
AGCCAGAAATTTTGTAGGTTGTGTGGAGAGGAAAAACTTGCTATAGCTTCATATAAACACACCAATAATTTATTCAATTCTAAAACAGAAATATTAAATAAATGCAGACATAGAAAACCTTGGCTTTTGAATTAAGTTTGATTGCGGTGGATTTGTATCAGTTTTGGTTTGCATTTTTTGTTTTCGTCTTTGCAATCACTAATTTTTTTAAAAAATTTAACATATATGAAATTTGTTTTCTTAATAAAGTTCTCCCCAATTTGTGTTTGATGTCTTCTTTCTTGGTCACGTGGGTTGATTGAATTTCCTTTATATTTATCGTTTAGTTTCTTTCTTTGTTAGCCTGCTTTCCCAGACGATCTGTTTAGGTGAAATCAAGGTAGGTTGTCTGGCTCATTACGTATTCTTTATATATATATATATATATATATATATATATATATATATATATGGTTAAATAAAATAAAGACAAGAGGAAAACTATTTAAATTGATTTAAATAGAGTTTTCCTCGTCTTTATTTTATTTAACCATCCTGTCCTTAATATCAGATCATAACTGAGTATATTTTTACATATATGTATATACAGCTACAACCCAAGAACAATGACCCCTGAATTGTCCTGTCCATATATCCTCAGTAAATATACAAACAAATGCATCATTTTTTTAACTTTGGACAACAAAATAAAATAAAGCTATGTGTTCATGCGTAATTCTTATGTAACTAGTTTTAACCTGTGAAAATTTCTCAGTTCTTCGACTTTGATATTTGGATGAATTTTAATTTTTCATTTAATGATAGAGTTAGCTCATGGCCGGACGTGCATTGTGGTGCAGTGGATATCAGCTCAGAACAAAAAATTGAGGAGTCGAGTTTGAATTCAAGTTGAATTCCTTGCATTCACATACATGCAAATACTTTTGGGAAAGTATTAATTCTTCTTTTCTTTTTAGTTACGAGTTAAATAACAGGACAGAAACAGACTGCAGGATAATCTTCTGCCCACTCAGTTATGTCTCTTTCGAGACATGATTGCCCAAGCTTGTATCACGTATGGTATTTTAACTGACTGAAGCTCATAGCAAGTTATACAACAATAAAAAAAAATATTTGTAGAAATTCTCCTATCACATAGTTAAATATTTGAGCTTAACAACTGTTATGGGGGAAACACACCTATTCCTCAGATAATGGACTCTCCCTCCTATATTAATAAGAGTTAACAAGAGTTCTTTTGACTTCTATTGGAGTTCAGTAGAACTACTAGGCAGTTGATATTAGTCGGCAGTTAGCCGAATACTAAGGCATCAGCTTTCAGTGGAAGATTACCAAGTTCCTAACATTTTGGGTACGTTAAGTCGATTAGCAACCGACATAGCATGATTATAATCTTCAGCGCAAAAACTACTCCACAACAACAACAACTTTAACAAAATAATGCAATAACAATCATAAATATGAAAGCTGGTCATTATTTTAAGAAGTGGGTACAAATTAAAAAAAAATATTGAAACTTTTAAGTTTTTTCATTTCACTGAAACAACTCTGAAACACTCATCTTCCCTTTTTTTTCTTTCATTCATAAATTTTCTCACTGAAACCAATTAGTGTCTTTTCTCCTCTTTCCACATTATCAAAATGAACTTAGCAAGGTGTAATGATTATATAAACTAATGGAGTGCTGAGTACAATTATGATATGGTTTTCATTCTGTTTGAGTTCCTTAAATATCATGTGGATTTTGTAAATAAAAACAAGATCAAGAGAACTCTTTAATAAAATGAAAAATCAATTTGATAATTTATTTCTCAACAGTATTCCGATGAAAATGAAAAAATACTTTTTTTATTTAACAAACATCATAGGCAGTCTAATGAACAATAATTAATAAAAATTAATCAGAAAAGTAAATATTCCATGTTTTTTTGTTTTTTTTTACAAGCTGACCTGTTTTTCTCATTTACATCAGGTTCAATGTTAACCATCTGGGTTTCTTCCCATTAAAATGTGCTTTTTCTCTAGCCAAAGAATGTCTGGAAAGATGGAGATTTTCCTTCCTTCCTTCCTTTTGAATGCAAAGGTTCTCTTTTTTTTTTCCCCCCTGTGTTTGAGGGGACAGCTGGTTTCTTCCTGATATCGTTTATCATAAAATGCAATTCAGAGCATAGAGGAGGAACTAATTCCACAAAATAAAAAGAAAAATATGTTCAATTACTTCAAATATCTCCCAATTCTTTACACTGGAAATGGTAAATTTTTGTTTTGTTCCCTGAAGGTCTTTACTCCTTCAAATCTTTCGAAAACATCCTTATTTCCGTGCAAAAGTAAATGCGGAACTCAAAACGATAATTGATTATTGACAAAACCTAACTATTTTCAATTTTACAACCAGAAAAATATTGAACTTCTTTTCGCTAATTATCTCACCCCATAACCACGGTTCAAAACATGTTATTCACTGCTGAATGACTTCACGCTTAGATTGGTGATTTTTCGACGAATTTGCCTTCCTTTTTGCTATTCATGTGCAGAAATTGAGTTCCAAACCCAAACAAATCACAGACTAATCGCTCAAAAGAAGTACACGGGCTGTAATAAGTATCCTGTGCCCCATGTCATTCAGCGGTGAATCATATATGAAAATGGTAGTAAGGGGTGACATATAGTCTGACTTTTTTGTGGTCAAAAACAGGAAAAATGGTAGGTTTCTTCAAAAAACAATTATCAATTTGATTTCAGCATATACATTTGCACGTAATTAAGGAAGTTTAGGAAAGATCTGATGGCCTTCAAGGAACAAAACAAAAATTTACCCTGGAAATTTCATAATTAAGTCTACCGGCCTGATTATTTACAATAAATTTTTGTTAACAAAATGGGTGTCATTCGACAGGATTTTATTAGCACATTTTTGTAACAAAGATTTATCGTAAATAATAAGGCCAGTAAAAATTAATATATAATACTGTTTTGTTATAAAACAGAATATCTACCTAAATACGAGTATCGATCAAAATTAATGTTCAAACAAATCATTTCAAATTGTCGGTTGTTTAAAGACCATTGAGTTAATCTTTTTTAATTTTCGTAATATATGTTTGTTTGATGGCAGGAGTACACTTGTTGATGAATAATCTTTTACAGGATCCTTGAATGACTCATGGCAAATATGAACTTTTGTACCCGCATAAAAACAGTGCGTCAAAGCAGTGTTTATTGTTTAAAAAATGATGATTAGAATTGTAATTAAACCTAAACATTTGAAAATGAATTTATATATTTTCTCTTTTTTTCAGAATTTAAAACAGAAATATTGAACATTAGAGTTTCTGTTTTCTTAAAATTTGAAAAGAGAAAAAATCCTGTACGAAAATAAATGAGAAATACTTCAGCTTCAAACCTAATGATTAATTTTAGCTGAATTAATTCAGTGAGTAAAAAAAAAAAAATCTTTAGTATTTGAAGTGCTTCCATTGATAGAACTTTTTTTTCTTGGATCAAAGTAATTACATGTTAAAAGAAAAACAAAATCAACATTGTATTTTATCTCCAAACATAACAGTAAATGAAACATGGCATTTTTTTCTGCAAAACAAATTGAGCTTACAAAGTCGACAAGAGTTTCGTGCAATATTTATTGTAAATCTACTGCATATATTGATATGAAAACAATTTAGAAAGAGAGAGAGATTTTTCAAAGATCAACAGCATTAAGCCCTAAATGATGACTCAGTGGTTACAACACTGGTTTAAAAGGGTTTATCATTCAAGAACATCTCAAATCTAAATTACGAAAATCAAGGTTATTTTCTATCTTTCTGCATACAGTATTATTATTCTTTTATGACTCTTCATAACATGGTTGATTATAGCTCTCCCCAGCTTTCTACTCTTTGTAGCTCTTAGTAATGTTATTTTTTTTTACTATAATTTGACCTCCCTGGTCTAATATCTATCTACACAAGTTTGTGAGATATGATACCTCTTTTTTCTTTATGTTCCATGTCTATTCAAAATGTAGGTGATCATAGCTCTCCACATCATTCTATTACTTGAACAACTTTTCTCTTGATATCTCTCCCAAAACCTCAGCATCCTTACTGCTTTAATTCTTTCCATCTTGTTTTCAATATGTCTTATAGGTATTAAATTCTCCTCTCTTTCCTCCTTATGTGTCCCCAAAATTGTCTGTTATGTTCCCAGTTTCCTTAAGACTGTTGTTGCTCACATGGTTATTCTCATCATCTTTCTGTAGAACCACATTTTTGTTGCTTCAAGTAACCTTTGATGAAACTGCCCAGCATTCACTGTCATCTGAGAAAATTATACGACACAGTAGTTTATTACCTTTTTCTTTGTTTCTTATGAAATTTTGTTGTTCCTTAATGCTCTAACTTTTAGAAGGCATATTTTGCCATTCCAATGTGCTTCTAAATTTCTGTGTTACATTTTTCATTATCTACTGAATCACTTCCAAGATAAATTAAAGAAGTTAAATTTCTATACTTTTTTATTTTGACATCTTCAATTTGGTTGGTTGGTTGGTTGTTGGGGTTTTATGGCATATCAGCCACTATGGGTTATTTAATAACAAATCCAGTTTACACATATATATGAAATATATACAATTTGTAAACATAATTTAAGGATAATGTTCTAAATCGACAGCTCGTTTACTCTTACTCGAGTAAATGGTTTCAAATGTTTAGTTAGTGAGTTTAATAGAAATAATTAATTCCTTTGCATAGCCAATTGATATAATTATGTCTCACTTCCAGATTTACTTGCAGTGATTAAAAGACCCAACGTAGTACTATCCATCAGTAGGTAGATTGTTTGGATTTTTATGGTATATCAACCTTGATCCGTTGAGTTTTGTTTAAAGGCATATCAACACCTCTGTGGGTTATTCAATACCAAAATGGTAGGGCCTTAAGATATTTTTTTAATGTTCAGTTATAGTGAGAAGGTTGATTTTTTTGTTTTTTCATTTTCTTCCAGTTTTTTTTTTTCTTTTTTTGTGTCTTTTTTTTTCTTTATTTTTTTTCTGTCATTTTTTCTTTTGATGATAAATGAGCAGTCTCACTTTTTGGTTTGGTTTGGTGAGGTTTTATGGCATATCAACCACTATGGATTATTCAATGCCAAATCCAGTTCATATTAAATATAATTTGTTAACATAATTTAAGGATAACTTCCTTAATCGACAGCTCGTTTACTCTTACTTGAGTAAACAGTTTCAAAGGTTTAGCTAGTGAGTTAGTTTATTTAATATAAATGATTCATTTGCATCACCAATTGATGTAATTATTTCTCACTACCAGATTTACTTGCAGTGATTAAAAATCCAACATAATATTATTCAACAGTAGGTTGATTGTTTGGATTTTTATGACATATCAACCATGGTTGGTTGAGTTTGAGTTTTGTTTAACAGCATATCAACCTCTGTGGGTTATTTGATGTTAAAAAGGTAGGGTTTTAAGATATTTTTTTAATGTTCAGTTATAGTGGGAAGGTTGATATATATGCAAATGATACAATGGTATAGTTGTACCTCCAAACATCTTGATTAAAAGTCCCTGGTAACTGAACTCTCCTCTGACTGATCTTTTACAGTTCAATGGAAAAAAAAGACAGACTATCTTTCAATACATCCAAAACTAAACACATAACATCTCATCACCACTGAGCAGACCCTGAACCTGTATGAATTCAGATGAGCACTCATACCCTTAAAGAGGCTCCTTGCCTCAAACACCCACTCAATCTAAAGCTTACTTCCGACCTAAAAAGATGCTGGAAGAATGGTCAGTTCCTTGTTTGGTTTGGTGGGGTTTTATGGCATATCAACCACGATGGGTTATTCAATGACAAATCCAGTTTATATTAAATATAATTTGTATCCATAATTTAAAGATGACATCCTTAAACCACATCTCGTTTACTCTTACTGAAGTAAATGGTTTAAAATGTTAATATCTGACATGTTTAGTTAGTGAGTTTATTTAATATAAATAATTAATTCATTTGCATAGCCAATTAATGTAATTATTTCTCACTACCAGATTTACTTGCAGTGATTAAAAACCCAACATAATACTATTCAACAGTAGGTTGTTTGGATTTTTATGACATATCAACCATGATCGGTTGAATATTCTGGGTTATGATAAGGCAATATATTTTTGGATACAACCCTCTCTCAAGAAAGCAAGAACATCACCCATGTCAACATTCTCAAACATATTCCTCACATTATCTATTTTAAAATACCACTCTCTGGTTCTAGTTAGCTGACTGCATTCCATTAGAATATGTTTAATTGCGCAAAGTGTTTGACATGTCAAACACTGTGGTGGCTGTTCCTGCATGAGTATAAATGAATGAGTGAGTCTTGAGTGGCCAATACACAATCGAGATATAATGACTTGTTCCTTTATTGATTTTTTAAAAGCTGGTCTCCATATTCTTAAAACTGAAGGTTAGTCCTTTCTTCACATTTTCCTTTACTACCTTGTCTAGGAGATCATGCCGTTATTGTTTCTTATGTCTGCCATTGATATAATCCGCACATTTTATTTTGTTAAGTTTGTGCCCACCAAAAATAAATCAGAGTCAAACATCCAGATCTCTTTTCCTTTTAATCATTTCACCCCAAGTCAGGCAATAAAAGAACTAAGATGCAGATGAGATATTGAGTGCGAAAGAATATGAGGAAAAAAAGAGAAAAGCATTAATAAGGAGTAAGAACAACAAAAGACAAAAAATAACTGACATTGCATTGACATTTTTGAAGATCAAGATACCAGAATAGATTTCCACAAGTGAGAAATGTGAAAAAACAAAAAACAAATCAGCATAGAACTTATGGTTGCATCCAGCCATTTCAACAGTAAAATCATGAAACCTTACAGTCAAACATGTCAGGTGCCATATGTGAATCATGCTAAGGCAATCTTGTCTTGAAAGAGACTGGGCTGAAAATTTTCCTGAAGTAGGTTGCCATGATTTTCTGCAGTACACTGGTTGCCAATCAAGTCTACAGAATCCAATCTGTTTTGCTATTTCACTCATAGCTGAGGGAAGAAGGGACGGATTCATACTTTCACTAAAGGTATTTGCACATAAGTGAATGCAGCAAACTCAACTGGAATTTGAATTTGCCTCTCTGATTTCTCATTCCGAGCAGATATCTACTACACGACAATGCACATCTAATTCAGTACTGCACTTAATTTCGGTACCATATAGGAAAGTTTATCAGAACAATCACCATGAAAATATTTGTAGAGAAAACACAGGGAAGCTATATTACAGTGGTGGGAAAGTGAATGAAGCCAAGATGATAGAAGAAAAATGATGAGATCTTACTGCCAATCCAGTACTGCACTTAAATTAATAATGTCTAAACACTATAGAGGAAAGTTTATCTAAATTACTGTGAAAGTTTTTATAGTAAAAGGCACAGGGGAACTACATTTTGGTGATTGTGGGAAAGTAACTAAAATTAATATGCCAGGTCAAGACCTGTAATATTGCTGATTCTATTTTAGATTTCATCAAGAATCTCTAAAAATATAGCAAAGGCAACAGGCCTGATGCAGAAGCAATATTCAAAGCAAAGACAAACGATCTAATCTAAATCTAAACTTATTTATAAATAAAACTGTGTGTGTGTGTGTGTATGTGTGTCTGTCCGTTACTTATAGACTCTGAAACGGCTGAACTGATTTTCTTGAAAATTTACAGTTGTACTATAAGTGTCTGCGAATGTTCTTAGCTAGGTTTTGTGTTGAGATACCCCCGATAAATATCGAGAATCGAAAAAATTGGGTTATAGAAGGAGTGGTCTGATTTTAATCAAATTTGATATACTCATAGACAAAGACATAAGAAACGATATTCAGAAGTTTCACGGTTGCAGTTCTTACAATAATGCAGAAAATTTATGATATATACATATTAAAGGGAAGATGTTTGTGTGTGTCTCTCTTTATCTGCCTGTATTTTTTTCGGCCCTTTTATTTTAGTTTTTGCTTCGGGTTTGGCTCTAAGTAGGTATAATTGTAGTTCTTAGTCTCAGCTATGATACCATTTACTCAGAGGACTTATTTAGCCTTTAAAATTCAGTTTACAACAAAAAAACTTATTTCATACCGATACCAGGAAATCAAAATTTGATTTATATCCATTCATTTTTCTTTCAGTCTACAGTTTCGCTTTAACTGGAAACAGCTATTGCTCTTTAGTCTTTCGTGCCAACGTCCAAAGAGTCTGAGCTCCAGGACCATGGATTAGTTTTAAAACTTTCATTACACCTGAGCAACGCCGGGCTACACTGCTAGAAGACTTATAAATATGTAAGACAGATTTGGTTGAAAAATTATTTAACATGACACAGTGAACCAACTAATCTCTTAATTGATTCAATCTCTCTATTCCACTTAATGCCAGCAGAAAATGTTAGCCCAAGAAGGGTGCATCAATCATGATGATGAAAAGTAAGTTGGATTCTGTTTTGGTTCATTTTGAAGGTCTTGAAATTAACTAATCATTCCTTGCCACAGTTAACAACAGATTATTGATCATTTTTTTTTTTTTGATCAGCTAGTAATTATTAAAACAAACAGAATTACTATTAAGATAGGAGTAAATAGTTGTGTCATCAGCATAGACACCAAGTTGAGACCTGTGACATCAGGAAGGTTGTTGATAAACATCAGAAAAAATTTAGGTCTAAGCATAGAGCTCTCTGGAACACTTGCATTCATGCAAAATGATCTTGAAGAGTAGCCATTCAAGAAAACATTCATTTCAAGATTTGATAAGAAAGACCAAATTGGTTCAAGAATTCATCCATAAGTACTAGAACCTTTGAAATAGGGAAGAAGACCAGAAAACAGAAAGTAGGTCTCCTGTAGCCAAATTGATAAATGAATGGTTTAGCTATAGAAGTGGTTTCTCTCAAGGGGAAAAGGGATACAGGCTGTATTTTTGTTAGGAGGCTCACATTTTCTTAAGTAATACTTTTCAATTTAAGCTGCTTGTTTTTAATTCATCTGTTTAATAATAAAAAAAAACAAAACAGGAATATCAAATCAAACATATGTACCTAATAAAAAATAACCTTTACAGTAATAAAATTGTTGGTTGAAAAATCCTTTAAAAAATTACAGTCATTTACATATCGGGTACAAAACTGAAGCTATCAGATATAAATTCATATGTGTTGATTTGTTTACTGATGCCAAACACAAAAAAGAAATTCAAATACGACCCTTCTGATAACCATATAAGAATTCTAGAGACAATCTTTGTAATTGTTAAGGAGACCCAAGAATGTCTCACTTAACTGTCTGCATCTTTTGAACATTCCATTAAGTCAGCACTTTGATTAAGCACTGTGTCTTACATTAAAAATCATTGAGTTATTACATTACAACACCAGAAATTGCCACTTCTTTTTGCTTTGATTCCAACTCTCTCGTCCTTTACTTTACCTCTTCACACTTTATTTTTTTGCTTCAAGCAGTGGAGATTGTTTGAGCCTCTGTTAAAGGCAATTCCATTATCTTCAGTTATTTGTTCTCTGGACTATTAATAGAAAAATGAAAGAAAACCATTCTAAACAACATTTCAAAGACTTCCTGTTTCACTGACAAACCAAATAATGGCATCAGGGGAGTCATTAAGATGCACTGGAAAAGTTCTAATACATTTTGGTCAAAGACAGATAGTAGATCAATCTGTAAGTAAAATCAAAGTTAAAATTTTCACAACTTTGGGATGAAATTTTGAGAATAGGAGTGGGCCTGTGCCACCAAAAATGACAGCAAATATATCAATATATTATCCAAAATGACAGCAACATAAATATATATATATATATATGTGTGTGTGTGTGTGTGTGTATACATATACATACAGATGGGTGTGAGTTTGTAACCCTGGGTTTCACGTGCTTGCAATCTTCAGACAAACTGATTAATTTAAAAAATTGACTATATGTAGGGCTGCGTATGTTGGTGTATTTTTGTGGAAGTGAGAGGAAAATTTGTCGTCATGACAGACACAGACATATATACACATTTGTACACCCATTGACGTGCACAAAGACACACATACACGTGCACATCCACCCACTGGGGCTCACACAAACATATATGTGAATCGTATAGGGCTCGGCATATATATGTATATGTGTGCTGTTGTGCACATACATACGCATTCGGTTGATGTATTTGAATAGTGTTACAATGTCAACGCGTGGACAGTTGTTGATTTTGTCTGCATCTGTCAAGACGACAAATTTTGTCTGCATATGTCATGATGACAAATTTTCCTCCCACTTCCACAAAAATACACCAATATACGCAGCCCTAAATATAGCCAATTTTTTTAAAAAAATCAATCAATTTGTCTGACAATCGCAAAAGCGTGAAACCTAGGGTTACAAACTCACACCTATCTATATGAATATGTCAGCTCTATCACTGATATTGAACACTTTCAAATAAGTACCACGCATATATAATATATAAATAATATAATATATAAATAAATTGCATATATATATATTGATATTTATAATTATATACATACACTTTTCACACATATATATTTGTAAATGCATAACACTCTTAATTATAAAAGAGGATATATATATATATATATTTATATATACACATATATATTCTTCACTAATTGATAACATAATTATTTAAAAATAATAAAATAATAAGGCACTGTTAAAGAGCAAACACACAGCAAGAGCTTTAATAAATGGTAGTAAATAGAATGAACTGAGCCAATGCTGGCTCGCTATTGTTTTTCTTCCCACTTTCCATGAGCATGACAGGAGGAAAATTATATATATATATATATATATATACACACACAAATACACAATGGTCTTTAAGATAGAAAGGATATTAAAGGAAATTGTTCTGTGTAAAATGTCTTTGGAATTGATGTTTTTAAATGTCTTCTTGAAAAAGAATAATAATGCAAAAAATACAGTCATTATAACAGCAAATACTAAAAGTCCTTGTCTATGCTATTTACAATAATTTTTCATAAGTCAGACCAATATAATAACCATCTCCTTGAAAATGGGAGGCATACTGCAAGTCAAATTCTTTCAGCAAAAAAAAAAAAAATAAAACTGAGTCAATTTTAATGCTTTGCTTATCGCAAACAATTACAAGTAAACTTAATTGCAATAAAATGAAAATAAATTGACTTTGAGATTTGACATGGTAAGTAAAAGGTTAAAAGACAGAATAAATAAAAAAGACAAAAGATTAAACAATTAAAGTTAAGTATACGTAATATATTTATAGATAACAGTTTTTATGTATATAACATGAGTAATTGTCACGAATGAAAGTATATTCCACAGTTAGATATTTACTTTCAAAAGTGCTCAATACAAAAACAGAGTCTGATGATAGTGTTTTAGCACCAAAACTTTACAGCTATCAAGTTGCAGTATGCAATTATATTAATAATAATAATTACTATATTTATATATATATATATATATATATATATATATATATGTATATATGTGTGTGTGTGATTGTTAATTCTGGTATAATTGTTGCCTCAATGTTTAACTGTATACACAGCCACTCTTCACTGAACCTAATTTCATCTCTGTGCCAACGTAATTTTTTTCTTAATCTTCTGAGTTAGATTGAACATTGATTTTTAGGGTCTGAAGAAGCAGTTTGTAATTTTTGCAACTGCCAATTCTGGATTTTTAACTGTTTGTGTTGAGTCTTCTTCTAATATATTGTTATGGTGCCCTATCTTCAGGGAATGGACTCTTCCTACTAGCATATAATACTATCCTGTGTGTCATTTCCAGGGATGCAACTGTGAGACAGTCAAGAAGCAGTCATATGACAAAGATTTGCACAAAGATTTGCAAGGACCACTGAGATTAAAAAGGAACTCTCCTAAAACACAGGCAAATGAGTTTTTAATAAAAGAATTACATGTAATTAGTGGAAGTATGAAAAATGTTTTTTATTTTTTTCATCACAGTTTTAATTTTTTTAAACGTATCTGGAAAAAAAACCAGAAAAGTAAAAGCAGAAAAGAAAATAGACACTTATCATGGAGGATTTTAAAAATATTTTATTAGAGCTTGTAAAGTACCAGAAAGTGAGGTGGTAAAAACAACTGCTCTCTCAACAGGAAAAAATGAAAGAACCCAGAAGGAAAATCAAGAGCAACAGCATGAATTTGAAAATCAATTCTTTGAACTAACAAGCCAAAGGAATGACATCAAGAATGAATTTTCTTTTTCACAAGAAATCATTCATAGTGCAACAGAGAACTTTACATATGCTCACAAGGAAGATATAACCTTTGCATCATACTTGAAGACATATCAAGATTCGAGCCACAAGATTAGTAACTAGGTTCCACCCTTTTACTGTGAAACCGATAAATTGTAAATACAAATTCTACTCCAGCAGCTTCTTATCTCGCACTTCCCGCCTGTGGAATTCCCTTCTGCTTACTTGCTTTCCCGACAGCTACAATCTTCAAGAATTCAAATGTAAAGTCAATAGTCATCTCCTATCTCACTCACTTTCATCCTCTCTCTCTCATGCTCCTTTCTCCATCCACTCCACTCTCATCAGTATTCTCATCCTTCTCTTACCCACTTCCTGACACGTCCTGTAACCTGTCACTTTTACTCATAACATTCCTCTTATGTACCCCCCTGCACAACAGTGGCAATAAAATGCCTTGCCTGGGGCCACACACTATTATAAAAAAAATAAAAATATTCTACAGATTGTGAAAATTGGAATGATACGTAAATCTGATTTTTCATTCCGAGCTGATATCCACTGCCCTACAATGCACATCAAGCATCCTACCATAGTAGGAATTAATTAAACCAAAGACGATATCAAGTTCACTAATTATTAAATCCATAGGGTGGCTCCAAAATTTTTGTCGTTTTAAACACACTAATTTTTATCTAAAAAATTATATGTATTTGACAGAAAAATAATAAAATATTTAGTAAATGGAAAAACAAAAATATCTATTTGAAATATGTTTCTAACCCAATATGTCAAATGATCAAGTTATAACTACAAAGTAAAACTTTCCTTGTGAAAATAAAGAATAGTAATTAACTCTTATTTATCTATATTTCAAAGATGAAGAATTGTAATCATTTACATTGTTTGGACTGTTTTCCTAACCTTTGATGCCATATTGACCTGCAAAGTAATAAAATGTTCTTTGGTAGAGATGGTAAAATAAGTTGATTGATCAGACAAGTGTCATCGTCTTACAGTTACCAATAAAATCCTATCAGAAGGTTGGTAAGATAAACAATCATTACAAGTGCAAATACTGCCAAAATACTTGCAGACATAGTCTTAGACCTACTATGAGTTATTTTTGGACCATTTAAAAATATCAATAATAACTCCCTTCACTAATCTTGCAAATTTGAGAAAAAGATTTCTGCAAGCTAAGAGGAAATTATTTTCTATCTAATAAAGACCTTGTATTCAAGAAAGTTCAAATCTCTTTATGAAATTAGATTCTGGATTTCCCTTAAAGATATAAAAATAGAAGCATATTGCTTCTTAGGTTTCAAACCAATTTCTAAGGCCTGTTTGATTTACACGTGAATACCTACACATGCATACAATTGAAAGATGACAGCTAGTAGACACTGACTAAGGTCTTGTCCACACACACAATAGAAGAGATTAACCAGCTGCTGCTAACTAAGATTTTGTCTACAAATTCATGAATGCATTAGGCTGACCATCATAAACTAAGTCTCTCAACACATTTCACACCACAATATGAATGCTTAATTATTTTATAAAACAAACTTCACGGCAAAGAAAATTGAACATTTTCTTGTTATTGTTTATTTTTGAAATTCTGTCACTTAGATAACAACTTAGATAGACGGGTCTGAACAGATGTAACCTTAAATGCTATTTGGATAATTTCCTTTCTTTCACTTCTGGCCTGTTGAACTCTTCTGGTTTTTGCTTCCCTATCACCTATGATTGTCAAAAATTTAAATGCAACATCAATCACTATCTTCTCTCTTCCTAAATTCTTTTTTTATTCTCCTTACTGACATCTTTCTCATTTTCTTTTACTCTCAGTAACCCCTCACAATTTAATAGCATTATTGCTTTGCTTGGGGTGGGATGGTAAAAAATAAACTCATTTCTCACAATACATTGCCTGGGGATTGGAAAATGCAGGAACAAAAATTTAATGAAATTTCCTTGAGGTGGAAGAATTAAAAAAAAGTGAAAAGCAACTATTAAGTTATGTGAAGGTTGTATCAACATCAATTGAAGATCTATGAAAAGGTGAAGGGCATACTAGTGTGTGTGTGTGTGTTATATATATATATATATATATATATATATATATGAATGCTAGCAATTTGGAAACTGTTGCATTTGAAGCAGGAAAAAAATGTACAGTAATTTTTAGCAACACAGTTTTTCAGTTACATTTGTTACTATAACTCACACCCCTGAAGATGATCTTGGAAAGAGGTTGAAAGTACTTGGGTATCTTAAGAAATGAATGAAAATAACATCTGTCAACATTACAGCTCATTTCTGACATGTTTTGATTGTAATACGCAAAAAATTATGAGAATGAATGGATTTTATTAAGAATAAGCAAACATAGTGTTTGCAGTTTATTTAATCTGACATGTTTAAAAGAAAATTTGCTGCCTATATACACACACACACACACACACATCATCTACCATATTAGATCATGTTCAAGAGTTTTCCTTTATAGATATCATATTGCTCTGGATAATATTCATTGAGCTCTCTATACTGAGTTATCACTTAATATTTTATACTAAATAGATCTTTTGGGTATTTGTCTGTACTTCTGAGATGACATATTATTTACATTGTTCAAACTATTCTGATCTTTATTACCATGTCTACAACTTTTCAACTGTTGCACTCTCTGGCCTCCTTCAGGTACTGGAAATTTTGAACTAAAATCTTTATTTCAATCACTAGGGTGTATTATTCTCATTCCATGAACAATGCCACTTACAGTAGCCATATAGTTATCTCCCTTTTAACTTAATTCTTTAAGTTATTTGTTCCCCTTTGCTGTAGCCTAGTATTGAACTCATTGAACTTTGGGCCAACTCCCTGGAACACATGGCCCAGTAGATATAGACATTGGTTAGTTCCAATGACTAGACCCAAAAAGTTGCGAATTCAATACCAGGCTACAGCAGTGGTGAACAAATAACTAGGAGAGTTAAGTTAAAGGGAGATAACTTCATGGCTACCAGAAGTGGCATTACAAATGAAATGAGAATAATATACCCCAGTGGTCAAAATAAAGGATTTGGTTCAAAATTTCTAGCACCTGAAAAAGTCCAGAGTGTACAACAGTAGAAACTTTGTAAACATAGCAATATAGATGAGGACAACAGTTCAAACAAAGTAAATAATATAGGTCATTTTTAATTATCCCCTTTGTTTACAGACTTGGTATATATATATATATATATATATATATATATATATATATTGTTTAATTACTTAGTTTTTAGTCAAATAAAATTAGACCAGTGCACATTTGTATTAAAAACTGTTCAATACAATTATATTGTAGAACTTTTAAAAATTTTCTATTGACCTAACATTGACATGTAATTGTAAATGCAATTCAAATAGTTTCCTTTCTTTCACTTCTGGCCTGTTGAACTCTTCTGATCAGACAAATAACACAAATCTAGTCACTGGAACTATATGAATGAAGATACTGAATGTAATTTCTCATATATATATATATATATATATATATAAGCATGCAGTGTGGGTATAGAGAATCCAAAGGAGATCCTGTATGTACAGTGGTAGGATAACTCTCTAAGAGAGCTCTAAATATATATGTATATAAATATATAGAGCAAATATAAGAAAAATTATGGCAGGCACGTTATTTCATGGTAACTCGAAAGTTTAGGCCTATTTCAGGCAAACCATCATCAGCTTCCATCTTTATTTTACAAAGGATTTTACACAAATCCTTTGTAAAATAAAGATGGAAGCTGATGATGGTTCGTCTGAAATAGGCCTAAATTCTGATTTACCATGAAATAACATGTCCGCCTTAATTTTATATATATATATATATATATATATATATGAGAATTGCAGTCAGCATCTTTATACTTATTTATTTCAAATAAATGGCAATTTCTTTTATTTTTCTCAAAACAGTCCAGCAAAGCCAGGCAACAATACGAGAAGATTGTAGCATTGAAATCTGATAACCAGACCACTGACAGACTCCACACAATATACTGAATGATAATCATATATACTCAAAGCATATGAAAAAAGGTAAATGTCAGAATGCTTGCAAGTTCAACAGTTATTTTGTAATGAATGTGTAAGACCTACATTGAAGCTAATCCGATTTCAATAGGCAGCAGAAAACTTGGCACTCCTGCTGTTTAAAAGTTGATCAATCCTTGAGCTTTGCTATTTGTTCTTTTGATAGTTTTTGCATTAGGTACCTGGTAAAGTTTTGTTGTTGTTTTTCTTCTATGTGCCCTGTCCCTTCAGGACGTTGGCGATCATGGCTCTCCACGTCTCCCTATCCCTTGTGGCTCTTAGTATGTTTGCTCCTGTTGCTCCTGGCAACCCCCCGTTCCGTCATCCACCTGATCAGGCCCTGCAAATATGTTATCCGCTGCCTTCCTCTGTCTCTCCTTCCTTCTATTTGACCAGTCAGCATCAGGTTCTCCAGGCTCTCCTTCCTCATTGCATGTTCCAGGAACTTCAGTTGTCTCTTCCTGATGCTCAGCATCAATTTCCTTTTTGTTGCCATTCTTTCTAACACCTCGTCGTTGCTTGTATGCTCAGTCCACAATATCCGTAGCATCCTTCTGTAGAACCACATTTCGGCCGCTTCCAGTTTTGTCCTCATTTTCGATGATATTGTCCAGCATTCACTGCCGTATTGAAGAACTGACATCAAGTAGCAGTCTAGCACTATTTTCTTCGTTTCTATTGAGATTTTCCTATGTGTTAGTATTTTGCTCACCTTCTGGAACGCGTCCTTTTACTTTATACAAATCCTCCACTAATTACTACTTAATAATATAATACATCTCTTCCCCCTGTAGCGATGAGACAAATAATAGGACAGATTGGGTTCTATAGCCTTGGCTGGCAACCAGTCTACTGCAGGAAGCAATGGCAACCTACTGTGGGATAATCTTCTGCCCAGTCAGTCATGTCTCTTTCGAGACATGATCACTCAAAGCGTGTATCACGTATTGCACTTAACTGACTGATTGAATATAATAGTTGAAAACATGATTAAGGCTTTCACTGGGCATAAAGTGGGGGATGAGTTTTACATTGTTATGAAGTAATAAACTGATCTCCCACTAATTACTACTTAATAATATAATACATCTCTTCCCCCTCTAGCTATGAAACAAATAACAGGACAGATTGGTTTCTATAGCCTTGGTTGTCAACCAGTCTACCACAGAAAGCAATGCCAACCTATTCTGGGATAATCTTCTGCCCAGTCAGAAATTACTGATATTTTTCCTTTCTTTTGGCTTTTTACATTTGGTAGCCGAGCATAGTTTTGATTTAAAGACCTCTGAGTTATGAGCCCCGTACGTTTACACTTTTACAATTGTGAAACCAAACAGACAAAAAACTCAATTGCTTTTACGATTTGACTGATAAAGAAATTCCATTGAATTCTCTTACGTTTTATATAATAGAGATGATACTTTTGAATCTTGGGTTCAAAGAGCAAAATTCTTGAACAGTCCCATTACTGACACTTCATTAAATGCATCCCTGTTTCACTATTCAAGTGTTATAGGTTTAATCTTACGCGATGCCTATGAGAATAAATATTAAATTCAATCATTCACATTCAATTTATTCTGACTGCCTTTAAATTTAATGATAATACTCTGAGTCTATTCAAAAATGCCTTCTTGTGACCCAAACGTGATCTGCATATTTATACTGAATTCCCAAGTTGACAAGATATAAATTCTCATGAGGTCATTTAAAAGGGACATCCTGAGAAGCAATAATGGGTGGAACCTATCAACTTTTTTTTTTTTTAAATGTCAAGAGTGATCAAGGTTTCCTGAAATTCATTATTGACTGATTCTCTCTCTGATGACTCTGACACAAGACAGAACTGATAAGCATGTTGAACTTTTGGGGCAGTTTAAAATCTGACAATAAGAATCATTTAGCTGACTGGCTTCTGAACTTCTGGAATAATTCAAAGCAAAAGTTAAGAATCACTGAATTATCTTTATTCATATGGATAAATAAAACATTTTCCTTTGAGGTATATAGTCACATGTCACTACGCTCACTACGCTAGTGATGTGTTGTGTCAGTGCTTCATTCAAATACCTTTTCTTCCCTTTCTCACAAGCAGTAAAACTATGAATGGCTGTGAGATGAGACATAATTCAGCAACTTTCTTTCTTCTTTTGTCACACAAAACATTCTGATGTCAGTCAGTTAAGTGATGTATATTATGAAGTAGTAATTAGTGGGGGATCAGTCTATTATTCATAACAATGTAAAACTGACCCCCCACTTTATGGCCAATAGCAGCCTTAATCATGCTTTTAACTATTATATTCAGTCAGTCAGTTAAGTGCCAAATGTGATACACGTTTTAGGTGATCATGTCTCGAAGGAGACATGACTGACTGGGCAGAAGATTATCCTGCAGTAGGTTGATATTGCTTTTTGCATTAGACTGGTTGCCAGCCAAGGCTATAGAACCCAATCTGTCCTGTTATTTGATTTATAGCTAGAGGGAGAAGAGATGTATTATATTATTAAGTAGTAATTAGTGAGGGATCAGTTTATTACTTCATAACAATGTAAAACTGACCCCCTACTTTACGGCCAATAGCAGCCTTAATCATGCTTTTAACTATTATATTCAGTCAGTCATATGTGATACATGCTTTGGGCGATCATGTCTCGAAGGAGACATGACTGACTGGGCAGAAGATTATCCCGCAGTAGGTTGCCATTGCTTTCTGTGGTAGACTGGTTGCCAGCCAAGGCTATAGAACTCAATTTGTCCAATCATTTAAACCGTAACTGGAGGGAAGGGACGGATTAATACCTTTCTCAAGAGTATTTGTGCATAATTGAATGCAAAAAATTCAACCAGAATTTGAACTTGGCTCCCTGGTTTTTCATTCCTAGTTGATATCCACTGCACCACAATGCACATTCTGATGTCAGTGGTATTAAAACATGTCTCTATAGTTTGGTTTCAATTTTTTTTTTTTTTATTAAAATGAATATAATAATAACTACTTAGTTGTGTTTGAGGACCATTTTTGCTTTTCATTTTTAAGGCTGATTGCCACTTCCAAGAGAGCTACTCATTGTGCCTACTTTTCACATTTACCACTCATATAAAGGAGAAAGATTATATTAAATTATTTATAAATCTACCACTTGTCTGTGATGTGGTGCAGTGGATATCGACTTGGAACGAGAAATCAGAGAGCCGAGTTCAAATTCCAGTTGAATTCCTTGCATTCATATATACGCAAATATCCTTGGGAAAGGTATTAATCCATCTCTTCCCTCCAGTTATGGCTTAAATAATAAAACAAATTCGGTTTTACAGCCTTGGCTGGCAACCAGTCTATTGTAGAAAGTAATGACAACCTACTGCAAGATAATCTTTTGGCCAGTCAGGTCAGTCATATCTCTTTCAAGACATAATTGCCCAAGCATGTATAGCACTTAACTGACTTGTCAAGCACTGGATATTACTGTCATATTGGTCTGGTGTTCCTGTTATATATCTCAAAATTCTTGAGAAAATCTTTACAAAAATTTACAGTATTATAAGTCTTGATCTGGCATCTTGGCTTCAGTCTCTTTCCCACAATCATAACACAGTTTTACTGTGTCTTTCTCTAAATATTTTCATGACTCTTGTTCTAATGAATTTTCTTCATTGCATTCAATCATGCACAAATACCCTTGGGAAAGATAGTCCGTCTCTTCTCCCACCAGCTATGGGCTAAATGGCAGAACAGATTGCCTTATTTGGCAACCAGTCTACTCTAAAAATTAAGAGCAACCTACTGTGGGAAAATATTCTGCCCAGTCAGTCATGTCTCAAAAGAGACATGATCACCCAAGCATGTGTCATGTATGGCACTTAACAGACTGACTAGATTGGCAACTTGGTTTCATTATTTTAATGCTGAAATAGCTAAATGTAGCCATAAATTTTACTCTAACAGTTTCTTTTTTTGCACTTTGGAACTGTTTTCTGACTTCTTGCTCTCTAGAATCTTCAGAAATTTAAATCCAACATCAATGTTGATCTTTTGTCTTGCTGTTCTTTATCCTTTCAATCGGGAGAGACATACGTACTTCCAATCAACAGGTTAAAAAAATGAGACTGAGCAAGATCCAGTATTGAGCAAAATAATTGAAAGAATAAGAAATAATAAGAGGAAGAATTGTTCAATTGCAGAGTAGCCATTTAAGAAGATCTAAACTTATTTATAAATGGAATTTTGTGTGTGTGTATGTGTGTGTCCATTACCTATAGACTGCGAAACGGCTGAACCGATTTTCTTGAAAATTTACACAGTTGTACTATAAGCATCTGCAAGTGTTCTTAGCTAGGTTTTGTGTCAAGGTACCACCAATAAATATCAAAAATTGAGAATAAAAAAAAATCAGGTTATAGAAGGAGTGGTCCGATTTTAATCAAATTTGAGACACTCGTAGACAAAGACATAAGAAATGATATTCAGAAGTTTCAAGGTTGCAGTTCTTACAATAGTGCAAAAAATCGATAATATATATATATATATATAAAAGGCAAGATGTTTGTGCATACGTGTCTGTTTGTCAGTATGTCCTTAATACAAATCCACAATTTTTATCCGATTCTCACCAAACTTCAAAATTTGACTTACATCCATTTATTTTTCTTTCAGTCTACAGTTTCGCTTTAACTGGAAGCAACTATTGCTTTTTAGTCTTTTGTGTCAACGTCCAAAGAGTCTGAGCTCCAGGACCATGGATTAGTTTTAAAGCTTTTATTACACCCAAGCAACGCCAGGCTATACTGCTAGTACAGCATAAGTTAACAGTTGAAAATGGAATTATATGCAATGGTGAAGTCATAATAGCTCCGCAGATGTTAAAGACAGATATATTGAGAGGGGTACACGATGACGTTCATTGCAGTGTCGTGGAAACACACAGAAGATTAAAATGACAAGCATGGTTGCCAGGTTATGCAATGGTATTGAAGAATTTATTAATAATTGTTCAAAATACAATGAAATGAGAAGATTCAAGCAAAAAAGAGCTTTATTCATGGCCTACAGAGGTACAACCATGACTTAGAGTACATAATTAGCATAGAATCATTTCTCATAATGGTGGATGCGAACTCTGGTTGGACAGAAATAATCAAGGTTAAAGACCAGAGAGCCAAACAGGTTTGGAGAGACGTATTTGCAAGCAATGGAGTACCAAAAACATTAGTGTCAGATAATACTACTGAATTTTAAGAGAAAGTGTACATGGTTGAGGTGGATAGGCTGTGTGTCATATAAAACTCCTCTATACTATCTTCATTTCAATGAAATTGCAGAGCAAATGGTACAAACAGTTAAAATGATATTGAAGGCATTCTCACCTGTCACTAAAAACATTGAGATGTTTTTAGCTAAATTGCTCCTCTGTTATAGGTCGATACCACACTTTGAGAAGACATTGAGCCCATTGGCCCTGATGGGTAGGCAGATTAGAACCTCGATTACCATGTCTTTTGTTGCAGGGGGAGAGAGTATGGCACAAGAAAGACGAAAGTGCAAATCTTGAAGCAGCAAACTTCCTTTTCCAGAGACGCAATGATACGGCTTTGATCAAGAAAAAGGGACAGTATGCTTTGCTCATACAAATCAATTTAGAAAATAAATTGTGTCAAACAATATGGATCTGGATGACCAAAGTTGGAAGGAGGAAGTTGAGGAGGAAAAGCAGAAAACAGAAATGCAGAATCAAGAAGAGAGAGAAACCTATAAGGGTGAGGATGAACAGGAAATGGATGTAAGTGGAGAAGAAAAAAACTGACAAAGAGGATGATGAAAGAACCAAGGTCGCCAACAAAAAGTAGAAAAGCAGGAATTATATAATTCAAGAGCAGTTCGATGTAGCAAAAGGAAAATCAAAAGGTTACAACCGGTCTCGTTCGGGGAGCTAAGTCAATAACTGTCAGCACTCCATTACATCACGAGTAATGGTCTTCCATGTATCGAGTACTGAAACTGTGAGATATACCAGATATAAATGATGCACTTGTAAAAGCCACACCACTTGTTGGATTTTTTTGGGTACCCTTGTATACTAGTGAGCCAGCCATGAGCTGACTCATTTTATAGTTCCTTAATAGAAGGGTTAACCAATCAGAAGGCTGAAAATGCTCAATGCACCATGTATAAAGGTGACCATATTTTCCCTGAGTATTAGTGATGTAGTCAGATTCAGTAGAGTGTCTGACTCGTGAGTGTTAATTGTTTCATTGAACAGATTACGTACTGCGCTGTATTCTATATTCATCAACTATGGTGGACATGGTCAACACAACTACCCCTGTTAAATTGTGTAAAATGCTTCAGTATCATTATATCCTCATGCAGGAATTCTTAGTCAAGATTTCAACTGAACATTTTTTCATTCTGGTATGTACAGATTTTGTTGAATCAAGTCACATTCATTTTATTAAAAGTGGTTATTTTATCAAACAAACAGTACAGTCTTTTTAAGCATGTGTTATGCAATAGTTTACAAAAATAAACAATTTAGACACTTTTTTAAATCATTCACCCCAAGCAAGGTAATAAAGCCACTAAGATGCAAGAGTTACTGAGTTTGATAAAATATGAGAGAAAATGCTATTAATAAGAGAGAACAATAAAAGAAGAAGAATTAAGAAAACAGTAAATAACGACTGAGATTTCATTTAAATTTTTGAAGAACAAAGAGTTAAGTAAGAATCTGGAAGAGAGTTCCACAAGTGAGGAGTGTGAGAGAAGAAACTGTTAGCATAGAACTTGTAGTTACATCTAGACATGTCAACTATAATATGATGAGACCTGCCTGCTAATCTAGTACTTTGTCTAAATTCATAAAATCTACATACAATAGAGGAAAGCTCATCAGAACAATTACCATGAAAATATTTTAGAACAGGCATGAAAAAACTATATTATGGTGGTGGGAGAGTGACTGAAGGCAAGATGCCAGGTCAAGACCAATAACATTGGAGATTCTTCTTTGAATATTATCAAAAATTTTAATATATAGTGGAAGCACCAGACTAGATTCAAAGCAATGACGGATAGTAAATTTGTAAATATGTACGATAGATTATGGTGAGAAAAACTGTCTCATACAGCACAGTGAACCAACTTAACGAGCAATAAATCTAGTAATTAATTTAATATTTCCACTTCATGTCAGTGGAAAAGATTAGCCGAAGGCAGCCCACTGAATCCATCCCCTGGAGGTTAGTTTTAGCCATACTGATAGATTATAAAAAGAAAAGATGGATATCTGAAACTTTTTTTTGAGAAAGTTTGATTCTTTTCCTGACAATATTCATTTTTCTTTTTTTTTATAATCCTGTGGCCCCAACAAGCAAGGCATTTTACTACCACTGTTGTGCAGGGGGTTACATAGGAATGTTATAAGAGTGACAGGTTACAGGAGGTGTCAGGAAGAGAGTATGAGAAGGAAGAGAATATTAAAGAAAAGAACATGAGAGAGAGGATGTAAGTCAGTGAGACAGGAGATGACTATTGACTTCACATTTAAATTCTTGGAGATTGTCACTGTCAGGAAAGCAAGTATGCAGAAGGGAATCCCACAAGGGGGAAGTGCAAGAAAAGAAGCTGCTGGAGTAGAATTTGTGCTTACAATTTATCGGTTTAACAGTAAAATGGTGGGACCTAGTTGCTAATCTTGTGGCTTAAGGAAATTTATCTATATTGGGTACCAGTGAGCTAAGTACATTGGAACAGAAGCCGTTTAAAGTATTTGTAGAAGAGACACAGGGAAGTCACACTGCATTGGTGAGAAAGTGACTGTATCCTAGCTGTCAAGTCAGGATCAATCACATTACTGTTTCTTAATTGGATTTTGTCAAGGACACCTAGGTGGATAGCAGGAGCACCCAAGCAGATATGCGCAGGCGGATGATAGATTTGTATATATGCAGGATTGTTTCAGATGGGAAAAACTTCCTGGCCCTGCACAGAGAACTCACTTTCTTAGCAGTGGATTTAGCTATGGATTCTATATAGTCATTCCATTTGAGGTCTGATGTGAGTTTAATCCGAGGAGGCACAGTGTTTTACTTTCAGGGAGGCTAACCTGATCCATGCTAATGGGCGGGAGAAACAATTGTCTGTGACAATTAATAGATAACGGCTTCATTTCGAAAACATTAAATTTTCAAGCCATTTCTTACCCCAGTCCACCACAGAATGGAGGTCCTTTTCAAACTCAGCAGCAAGGTTTGCTTTGTCAGCCTTGACTATTTTGACTCTCATTTTATGCATACTGTTTTGTCTACAAAATAATATTCAGTGCCGTTTCTACCTACTCTCTCAACAGAATTTATTCTGAGCATTAGACTTTGATGTTTGTTACTCTGCAGCTGGTGTTTCAATTAATTCCTGTCATTCAAATGTAGATAAAAGTTTGGCAAAAATATAAACAAAAAGAATGGCAATCAGCTTCGCTGGCAAATATTTTCTCTTTATCACAGTCATCATAACATCCTCAATAACTGACAAGTTTAATCTCGACAGTCTCTTGCCAAGTTTTAGTTTTATTCAAAAACTGATGATGTCATTCAATTATTTTGTTTTGTTAGACAAAAATACTTGTCTTCATTCCAGGAATTGTTCCGACAATTCAACTCATTTCTTTTTGTGTTGCCTTTGTTGTTAGCACAATATTTCCTGTACAGTGTTTTTCACATGTCTAATATCTAAGCAAAGAAAGGAGCTTCTTTTCCTTGTTTTGCAACAAGAAGTGGTTGACAGAAAATAAACAGTGGCAAATAAATCAACTCTGTGAAATAGAATAGGTTTGACAGCTAAATTCTAACAAAATATATTTGTTGGTTTATTTGGGAGGAGAGTGATTAAAAGGCCCGGTTTTGAATCATCCGTGGATCCAAGAAAAAAAATAAGTTTCCTTCAATTTTACCTTCAATCATCCACGTCACCCTCAAATTGTAGGGCTCAAGTGAATATCTGTTGTGGAGAAGTTTTTGCACTGAAGGTTATAATCGTGCTATGTCGGTTGCTTTCGACTTAACACACCCAGATGTTAGGAACTTGGTAATTTTCCACTGAAAGCTAACTCCTTAGTATTCAGCTAACTGCCAACTAATATCAACTGCCTAGTAGTTCTACTGAACTCCAATAGAACTTCTGAACTTCCCAAGAACTAAGCTTACAACACCTGGTATTTCCAAGCAAGAACCCATCTAAATATTGCTGAAGCTTAACTTTGCTTAACATCAGTGACCACATGAGAACCAGTCTTGCAATGCGATGTGGCTGTAAGCTCACTAAATATTTTTATTGTCTCCTTCAATCATGCTATCACTTACACTCCTTGGATAAAAGCCATCTGGTTGAAAATATTTATCAGCAGAAAGATAGTTAATTCCACTTAAATAATATTAGATTATACCATATATTAAGCAGTTTCATTATTTTTATTTCAGCATATTATTGGTTTCTTAGAAGGGACTAATTGCTGGCTGCTTTAGTTTGTTTGACAATTATTGCCAAGTAATGTGACTGATACTCACTTAGATGACCCATAATTGGTACCTTGTCCCAAAATTCAACTAAGATTAGTAAATCTTTTATTACTGTTGGTCTGATTATGGGGCCACAGGTGGCACTTCACCAAAGTTCAGTAACTGGAAGACACACGCTGAACTTACCCTGAGCACAAAAACTAATGCAATAATATTTAACTCAAAAAACTGGAAAAGTTAAGATCAATAAAAGGTATATGTAGGCTATAGAATGTCAAAGATCCTTAAATTAATATGTAAAACAATAAAATAATCATTTATTGAAGTATTTGGGATATTGTGCTAATCAATTATATGTTATCTTTTGGATTTGTTTATAAGTA
This sequence comes from Ascarosepion bandense, assembly GCA_037127315.1. Lineage (NCBI taxonomy): Eukaryota > Metazoa > Mollusca > Cephalopoda > Sepiida > Sepiidae > Ascarosepion > Ascarosepion bandense. The sequence goes on along the minus strand of JBBBDQ010001033.1, from coordinate 3,083,700 downwards.
AAAGTCAAAGTGCATTTTATTTGCGTAATAAAAAACTTACATATCCAACAAAGAAGTTATTACTATTTTTATTAAATACAGAGATCATAATCTGAAACCTATGTATATATATATATTGTAATAACATTTATTAGACATTGCCAATTTTATTGTGAAAACATCAAATATATATAGAAAGAGATTAAGTCAGGAAGGAAGAAAAAGACTTGGCTAATATTTTCCAAGAAAAACAAAATAGTTAAAAATTATGCTGTTTGAAATCTAAAAACAAAACCATGAAACATCTCAAACAGTTTTATTCATCAAAATTAGCACCATTGCCTGATAGTAAATTAAATTTATTGCATCAAAGTTAACACCATTGGAAGGAACATGTTAGTAAATTTATTCTATCAAAGTTAGCAGAGTTTATGAATAATTATATTGGACAAACTACTATATGCTTATTGAGAAGACAAACATTACATTTCTCAAGTCATAGCTCAAGCTAGACCCATTTAAATAAACATGGAAATATATATATATAACATACGTGTAGATAATACAACCATGGTAGCATCATTCATAAGGAAGAAACATAGCAGTATTTTATTTTATCAAAGCTTCAATTCTTCATTGTCAAGTGAAGATTTGAGACCATAAACAGGTTCAAAGTGGCAATCCAGGTCACCAGGATCAACTTTCTAAAACCACCAATACAGGGTCTGTTCTAAGGAAAACTAACTCAAAGAAACTAATATTTCATGTGGATTTGAAAGTGCAATAATTGGGTTTGAATTCATGGAGGATTTAATAACAAAAATTTGGTTTATATATTTTTGTTTGATAACCCATCAAAAATAAAAATGACATCATGAAAAAGGAAGGTTTGAAAAATTTAACTCAGACGACAAAACAGAAGAAAGAAAAAGTAATCTGCTTGACAAGTTAAAATAAATGCAAGGTAGAACAAGTACTACAAAGAGAAAGTTGTAAAGAAGCAAATATTGCTGAGACCAACAAGAGACAGGAAGCTGTGGAGAGTCATGATTGTTCATATTCAGAAGGGAAAGACCAAAGAAAGAGATTACATTCTGTTTGCGTACATGTGTTGTTGCAAAACCATTAATAGATTTTGATCAGTTACATCTCCTCAATTTCCTTTACAAGATTTAGTTTTCAGGCATTTCCAATGAAGCAAAATACTTGGATTGCTGAATTCACCATGCAACAAAATTGATCAAGACAAGATTCAAACAAGGGTCTCATAGTTTGAAAGCAAATGTTATGATTATATAAAATACATAATGGGAGCTCATATGACCAAATAATTCTAGTTTGGTTTCATCTGACCATAAAACAGATTTCCAATATTTGCTCACAGGTTTCAGATACCTTCTAGCATAATTTGCATTTTACGTATTTAGCCTTAAGCAAGAAAGATAACCTTGGATAACAAGCTAGAGGTCTTACTTAATGAAAACATCTTGTGAATTTCTTTGTTGATATGTCGTCTTGCGGCCTTGGCTGAGATAGAACTCACTACACCCCTCCAGTATTCCCTGTGCATTTGGAACCCTGGTACAGTCTGCAGTGAAATTCATAATCTTGTCAAATAACTGAATACCTGATGCTTCGCCAGGGCTACCTAGGGTGTTTTTATTGTGACACCAACACTAGATGGGTTGCCTCCAGGCCTCATCCTGTTATGGGTTAAATAACTGGAGGGAAGTGACGGATTAATACCTTTCCCAAGGGTACCAGTGCTGAAGTGAATGTAGAGTACTCAACTGGAATTCAAACTCGGCTCACCGGTTTCTCTTTTCAAGCCGATATTCACTGCACCACAATGCACATCTGTCACTGAACGCTTACAGCGCCTGGTATTCTCAAGTAGTCACCCATCTAAGTGCTGACCAGGCTCAGTGTTGCTTAACTTCAGTGACTCAACAAGAACCGGTGTATTCAACGTGATATGCCGTAAGCAGACATTCAACCATGACGTCTTTACATCATTGACAATATTTTGTCATTAAAGGCATCTCTAACAATTTTCTTTTCCATTCTTTCAGAAATGACGTGTTTCCTGCCAGTCGTTAATTTATTCTCAATACAATGCGTCTAATCATACTTTTTCGTAATGTGATAAATTGTCAATCCAGGAACATTTGTAAGCTTGTAAAGATTGATATATCCCTCGCCTGGTTTTTTCAAATCAACTATCTTCATTCAGGGCTTTTTGTCATGTTCTGCCATCTTCAGCATCATTGCAGAATGAATGAGTTACCATGGTACATGCTGCTCACATAGTTTCTTTAGACTGTTATAGAACCAGGCAAATACTATTTTCTTTTTAAAGGGTGCTTTTATGAAATGTCAAATAAAAAAAAATCATTAAAATTGCCATAGAGCAATATTACTTCATTACTTGCATAAGAAGGTGAATAATTTTGGACTACACTAATTTTGAAAAAAATCTGTAGTTTTGAATAGAACGAAACTTTTTAAAAATTCAAGACTTATTCAAAAGTAAACATCAGCGAAGTACAGTCAGTTCTCTGGTCTTTTCTATAAAAACACTATTTGAGAATATTTACGAATATACATATCACAAAATGCAATTTTAATTGTTATAATATCATAAATGCGGCAATTAAAAGTGTTCAATACAATGTAGTGCCTATAAAATGTAAGATAAATGAAGAATAAGAAATAAAACTGAAACACATTGTGTTTCATCTCCCAAAAAATGAAGGATTATCACAGTTTACACTAAATTATGGGTAAATCATAGTTTTTCTCCCTTTATTTTTTAGCTTAGATATGAATACCATCCTGATTACATATTAATTTTTTTTTTTTATGCAATCATCATAATTTTCACTCTCTTGTGACAAGACTTTGCATGCAAAAAATATTTAAGAACTAATATGGAACTCAGATAGTTTTCACATCTAGCCTAATGAAAAAAAGCAAACTATAAGTTCTCCATATTTAAACTGGTGCACCCAATATACTTATTTATAAATTTAGTTTGTGATATATCCCAAAAGGAATACAGTATAAAAGATCAGTTGAAGAATGGAACTCCACACCAGGAATAAGAAATACAGATTTATTGTACTAAAGTACAATTAACAACAATACACATATAGGCAAGCCATTGGTTGGAGCAGAATCGACTATCGAATAGTGAATGCCTTCACCTAAGACTTTTTCCACCATCGTACCATTCGTCACCATCTTTTATAATGTAGAGCATTCTATTCTCAGGAATGGCAGGATGTTCCACTATAACAGTTTGATTAGTTAATTCATAGTTATATTGGACATGTGGTGCAGTGGATAGCGGCTCGGTACGAGAAATCGGGGAGCTGAGTTCGAATTCCAGTTGAATTCCTTACATCCACTTTCACACAAATACCCTTGGGAAAGGTATTAATCCATCTCTTCCCTCCAGTTATGGGTTAAATAACAGAACAGATTGGGTTCTATAGCCTTGGTCAGCAACCAGTCTACCGCAGAAAGCCATGGCAACCTACTGCAGGATAATCTTCTACCCAGTCAGTCACGTCTCTTTCGAGACATGATTGCTGAAGCGTGTAGTACGTATGGCACTGAACTGACTGACCACCATATGCTTATCTAAAAAACTCACATTACATCTTTCATATCATAGCCAAGCTGGACCCATTTAAATAAACATGAAAACTTATCAAATTCCATCTACAACATACTTGGAGATAATATCACCATAATAGCATCGTCTACACATAAAAAGCTGAAAATAACAAAGCATTAATAAAAAGAATGGGTTAACATTCAATAATACCAACTATGAACACAGACACAATATGCTGACCATGTTTGGAAAATAAAGAAAAACATTTCCATCACTATAGATACACACTTAGATTGGAAATCTATATATTCAGATAGAAATAAAAAAAATAACCTTGACAATAGCTAACAGAAAAAATGAATAAATGAATTAAAAAAATCTGTACAATTTTACAAAGTTTGTGGCCAGAAAAGGAAACACTTGTATGGATACAAAAAAAAATTAATAAAAAGCTCTAATCGCCGTACTCGTCAGTTTAAATTATAAAAAAAAATTACCATGCAAATACACGCACGCATGTATGTGTGTGTGTGTGTGTGTGTGTGTTCCAGCTCAGCCTTAAATTATAGATGTGCACATTTATGCTTGCATTTATATATATATATATATATATATATATATATATATATATATAGTCATCCGCAGACATCTGTTTGACAGATCATCAGTACGGTTAGACATCCGAATGGTTTTTACCCAGGATTGAAACCTGACTGAATTCACATCAGTTGGCGATTATACCTCTGAGCTATGGATGCTCGGTAGAAGGAGGCAGACTTTTAGCATATGATGTCTCATATGCCAGTAGTTAGAGTGCTCTAATTCATTACTGAATGAGTGAAATATATGAAGAGTAATGGATTTTTGTTAATCCAAGACTGTTTATATATATATATATATAATTTATATAAATGCTACAACAAAATATGTGAATATAAATCATAATATGAGTATGCTTACATATATATATATATATATATATATATATATATATATATATATATATTTCTTAACAGAAAAGATTTGAAGAGGGTTGTCATGATCATGTTCAAAAGATTCAATTTCCTTGCCATAATTTAATGCTAGGAGAATGTTTTGAGGAGATGCTTTCGAAGATTTTCTATTTACTGGACACTTAGATAAAGAAGGAAAATAAAAAATGAAAAACAGAGAAACTAAAACTGATGTCACTATCTCTGCTTGAGTCTTTTAAGGAACACTATTATTTGATATCAGTCGAAGAAGATCAAGTGCTTTGCACTTTTCATGCTCTTTGCCAACTGACTGAACCTTTCAGTTTTGAGTAGGATATGAATTTTGGATCAAGTTAGAGAAAAAAAAAAGCTAGAAGGATGACAGGGGTACATAAATCAGGATCACTGGAACATGGGACAGAAAGTCTACACTGGGATCAAAGAGCAAGACATGTTAATTTATTGTTTGTATGACATGGAAGAAAGTATAGAGACAGTGGGAATATTTTATAAGAAATAAAAAAAAAAATGCTGGACTTATAGGTAATAAAGCAGTGAATGCATAATAATTGTATTTTAGATGAAACCAAATAAAAGTAATACAGTAATTGAAGTAAGTATATTCAGTTATGATCTGAGGTGTATTCCCTGATTTGGTCTACATTTGTCTTTTCATTTTCCATGTCAACAATTTGCATATATTTCCAAATCAGGCAATACACCTTAGATTATAACTGAGAATACTTCTGCAAATTGTTGACATGGAAAATGAACAGAGTATTATATATATATATATATATATATATATATATATATATATATCGATTTAAAAAGGCAGAAAACAATGTTTTTTTTTGTTTTTTTTATGAATTCTTTCAGTCAAAACATACATCAGAAAAAAAACATTGGCATTAATTATGACAATAAAAGAAACAATTCTCCCAGAAATTAAAAATAGAACAAATTTTATACATAAATATATATATTTGGTGTATCGAGGCAGCAGGTAATTTTCTAAACCTATATTGTTAAATATAACAGACAATGAATGTCTATTATGCTTAATCATGAGCCGTTCTAAACATTGTATTTTAGCTTTAATTTCCGGTGAAAATAAAGACAAAACTGACCAACATTTGGATATATTTTAATTATGCTGGTTCTAAGCTTTTGGCTCACATGAGCCATCCTCAAAGAGGTTACAGGGACATTAATGTAAAGACATCTACCATCAAAGATGATATTATCTTGTGTTACAAAAAACATTAATATGCAACAATAACAGTCACCGAATAGCAGACACAGTTCGTAACTTTGTAATGCGTTTCTATAACATCACACACACAAACAGTTATAATAACATTATATATATATATATATATATACACACACAGAATTATCCTTAGCATAACTTGTTTCAATGAACATTTTCTCCCAAGATACACACACACATATAATAGTACAAGTAATAGTTACAAATGGAAAAGTATTCCACAGTTTGATATTTACTTTTAAAAAGTGCTCAATACAAAAGTAGACCATAAATATATGGTAATAATAAAAATGATAATAATAATAATAATAATAATAAGACAGACTGCAACTTGAGAGCTATAAAGTTTCGGTGTTAAAACACCATCATCAGATGCTAAAATGAAAATATTTTAACGCCTGATGATGGTGTTTTAACACCAAAACCTTATAGCTCTCAAGTTGCAGTATGTCATAATAATAATAATTACCATCATTACGATTGAGCTCTCTAGAGAAGAAAATTTTAAAAACAGTTTCTACTTGTGTGATATAAGCATTACTCTTCAGAAATGAATTGAGTTCTTTTGGTGACTAACATGTGTGTATACACTGTTTATATATGACATGTTAAAATTTGCCTTCTCTGATTGTGTGCCTATGGCTTAGGGAATAGCGACTCTGACTGACATCAAATCAGTCGAGTTTCGATCCCAGCCAGAAGCAAGTGGGCATGTCTAGCCACACTGATGAGCTGTGATACAGCAAAACAGGCTTGTATGTGGACGACTAATACATATATGTATACATGGATTAGAGCACTCTGGCCACTGGCGTATGATACATCATCCGCTAAAAGTCTGCCTCCTTCTATCGAGTGCCTATAGCTCATAGGTAGAATTGCCGACTGATGCCAATTTAGTCGGGTTTCAATCCTGGGTTAAAAGCAATTGGATGCCTAACCGTACTGATGAGCTGTGATACAGCGAAACAGATCTGTCTGCAGATGACTATATATATACATATATTTGACTCTCCCATGCCCGGGCCTAAAAGTTAAAATATTTTCTTTAACTGCCAGCAGAAACCATGTCTTCAAATATTGTTAAAGTAAGCCATTTTTCTTTTAATTTTTGCTTAATTTTAAAGTTTTCATGCTCAATTGAAGGATTGATTTTGTTTTTCTAGCCAAAATTTCACTGACTGGACTTTAACTAAGTTATAACTTAGCAAGTCACCAACTTTATTTTTTCTTTTCTTTTGAATTGGAGTAGATAGACTAAACTATCACCTGGTTCACACTCCACCCACGTCTATTGAACAGGTGTAGAGACTCATCCCTTGTTCCCTGTTTAGGATGTGGCTTCCAGTTTTCTTTTTTCCAATCCTCTTACTCTTACGTAGCCCCCTGCACATCAGTAGCATTACCGCCTTGCTTGGGGTGATATGATTAAAATAAAAAATATATATATATGTATATATATATCCAATCCCCATCAGTCACTTAAGTGCCATACGTGATACACGCTTGGGCAATCATGTCTCGAAAGAGACATGACTGACTGGGCAGAAGATTATCCCGCAGTAGGGTGCCATTGCTTTCTGCGGTAGACTGGTTGCCGACCAAGGCTATAGAACCCAATCTGTCCTGCTATTTAACCCATAACTGGAAGAAAGAGATGGATTAATACCTTTCCCAAGGGCATTTGTGCATAAGTGAATGCAATGAATTCAGCTGGAATTCGAACTCAGCTACACTAATAATAAATGTACAGGTGCTGATTGAAAACTCAAATCTCAATCAGCATCTGACATTTGCATTAAGCAAGAGTTGTGTTACTTGTCTAAGGAAAAAGATGTACGTTTATTTTAAGTATAAATTTTAGCTTTCCCATTATATATCAAGCAGTGTTTTAATGTGAAATATCAGGTTATTGCAAAAGTTTTTGCCAATTCAAAATTTCATCTTGAAAAAGAAAAACTGTGTGTTTTTGAAAATCTTTATTCATAGCAATAAAGATCTTTGCTCTCTATAACTTGATTCTACCAACAAGCTTATAAGTAACTTGCTTGTAAAATTCTTTAGGTTTTGATGTGAAATATGAATCTTACTCATGTTCAATCTCCTCTCGTGATGTTAACCTAAGGCCATCTAAATGGTTTTGTAATCCTCAAAATAAGTGATAATCCGAGGGAGCTAGGTCAGGAGAATATGTAGGATGGGGCAAGATGGCACTTCTCATCATCTGTGACAAGCTTGCCCAAAAATGGTGTCTGAAGGTGTCATGAAAGCAAAGTTTCCCAACAAGAAACACGTCGCAGGTTCTATGGAGAATATGTGTGAGAATATTGCAGAAAAATATGAATGATGCTATAATAATCTGAAAAAAAAGTTATAAATTAATCATGGTGACATGTTTAAGTAATAACAAAATGCATAAAATAAATTACAATGATTTAAAATGGTTGTTTTATAAACCAGCAAAAACTTTTGTACCGACCTGAAACTTTATACTTATTAATATACATGTAAGTATAAAATATTGTACAATGTGTGTTGGTGGTAATGAAAGTGCATGATATTAAAGAATACTTGTAAAATATGGTGAGTGTTGAGGTTGAGGAAAGACGTAACTGATTGCTTTCACAAGAACTATGGTAGAGAAGGAAAAGAAATTTGAGGAAACCACCACACAGCAGGTGGTACGCAACTTTCAGAATAAAATGTGCCAAGGGAATGATTTTCCAAAACACCAAGCCTCACCAACTGCTCACTTAAAGTTTTCCCCATTGCTTTTATTGACATGAGACAGCTGACAAAGTTCTAGATCTAGACAAGTTTTGGCAAGGCCCCTATCTAGACATGCTAAGCAGCTCCACTGCCAATAGTGAAAGCCTGGATGTAACTAGTTTTGATAGACATGTCTGCACACAGCATGGGGCTTCTTTTGTTTCTGTACCAATGTGCATTTATCAACATAACAGAAATAAAATTTATTCACACTATTAATAATAAATGTATTTACTTTTTGTTAGGTGAAGTAATTCTACATATTTTTCATTTCTAACCAATAATGGAAACAATGAATTCCAGGTGTGCAACAAAAAAAACACATTACCTGTACCGAATGGGGAGGGTGGGGAAAAAAAACTAAAAAAACTACAAATATATAGTTATGAATTCATTGTACATTGTGACATGCAAATTTCTATGTTTGGAGATAGATTCTCTTCATCAGGCAATGTTTGATGTTGGTTGTACAGATGATTTACATTTAAATACAAAAGCCTTTAGTTTACTGTTTATGTATGTGAAAAGACATAAAACTTACATGTGTGTTTCTTTTAACTAATCAGAGTGAAAATTCATTTTGGAATTTGGCCCCGAAGAATACATAATAAGTAACTTTTTCTCTTAAATGCTGAGGTACTCAAAATAGTAAAACCTTGAGTTCTCTTCACCTGGATTTTTATATATATATATATATATATATATGTAGCTAATATATGATAAAAATATAGTTTTAAGGTATGCTAGAATTATGTGTTAAAATGTTATAAAATATAGAGCATATGTAAATATAGAAGTGGACATTGAGGTCAACACCCAGCAGCAACAGTTGGTTCCAATGCCAAGCACAAAAGCATAAGCTAAGAACAGACTGTTTCTCCTAGGTTTCTTTAATGTCTATTTGTGCGATATTCTTCCTTTGTAGGCAAAAAAGCTAAAAATGATGTAAGAAACTTTGAATGGTAATTTTATTTTTTTTGTTCTCTATGTTCATGCAATATAAGTCCAAAAGTCACTCAAGCTAGAGCATAACTAAGACATGACGAGGAACTAAATATAGACTGAGTTTGACCTATTGTTATGAATGCAGATATTCACACACACAGACCTACACACATATACTAAGATTAGTCTCCACTAAGCAACAGAGGATAGTCATGTAGGAGCCTAGAGTCATTTGGGGATAGCAGTGCAAAGGTTGACTGACCCAAATACCCTTAGTAACAAATATAGACAGGGACCAGACATGAGGTTATGAAGCAGCAGGAGCTAAAATTCATGCCAAATGCAAGTCAAAAGGAAGCGAGACTTTGAATGAACAAGTCACGATATGCTGAAGTGCTGACAGCTTATGAATGGAAATGAGGAGACCCATTTTGATAATGACATAACTCAACCAATTCATCTTAAGCAACTCCAGATAAGAATTATAAGTGTATATATTTTTATTCATTAACTTAAGAAGAATAAACCAAATTATTCATCAAGAAAGAAAAATATTGACACCGAGAAGATAATGTTCAGATATAGAAGCAAGTGAAAAGAAGAAATTTGCAGAGATGTTCGTATGCCGAAAATACAATATTCGGTTGAAGAAAGAATTGAAGAAAATTGCGGATTCATTTATTGCAGTCGGGCAGTGTTTGGATCCCAGTTTGTGTAAAGAAGAAGAAAGAAAGAAAATAGAAAGAAAGAGAGAAAAGAAAAGTCAGTAAAAAAAAGAACTGAACATAAAAGTGTTAGAGATATATACCTACATCCACAAATATTATGTTATTGCAAACACCATTCCACATGTTTAATAATACTGTATAAATCCTCTCCCATTTTTGATTGTGTGTTATCTTCTGCATTCGTATTTATTTCGACCAATTTGTTATCCGAACATAAGTTTTGAGATTCGGGTCATTGGACATTCTTATTGAGACTTATATTTTTTTTTTACTTATTTTTATATACTTTGTGCATCTATTAAAATTTTATACCAAAAAACCATTTTGCCTTGTTGTTCATCCTTGAAATGTTGGTCAGTGCATGTGTTAATAAAGAAGTGGACCTGGGAAGATTACAGTTTGATCATACCAATTGAACAGTACTCTTATCTGTTTATATTTTTTTTTTCATTATTGTCCATTCACCACAATCTAGGAGAGATAACTCATATCTAACCAAAGATGTGAAGAATGTAGATATCCCTGAATCGGCATGTAATTGCATTAGTGATTATCGTCGAGGAGGCATATAACACTGAATCCAGTTCGCACTCCATTACATTTGTTTCGACTAGAGCAGTGGTTTATTGCATAATGTTTATTTAAGATTGAGTTTACAGGTTTTTTCCTAAAGACTTCTCTTTTTCATTCACCCCCAGTAAACTTTTGTGTCTTAGTAGCAATATTGCCTTCAAGGGTGAAATGATTTTTTAAAAAAAAAAAGATGAAGTAAGAGGATATTGTGGACCATAAACTTATAGTGATTATATATCTTACATATTATTGATTATATATATATTGATTATAGTGATCAGGACATCCTCTTAGGAGCTAGTTGCACAAAGTAGCAGTTTTTGGTAAGAAGCTGAGTGGAACTCCCTTGATAGTAAGGAATACAAAAATAATGAGGATGATTTGATAGTTATGGTAACTTTTTAAAAGTCAAGATAAAATTGTTATTGTGGCAAAACTTAAAATGTAAAATAAATAAGACTGATTTATTTTTGCTTTGCATGCTTGAGATAAAGAAGAGACTTGAAGCAAGAGAAATGTGGTTCTACTGAACATGTGAGCAGTGATGTATTTTTATAGAAAATGGAAGTAAAACGGACATTCATACTTAACATCAGAAAGAGACAGTTGAAATTTCTAGGGCACTTAATGAGGAAAAAGGGCTTATCAAATTTGATACTCACAAAAAAGGGTGAAGGTTAGAAGGATAGAGGAAAACCTAGCAAGCTTGAATAAATGGATTGTAGAACAGTATTTAAGAGAAATAAAAAATTAAAATATCTTAACTACAAAGAACTGAAAATTGAGGAGAGCCATGATCACTAACATTCTGAAAAGACATGGCACAGAGAAGAAAAAACTGTTTTTTTTTGTCATGCTTCTAACTGCAATCATATCTGTTCTTTTACAGCATCAGATGTATACAGTATTGTGCAAAAGTATTAGGGCAAGAACTATTTTATCTTTTATGAGGCATCAAAATAAAGTTTAAAATCACCCCTGACCTAACATTTTTGCACACTACCGGTAGTGTGCAAAAGTATTAGGAAAGGGGTGATTTTCCTAAAAGCCTCACTGAAATTCAAATACAAGGTGAAAAGCCAAGTAAATTGTTAACAAATATTGATTATTTAAGACTAGGTGTAAAAGAAATGTATTAAAAAGAAGTTATATTTAATTTTTCTTATTTTCTATAAAACAAGTTTTTTAAACAACTACTCATTATTCTATTATCCTTGGATATGACTGACTTTTTTCTTATTCCCCCGTCTCAAATCGTTAAATCTAATGTTACTTTGCAAGACTCACTTCGGGAACAAATACAAGCTGCTTGGCAGGAGATACCATTAGATACATTGAAGAATCTTGTGATGTTAATACCTGACAGAATGAAGGCTGTGATCAAAGCAAAAGGCTATTATACTAAATATTAAATTTATTTTGTAACAAGTGTATTTTCTTGTTAAAGCATTTGTTGAGTAAATCAAATAAAATTACTTTAATTAAATTGTTTATTTTCTGTCAATATGCATCATAAAAGATTAAATATTTCTTGTTCCTATACTTTTGAACAGTACTGTATATATTTCTTAATTTGCGTAGTACTTGGCATCTTGACTTTAGCTACCTTCTCTCTAATGTGATTTCCCTGTCTTTTGTACTAATGGTTTCATGGCATCTGCTCTGACAAGCTTCTTTCCCTGGTGCCCTGAACACATGAATTAAAGTGTGCAACTAGGTTGACATTTAGGTCTCACTCTTTTACCGTTACTCTCACAGTTTACTTTCTTGCACCTACAGCACGTGAAATTCCCTTCTGTTTACTTTCTTCTATGATAGCTACCATCTGCAAAAAGTTAAATGCTAAGTCAATTGTCATTTTCTGTCTTCTTAAATCTCTTTAATTTTTTATTCTTTCTTCAATACCCACTGCACCCACACACACTAGTGGCAGTGCCGCCTTGCTGGGGGGGGGGGGGACTGCTAGATTAAAAAAATAAGGCAGACCTGAAGCAAACTACCACCATGTTTAATTTTGTTGTTTTTCATTTTTTTTTTTACTATTTTCAGTGCAGTCCTATCAATTGTTACTTAAACTTTCTGATGATGAAAAGAATTTTGAAAAATTACAATATTTAAACAATTTTGTGGGTGGGGGTCAGTTTCATATGCAGCATTAAAGTAAATTGATCCTCCATTTTCAACCCACTATTACGTTGTATGAGTAACTGGTCCCCCCACCCACTAAAATTGTTTAAATATTGAAATTTTTGCAAATTTCTTTTGTCATTCATAAAGTTTAAGGTGCAAAAGATAATATTGCACTGAAAAAAGTTCAAACAATTTGATAATGAACAAATTTACAGGTAGCAGTAATGTCATATCGGCGACTGGTTTCAAAATGGAGGCTCGATTTACTATAATGTTGTATGAGAAACTGATCCCCACCAGAAAATTTTTAAATATTAAAATTTTTCATAATGTTTTTGTCAATCATAAAGCTAAGTGGGTAATCGATAGGACTGCACTGAAAAAAGTTTTTAAAAAAATGAAATTAAATGTGGTGGTAGTCTGCTTCAGGTCCGTCAAAAATGAATGAATAAGAATACATAAATTAATTAAACAGAAGATTCATGAGACTTTGATAATTGTATTTTGTGGTCGTTTAACTTTGCAACATGATAATTGAAGTTAATAAAGTAGTCATCTATTGACATGTTAAATTATTAACTAATTATTAAATTAATTAATTAATAAAAAATTAATTATTGTTCAAATGACTCATATGTCATAAAAGCCGACTGATTTCCATCCTCTAAAATGAGTATATCTAACATTGCATATGATTGCTCCATTCTGTCTTCAGCATGTAATGTAGTAATGTTCAATTCCAATATGACCTTTCTGGCTTTTCCTCCCAGGGATAAAAATCCTATAGGTGGTGAGGTTTGTTCACAAATGTAGCAATTTCCAAAACTCATGCTCCTTTTTTGCAAGTATCATATTTACCTAGCCAGAGGAATAAATTTGGAAGCCGTTGTGTTGATTGCTGTGCTCTGATACCAAAGTAAATTTAAATTAAAAGAAACTCACACATGTGATGGAAATAAAATGCTTTATTTTGATGACTTCATTTTCTACATGCGTGCTCTCAATAAAAAGACCGCTCAGCTCCTTCTGGGTAAGCCACTTCTTTTCCAGTTGAAGTGTTACCAAATAGACCAACTTGTGAAGATTAATAATATGAATTTTGTCAAAGTAACCCTTTCTTTTTTTTTATTACTAGAATATATTATCCCATACTTGACTGATGCTTCTCTTATCCTTTCCCCAACACCCTCTGAATTTTATTCTTCTCATTTTTTCACTCTACTCTCACTCAACTCTCTTCACATGGGTATTCCCATCCTTCTCATGCCGATTCTCTGATACACCCTGAAACTGGTTCCTCTTTAGTTTCTGTTTCTCTTTACTCTCATCCTATATAACCTCACTGCACACCAGTGGAAGTACTGCCTTGATTGGGGTGAAATGATTAAAAAAATATATATAAATTGCTTTGTTCAAAATGAGTGTTATTTGCTAAATCTGTAAAAATTCCATGGCATACCTTTAAACACCATGGAATTTTCACAGATTTAGCAAATAATCCATAAAATTTACTTTACTTAAATTTGCAGACTTATGACAATGATCAAAGATAGAAAATGATAAATAACAGAATTAAATTACTTCAACACAACATGGGTTTCATCTTCACCTCCCAAATCTCCATAGTTGTAGAACTGTGATAAAATGCACTTAAAGAAAAAGAGAATAATGTTCCTAAAAGCCAACAAAATTAATGAGTCTATCAAGAATCAAATCCTTGAAGTAGCAGCAAACCAAGGCACCCTACAGTGATATGGAACCTGACATTTATTTGGCCTTTATAAATCAAATCAGAAAGGGTATATTGAATCTGTCTGTCAGAATTTCATATCAAAACCTGTTAAACAGGAACATAAGTGACAGAAAACAAGGGATGATAAATATTGTAGGGAAAATTTAAAATGATTCCGACAAGAAGTTGAAGTAAGAATTTAAGACATGAGCAAAGGTATGCTGAAAACATTTTATCTGAGGGCATAATGTAAGCAACCCAATCATTCGTCAAGATTGAACAGACGTTTCCAAATTGATGAACATGTCATTATACATTTTTCACTGTTGTCTTTTATTGCACAGTTTTGATCGAATTACATGGAAGCTGCAAAGCAGTGTTTCATTTAATGATAGAAAGGTGGATCAGTTCAGAACCATTTAAGCCTTGATCTTCTTTTCACTTATAAGATATGAAACACTTAGCCCCGAAAAAGTGATCTTCATTTACAAGGGATTCAGATGTTATTCGGTAATTTTTATAACAAATGTTATCTTATTCACATGTCAAGGAATGTGAAATACATATTTGTTGATCAAATTATGTGCTTTAACATATGTTGGTAAATATACAAAATTTATGAAAATTTTATTTTGACATATTCCACCAAAAGATTAGGCTCATCAGAAGAAAGATTTTTTTAAAAATTCTACATTAGCAAAATTTTGTTGAAACAATATTCAATTTTTTATAAAAATGGCTCACCAATGACATAGCCATTTTTATATCTATTAAATTCTTATCCAGACTTTTTACATTAACTTTTGTATATTTGAGTATAGAAGTGTGTGTGTGTGTGTGTGTGTGTATATACTTGAAAGATTTGTCATGATACCAACTGATGCATGAAAACACCATGCTAAAATAATTACATGAGACCCACTAACATTCAGAAACTATCAAAGACAAAACTGCATATAACCAGAACCCAATGAGCACAGAAATTAAATTCTAATGACTAATGGAAGTTAAAAGCATTCAGAATCCAATGGACAATTTATGTTCAGAAACCACAAAGATGGTCCAAACCATGAAACAGTTTTTTAAAATCTGATATATACATGTGTGTGTGTGTGTGTGTGTGTGTGGCAAGGAAAATGGTGATTACTTTGTGAAACCAAGTAAAAGCCTCTCATGTATATCTTGTGATGGAAAAGAAAGAAAGAACACATGATACTATTGTTTATATATGAAAACATCATTCAAATTTTACTATACTGTGTGTGTGTGTGTATATAAATATATATATATATATGTATGTATGCCTGTTTTTCAAAAACACAAATTATGTTACACTCAAAACATGAGGATAAAATAACATTGGAAACAAAACATTCTTGAAAATGGCCAGTGAAGTGGTTGAAAGCACTTAGTCAAAAATTATGGAACATTTTTACATTCCTTATCTCCACTAAAGAGAAAACTTAAGAATACTGGAAAAATTAAGTCAAAAATTAATAAAATCTTCCTTGATGGTCATTTTTAATGAAACGTGTTTAAAAGAAAGACTGTTGTCCAAATATACGTTAATATATAGATATAGATTTGTTTATATCAATATACATGTTTTGTTTTTTAATTTCTTGAAACTCTTCTTTAATTTTTTTAATAATAGCGTTTGGGAAATTATTATTGATAGATGTTTGTTTTCTGTTGCTTCTAAATTACTGGTAATGATGAGATGTTTTGAATATTTTATAGTAAATGAAAACTAAGATATTTTTTGGATCAAAAACTGTAAAATTATATTTTTTCTTATGTTCAATAAATTATACTGGTTGTCATGGGTAAATTATCACCATTTTAGATTTTTAATTATGTGCATATATGTTGTTTTTCAAATGGAAAGCCAAGTTCGAATTCCAGCTGAATTCACTGTATTCAGTTATGCACAAATACCCTTGAGAAAGGTATTAAGCTGTCTCTTCCCTCCAGTTATGGGTTAAATAACAAGACAGATTGGGTTCTATTGCTTTGGCTGGCAACCAGTCTACCACAGAAAGCAATGGCAAACTACTGCAAAATAATCTTCAGCCCAGTCAGTCATGTCTTGAAAGGGACATGATTGCCCAAAGCATGTATCACGTATGGCACTTAAATGACTGTATTGTGTTTGATTTACTCAACTGCACAGTATAGGAGGGTCAGTTGGGCACCATTTGTAAAGAAAAAAAAATGAAGAAAAAAGAGCACTATGATGCTATTTTCTCAGCCAGAAATTTGAGAATGGCATGCTTTATGCTTGGCACTGATGCCAAAAGCTTCAATACAAACATTTTAGAGTGTTTGGGTGATCATCTAAGAACAGTGCAGAGGATTAGGAAAGAGTCAGAGGAGTCTGATAGTGATCATGAAGGTATGGCAGCACAGAAAATTGGCTCTGATCATTCTGATAAGAAAATAACTTCTAAATTTGTTGCTGAAGACCTCAGACTCAACAAAGAGGACTACATAAATTGACTTGAATCAGTAAGGTGACTGGTGGAAAATTCTATGTCTGGCAACAGGACTCTACCCCATATTACACAAGCAAAAGAAACCAGTCATGACTGTTAGACAATTTTTGACCGTCATCCCTTACATCAGACCTCTAACTACCCAGATTGCAACTGCCTTGATTATTATATATGGGACACTGTTAAGTGAGAGACCAACAAAACACCGAGTAACACCAAAGATAAACTGAAGGCAAAGATTATGGCAACATTCACCAGCTTAAACATGGAAGTGCTCAACATTAGGGATAGAGCATATGTAACTTTACTTGGGATGAAACAATAAAAAAAATGTGATCATCTTTATCAAAAAAAGTGATGAGGGTGGATGTTTTGTAAGTATTTGTTTGTTTTAGCATCTGCATTTTGCGGTCTAGCTTGACAGGTGTTGCGCTCAGATGCAGATCAAAATATTAGAATGCTCACGACACCTTGAAATTTTTCAGAAAGCAAAAAATAGGGGTAGAAAAATATATATTATCACCTCACAAAGTCAGGGATCAGTTTATGTATTGATTATAATATAGAATCAATCACCCATTTTTATATTATCTATATCTATATATATTGCCACTTCCCCTCCCACCATAATTCATTAGAGACATTCTACATTGTTATCTGTATGTATAAAAGTGGCGGGGGTGGGCATTGTGTAAGTATTTGCCATGTAAATTCATCATATGTTTTTTATTCTTATTATTCCTTAAACTATCCAAGTGAAACCGGGCTAATTCTACTATAAAATGTATCATTACTCATTTTACTAAAGAATATATTATTTGTAATTCTACTAAAAAATGTATTATTGGTCATTTTGCTTTAAAATATGTTATTGGTAATCTATATCTATAAAAGTGACTAGAGTGGATATTGTGTAAGTATTTGCCATGTAAATTCATCATATGTTTATTATTCTTATTATTCCTTAAACTACCTGAGTGAAACTGGGCTAATTCTATTATAAAATGTATTATTGGTCATTTTGCTTTAAAATATGTTATTGGTAATCTATATCTATAAAAGTGACTAGAGTGGATATTGTGTAAGTATTTGCTATGTAAATTCATCATATGTTTATTATTCTTATTATTCCTTAAACTACCTGAGTGAAACTGGGCTAATTCTATTATAAAATGTATTATTGGTCATTTTGCTTTAAAATATGTTATTGGTAATCTATATCTATAAAAGTGACTAGAGTGGATATTGTGTAAGTATTTGCTATGTAAATTCATCATATGTTTATTATTCTTATTATTCCTTAAACTACCTGAGTGAAACTGGGCTAATTCTATTATAAAATGTATTATTGGTCATTTTGCTTTAAAATATGTTATTGGTAATCTATATCTATAAAAGTGACTAGAGTGGATATTGTGTAAGTATTTGCCATGTAAATTCATCATATGTTTATTATTCTTATTATTCCTTAAACTACCTGAGTGAAACCTGGCTAAACTGCTAGTGTACTATATAAAGAATACAGCTGAAGTATAATAAATGATCACATAATTTTATCACAAGCAATTTTTTTCAGTTACGATCTGTTAGAAATTAAATATAAATGAAAACAAACTAATTTACATTTGTTGTTTGCCATTCTCTGAGGTTGGGTTCAATTAGTTTTAATTCAATAAAAACAGATTTTATCTTGACTCTTGTTCACTTGTGTATTGAAATATTTTGATTATTCAACTATTTATATTCTTCGAAATGTGTCATGGAAATAATTTTTAATGGATACATTTAAAAGCACTCAGATGGAAATCAGCAGCACTGATTTAATTAAATCTTATTTCAAATCTCTGAAGTTGGATCTGCAAAGGCAGTCTAACATTGCATTGAAACACATTCCAATGATACCTATTGCCAAGTAGTATCAGCTGCTGCCGTCTCTCTGGCCTTAAGGGAAATGTGTGCTACATGGGTAACTATTCAGTCAGTTAAGTACTATATGTGATACATGCATTGGGTGATCATATCTTGAAAGAGACATGACTCACTGGGCAGAAGATTATCCCGCAGTAGGTTGCTATTGCTTTCTGCAGTAGACTGGTTGCCAGCCAAGGATACAAAACCCAATCTGTCCTAATATTTGACTCATAGCTAGAGGAGGAAGAGATATATTATATTATTAAGTAGTAATTAGAGGGGGAGCAGTTTATGACTTCTTCACAACATAAAACTGATCCCCACTTTTTGCCCAGTAGAAGCCTTAATCATGTTTTCAACTATTATATTCAGTCAGTCAGTTAAGTGCCATATGTGATACACACTTTGGGCATTCATATCTCAAAAGAGACATTACTAACTGGGCAAAAGATTATCCCGCAGTAGGTTGCCATAGTTTTCTGCAGTAGACTGGTTGCCAGCCAAGGCTACAGAACCTAATCTGTCTTATTATTTAACCCATAACTAAAGGGAAGATAAGGATTAATACCTTTCCCAAGGATATTTGCGCATAAGTGAATGTATAGAATTCAACTGGAATTCGAACTTGGCAACCCGATTTCTCATTCTGAGCTGACATCCACTGCACCACAACGCACATACAAAGCCTAATATGTGAATATCGCAATAATGATGAGGGCAGCACTATGTAAATAGTGTAAATATTCCTTAGTTGTTTCACTGAACATACTGTCTTACAGAATAGACATCTGATTTGCCACAAGAAATCGAGGGTAATGTAGAAGTTTAACAATTTGTGCAAAGCATTAAATAAATGACATTTAGAAAACATGTGAAACATCAATTCAAATTTAAACAATAAATTGCTTAGACTTGTTTCATGTTTATATCTATGCTTGGTCTATTAATTAGGTTTTTTAAAAACAGTTGGGTTTTTTTGTTTTATGGCATACTAGCAGTTTCTATTAGCGATTTTCTGCACTATTTTAAGAACTGCAACCTTGAAACTTCTTGATATCATTTCTTCTGTCTTTGTCTATGAGTGTATCAAATTTGATTAAAATCGGACCACTCCTTCTATCACCTGATTTTTTCGATTATCGATATTTATCAGGGGTACCTCGACACAAAACCTAGCTAAGAACATTTGCAGACGCTTATAGTACAACTGTGTAAATTTTCAAGTTTCGGAGTCTATAGGTAACGGACACACACAGACAAAGTTCCATTTATAAATAAGTTTAGATCAACCTCGGTGGGTCATTTATTGCTAACTAAATTTTATTTATTTATTGCTGGTAATACCTTTTTCTTTCAACAATTTATGGTTGTTTTTATATAAGTTTTGTGTCTAGTAATACATTTATTTTCGAGTATCAAGATTCATTGGGATTTGTTTTTTTAAGGGCAGGGTCCCCAAGTCCTACCCTGTTATTTAACCCATAACTGGAGGGAAGGGATGAATTAATACCTTTCCCAAGGGTACCAGTGCTTAAGTGAATGCAGGGTATTCAACTGGAATTTGAACTCGGCTCACCGATTTCTCTTTTGGAGCCGATATCCACTGCACCACAATGCACATCCGTCACTAAACGTTTACAGCACCTGGTATTCCCAAGTGGTCATCCATCTAAGTACTGACCAGGCTCAAAATTGCTTAACTTTGGTGATTGAGTGAGAACCATTGTATTCAACGTGATATGGCCATAAGCTCTTTTAAAAATAGACTGTCCATTCCACCTCTAAGTGGTATAAATTTTTCATCTAATATCTTCTTTGAGAATAATATATATTTAAAATTGGTAAAGATATTTGTGCATGTTTGTGAATTCAGAGTCTCCCATGGAAGTTGGATCATTTCATCCAGGCCAAACCACATTTCCAAGAACACTCCTTATTCTCCAAGGCCTTTTTGCTGAACTCAATTTGTTCTCATTGGGTCAAAGCAAAGATCAAAGCAAAAACAAATGTTAAAAGGTAAAGTAATTCCATTTTAAGACCGTCATGATTAAATGGATTCACTTGAATGGAATTTGAACAAAGCAGAATCAAACTGAGTCTCAAACCAGAATTGGAAAACTTTTAAAAATTAATTTGGGAGAAGATAAAAAAATCACTTTAGATTAGAAATTTTACACTATAATTTGAATGAGGTTATTGATTTTATGTAAATATTCAGTTGTATGCAAATTAATTTCATGTTTCACTCAAATCTTTATGCACACTCTGTGCAGTATCACCCAATAACAGTTGATCTTCTGATTGTGTTTGTCATTACTACTTTTCTCCCTGGATTTGATGATAAACTACATCTTGCAGCAAGGCCACTAATCAAGTTTTGAGCAGTGTGGAACCACCTTGTAATTGTTGCTGTTTACAGGTCCACCTTGATATGTGGTGTTAGCACCAATTAGGGTCCAGCTACTGGCAAATAGTTAAACCCAAACTGGGGAGAAAACACTATAAAAGTATTTAAAAAAAAAAAGTAAAAATATCAGCAATATGTTTTTTTTTTTGATTAAAACAAAATTACAAGCAATACATTTTGTTAGGGAATAAATTACCAGTAACATACTTTGTAAAAGAAATCAGAATGAGTTACAAAAAATTACTGTTCTTTTATTGTCCTTTCTTAATAACATTTTCCCAGATTCTTTAACTCTCAGTAACCCCCTTGTATCTTAGTGGCTTTATTATCTTGCTTGATGTGAAAAGATTCAAAGAAAATTACACTAGTGATACAATTAATATTTATATGTACATTTATAATATTTTAGGTCTCTACCAAATAATTTTTTCAAATAACTGAACTCATTCTTTTTGTTCTTGATGTTAATTATGCAATTATTATCCTTACTGCTGATGTATAATCCTAAAAAAGGAAAAATATTCCTCTAAGATGATGATGATAGATAACTTTTCAACCACTCATATATGAAGCTGATTTCAAAATATACACAAAGTTATTCAACAGTTCCTTTGCTAAATAAAATCAACAGAAAATTGAAGTCTAGATAAGGCAATAAAGCCACTAAGAAACAAGAGGTCACTGAGTATGAAAAAATGTGAAAAAATTATCAAATGGAGAGTTTGAGTTTTAATAACAGTTTAATGACAATATTTTTCATAAAATTTATGACTATCCGGAAACATTTTATAACAATCAGAACTGTCAAAATAGTTATGAAGAAACTTCTAATAACTTAGGGAATAGGAACAATAATATTTTATTTCAAATCTTGAGATAACATCAGGATGGCTAGACAATATATAAATTGATGTGTAAGCAAATAAAGACATTTTATAAAACAGTAGTTAATTTTTGCAAAAAGATATCTCTCTGAACTTTTTCTTTAATCAATTTGCTTCTAAGAAAAGTGATAATGTCACTAAGATACAAGAGATTACTGGAAAAGAAGGAGAATGAAAAAAACTTTAGATGTAACTGGAGACTTAACCTCAAAACAAAGTATAAACCTCTGCTCTTGTTCAAAAAACAGGGGAGGAGTGTGAACTGGATGATAGGCAGACCTATCTACCGCTATTGAGCAAAAAATAAAATAGTAAATAAAATTTCACAGTTTAGGCAGGGGCATTAGAAGTATAGAATTGAAATAGACTTCACAAGTAACAGGAAACTTGAAAAAAGAGATAAACTGCTTCACTAGTTCAAAAAACTGAGCAAAAGTGTGAACCGGATGACAGACGAATCTATCTACTCCTATGAAATTATTATGCCTTTTAATGTAGAAAAACCTTAAAAATGTCCATATTTGTAATAATTCAGGTGTTTTGCACAGGTGTTAATATACATAGCTCGTGGTTTCAAAAATTAAGAATATCCATGAGCTCAAGGATAAAACTGAAACATAGATGGAACGCACTTTAAATTTTATTCAAATTTCAGTTTAAAAAGTTCTAGAACTATAACAGAAAGAAACTTGCTTAGAAGTGATGGTTTATATATTTGTTTCCTTAGCTGAACAACAATTCTCCCTGAAAGCAAAACACTGCGCTTCCTCAGGTTAACTCTCACAACAGACCTCAAGTGGAATGACCATATAGAATCCATAGCTAAATTCACTGCTGACAAAGTTGGTTCTCTGTGTAGAGCCAGGAAGTTTTTCCTGTCTGAAACAATCCTGCACATATATGAATCTACCATCCGCCCATGCATTGAATACTGCTGCCATATCTGGTTGGGTGCTCCTGCTATCTACCTAGGGGTCCTTGACAAAATCCAACGGAGAATCTGTAATGTCATCGATCCAGACTTGGCAGCTCAGATATAGTCGCTTTCTCACCGGCACAATGTGGCTTCCCTGTGTCTCTTCTACAAGTACTTTCATGGCTTCTGCTCTGATAAACTTAGCTCACTGGTACCCCCTATTTATGAATTTACTCGAGTTACAAGATTAGCAACTAGGTCCCACCATTTTACTGCGAAACCAATAAAATGTAAATGCAAATTCTACTCCAGCAGCTTCTTTTCTCACACTTCCCACCTGTGGGATTTCCTTCCATTTACTTGCTTCCCTGACAGCTACAATCTCAAAGAATTTAAATATAAAGTCAAAAGTCAACTACCTCACTAACCTGCATCCTTTCTCTCATGCTCCTTTCTCTGTCCATTCCACTCTCATCAGTATTCTCATCCTTCTCTTACCCACTTTCTGACACCCCCTATAACATGTCACTCTTTCTCATAACTTTCCTCCTATGTAACCCTCTGTACAACAGTGGCAGTAAAATGCCTTGTTTGGGACAATATGATTAAAAAAAAAAAAAAGTATTCCAGACTGTCTTAATTTTCTCACTGTTCAGCAGTACTCACAAACAATTATTTGAACTTCATCACAACGATAGCAACATGGAGGATTTTTTTTTTTTTTTTTTTTACGTATCATCTGACATACTAAATATTTCTATTTCTTCTTTGGCTATGGTTTTCTCACATCTTTTCAGCTTAAACTTTAAGGAAATGGCTGGTTTCCATCTTTGGGACTTTTCCACATTTGAATCAAACATAATTACAACCATACATAAAACTCCTTTCTCTGCAAAAACACCCTGTCTCAACCGATGCTGATGAACTGATATTGTAGAAACTAACATCTAATCAAAACTCAAGTCACACATTTTCTTTTGTCAAATGGTGTGTGTAACAGTGTCAGCAGATAAGATCAGCCATGATGAAATGGTGTGCAAAGTGAGGAAAGAAATGAAGTGAAAGGAATGTCACTTTGAAGATGACAGAAGAAGTAATAAGTGAGATAATCATTTAGTTTGAGCAACCCATGTGTGAAGACCTCACTTTATTAAGGAAGAAGAAAAAAAATCTCACACAACACATTTAATTCATAGCAGGAGTAAGAAATAGATTCATGTCTTTCCCAACAACATTCATTCTAAAGTAAATATAACAGACTATCTAAGTTGATTTTGGTTTACCAATCATGCTGTCTGCACTAATATCTGCTCCACGACCTGCACATGTAAACTATGATTACAAATCAAAATGTTAAGATATAAACAAATAATTACATACAAATAGAATAATTCCACTTGCTTTTCTTATAAATCCTTTGCCAAATTTTGGTGTCATCTAATCTAAATCTAAACCTATTTATAAATAGAACTTTGTGAGTGAGTGTGTGTGTGTGTGTGTGTCTGTTACCTATAGACTCCGAAACGGTTGAACCTATTTTCTTGAAAATTTACACAGTTGTACTATAAGTGTCTGTAAGTGTTCTTAGCTAGGTTTTGTGTCGAGGTACCCCCAATAAATATTGAAAATTGATAATCGTAAAATTCAGGTTATAGAAGGAGTGGTCTGATTTTAATCAAATTTGATACACTCATAGACAAAGACATGAGAAATGATATTCAGAAGTTTCAAGGTTGCAGTTCTCACAATAGTGCAGAAAATCGATAATATATACCGGGTCTGATCAAAATTAGTTTTTCAGCCCTTTTATTTTAGTTTTTGCTTCGGGTTTTGATCTAAGTAGATATAATTGTAGTTCTTGGTTTCAGCTATGATACCATTTACCCAGATGACTTAATAGCCTTCAAAATTCAGTTTATGACGAAAGAAAAAACTTATTTGATATCGATACCAGGAAATCAAAATTTGACTTACATCCATTCATTTTTCTTTCAGCTTTAACTGGAAACAACTATTGCTTTTTAGTCTTTCGTGCCAACGTCCAAAGAGTCTGAAATCCAGAACCATGGATTAATTTTAAAGTTTTCATTACACTTGAGTAACGCCGGGCTATACTGCTAGTACACAATATTTTGGGGTTGAATATATTTTATCATACTCAGTATTTGAACCGAATGGTCACAATATATATTTTAGTCTCTTTTTATTTTCTATTTTGTTTTTTTACAATGATTTTCACCTTGTACAAGGCTCAAGAGCCCCTCAAGGCAGGCGGTTACAGAGTAAGAGGCACATTTTATGAGCATATGTGTGTAAGGTAACAGTTATACCTAGACCTGAACAGGTTAGAATTGCATCAATTCATGGGAAGGAAGTGTTTGAGTGGAACTTACATCTCAGCAACGGAATACGAAGGGAATGAGGTTGGTTCACCACAACGTGCATGGTGGGTTTTAGTCACAAAGATTAGAACTGATGAAACTAAGAAATATAGTTTGAACACTTTTCATGGAAATAGCAATAGAGGAACATGAACCTTGTCACATTTCACTTTAATGTTGACAGAATTTCCAAAACTTGGACAGTTTATTGACATATCTTTTTCTTCTTCTCTGTGCCATGCCCCTTCATGATCATGGCCTTCTACATATCCCCCTACCCCCAGTGGCTCTTAGCATGCTTTCTCCTGTTACCCCAGCAAAACCCCACTTTGTCATCCACTTGCTACAGCCCATCAAGCATGTTATGCATTCCTTTCCCCTGTCAAATCTGTGAGCATCAGGTTCTTCAAGCCCTTCTTCCTCATTACATGCCCCAGGAACTTTAGCTGTCTTTTCCTTCATGTTAAGTATAAGTTTTCTTTTTGTTTCCATCCTCTATCTGACCTGTGGGTATCAGATTCTTCAAGCCTTTCTTCCTCTTTACACGTCTCAAGAACTTCAGCTGTCTTTTTCCTTATGTTAAGTATTAGTTTTATTTTTTGTTTCCATGCTTTCCAAAATCTCGCCGTTGCTCAAATGTTTGGTCCATGGTATTTGCAGCATCCTTCCGTAGAACTATATTCTGGTTGCTTCAAGTTTTTCCTTCTTTGAGAAAATTGTGCAGCATTCACTGCCATATTAAAAAATATACATTACATAGCGATCTAGTATGAGCAAAATTTTCCTTTCTCATAATTTTCTACTCAGCTTTTAGAATGCTTCCTTGGCCATGCTAATTTGCCTTCAGATCTCAGTGTCACACTTTTTGTTCTATGCTTGAACATTTCCCAGAAACAGATTAAAAATCACAGACCTAATTTTACATATCTTACAAATAAAATAATTTAGGTTGACAAAAGAAAAACGTTTGTTTTTCTAGATTTCCTCAAATCAAAATTTTGAACTGGGAAAATCATTCACAGTCTTTACTCATAATGAAGAAGCCTAAATAAGAGCCAGCCATGTGCTTTCTCTTAACCTTTGAATCTGATTAATATACGAAGGAATTGATCTGATTTCTTTGCCGAAACCCCATGAAAGCTGCTTGAATGCAGATTTTGTTTCTATATTTGGTAATATCAAAACTGTACGTCTGACAAGTTTTCTTTACTGTATAATGGTCAGTCAATGATGAAGAGAAATAGAAACTAATCTTTACTGCCAGAGTCATGAATATGGCCAGTATCTGTAGAATTAAAAGCAGGAAAAAATAAAAAGACCTACCACTTGAAAAATAACTTGTCAGTGTTCAGTAAGGGAGGTAAAAAAAAAAAAAAAAATTTTTCCCTTTTCTTGTTTTCCTCTTTTCAAATCATAAATTATTAGGAATTACTGTTTCTTCTTTATTTTATTTCTGATTAAGCAAGTTTTGTTGTCTTATCACAAGGAAACATTCTCATTCAAAGAAAGAGTTGGAAAAGACGGAATCATAAAAGTCTTGTGCTTTGCCAACTTCTGTAATACATAGTACAGCATCAAGACCCTCAGATTGTAGATATTTAAGGTCATTTTCAAATGAACCTGATAGAAATATTTCCTGTTGCTCTCAAAATATAATACTTTTTCCCAGAGGTTCTATGCATAGGGATTGCATCTCATCAATGAACACAATGGGAGACTCAAAGTATTCCTTAACGTCAGTGCCATGCCAAGGACAAGACTGAAAGAAGTAGATCATTTTCTCTTGAATCACATTAAAGGATGTTGTGCGCTCAATTTTACTTCATAGAGGGGTGAATAAATCTGAGCATACTACGATTCATTCAAATATAAAACCACTTTTTAAGATTTGTCTCTATTTATTTACATTGTTCAGACTGTTGTCCTGATCTGACATGACCCAGTGAATAAAAATTTTGGTTGGATTCAATGACTTGACCTGAAGCGTGGAGAGTTCAGTACCTGGCTAGAGCATTGATGGATAAAAAATTAGATGCAGTTTACTGTCATGCCCAGGACCCAGTAAATGCTGTGTAGTCTCCTCAAAGACAAAGAGAGAGCAGAAATGTTGTTCTGCAGAAGGATGCTGAGAATACCATAAAATGAGTATGTGAGTAATAAGGAAGTTTTAAAGAAAAAACAAACTTATATTTATGATCAGAATGATTCGGTAGAAATTTCTTGGGCACATAAAGAAAAAGTGGAGAATACAACACTCACAAGATATATTCAGAGACAGAGGCAAACAACAACCTCCCGAACAAATTTTTGTAAGTTGATGACTGAAAAGATGGTGAAAAAAACAAACTTTACTAATAACTAGAAAAGATAAAAGTTGCAGAGAGCCATGGTCGACCATATTCTAAATGAACACTGATGAAAATTTATTAATATTAAAATGGACATACAGCGCAACATTCCATTTTTATATTTATTTACTATAATGATTCCTTTTTTTTGCATCATTACATTTTTTATTTTTAAGTTAAATATAATACTGATCTCTTGCCGAAATGATTTCATCTGGAGTGTAGTTGATGGCACACCATGGAGAAGGTGAGTGAGTGATATCAACCACAACATCATCCTGCAATTACAGCCACCGAAAGTTGAATACTCCAAAGAACTCTGTTGGGCTAAATTCCAATAATGTCAAATCTTGTGTGAGAACACTTTTAAGTGAAATTGCATTAGCTGGCCTTCAACGAAAATTATTAGCAATGAAATTAGCCCAAGTAAAAGTGAGACGAGGCTTTTGAGCAGAAGCCAGCTGACACTGTTTTATCCTGTCATTTATTCGTATAGGCATCAATACTCATTGGGATTCTTTCGAGAGAAAATATTACCAGTAATCTTATTGGCAAAAGAATAATAGATATCTTCTTCTGAAAGCTAAACAAACTATTAAAAAGCAGAAAAAAATTTATTAGAAATAAAAAGGCCTAAATTTCTGGCATGTCAGTTTTCCAATCTGGCAGTGAATGATGAACAATTTTCTCAAAATTGAAGAGTAGACTTGAAGCAGCAGAGTGATGCTGAGAATACCAAGAATGGAACATGTGACCAATGAAGAAGTTTCAAGGAAAATATACACAAAATAGAAATTTTTTGCCCTGATTTGAATATAAAACCTGAAATTAAACTATTGACTATTCAACTCTGTCAATGTTTTAAAACTCAAACAATGGGATTAATGCACCAATACAACACTGATTCAAGGAAGATAGCACTTTTATCAGAGATAAAATACACTCATACTATACTGATGTTAGAAAGAAGGCCATGGATTAATCCTTTAATTGTAGACTGTAAATAATCACAACAGTTTTGATGAGTATAAAAGTTATAAAAATAAAAGTTATTACATCTAAATATGCTAGACGCCCATCTGAAGGTGTTGGAGATGCTGTTTATTAGGTCCTGGTGATCCTCTCTTTGTAAACAAAGGGACTGTTTGTTTGGGCTTGCTCTAGATGTATGTATGTATGCAGATGATATACGATGGTCGAGCAGATCCAATCATGGAACAGAACAGTGAATACTATCTACACACATGATACTTGTGTAGAACGAAGAACGCTTTTTGGAGGAGCCAAATACAGAGAACTAGTTCACAGTATATCACAAGATCTTGATACTCATAGGATATATTAAAGCCAAGAGAGCAAAAGTAAGCTGCTTATTTAACAAGCTTTTGTAAATCAATGGAAGAACAAGAACTGTAAGGATCATAATCTTAAAGCTACAAAGGATAAGAAATTGTGGAAAGACATGACTACCTACATTCTGAATGAACAGCACATCATAGAAAAGTCTTGCTGGCTTTCTTAATCATTTGGCGTCTCTTCATCGTTATACAACTAATGGAATATCTATAATCCCTATTCACTGTTATGTCTCATACGCTGCTGGAACTCCAATAATTTAATTCAATATGCCAGGATGTTTTTTCCACCTGAATCCATTTTGCACATATACAAATCAATTGTGCATGGAATACTGCCGTCATATATGGCCAGGCGCCCCCAATGTTCATCTCGGTGTTTTTGACAGGCTTCAAAGGAGAATCAGTAATGTGATAGGTACCAACTTGGTGGCTCGACTCCAGCCACATTCTCACCGACAGGATGTGGCTTCCGTCTCTCTGTTCTATAAATATTTTCATGGCTTCTGCTTTGACAAACTTAAGTCACTAGTGCCCCTGTCACATAAGAATGGCAACTGGATCCCACCCATTCACAGTTAGATCAACCAAATGCAGCCAACAATTATACTCCAGCAGCTGCTTTTCTTGCACTTTCCGCCTGTGGAACTCTCTTCCATATTTTTGCTTTCCTGATGGCTACAACAACCAGGAATTTAAATGCAATGTCAATACCCATCTCTTAACAACGTGACTCCAGTTCTTTCTACATCACCCTGTATATCTTTTTTTCTCACTACCTTTGCAACTGTCATTACACCTGTATTCCCATCCTTCTATTGCTCTCGTCTCTGACACCCCCTGTAACTGGTTCATCTTTCTCTTTACTCTTCTCTTATCTAATCTTTTTCTCTTATGTAGGCCCCTGCACATCAGTGGCGTTACTGCCTTGCTTGGGGTGAAACGATTTAAAAAAAAAAAATCTCACTTCAAGGTCCACAGCTTATATAACAAAAACAACCCTTATTTGTGTGGTGCTGTATAATATACTTCTGGAACACCATTCAAAATACCAAGGTTATTAAACATCTTTTCTGACCAATCAAAAAATGGCCATTCATTAGACACCACCTATAAAGTCAATGCTGTTTCCACCCTTGAGGGCAGATTTGACCAGGCTTGTATTAGCAATGTATCTCCATTGCAGGAAAGCTTAATAAAGCCATCAGCCGTGACACTAAGACATAGCAGAAAACTAGTTCAGTCTTTATTGTTCATTTATCCTATGTTAATAAAAAAAGATTACTAAAACAGATGAGCAAGATACATGTATAACCTAGACAAGAAATTAACAGAAGAGAGGAAATGATGAATAACGTCTATAGTGATGATTTCGTTGATATCAGCATGTGTCATGAATGATTTACAAAGTTCAAGAAAATTTCAACAATTTACACAGTTGTAAATCACAAAATTTTAAAAAGCGATAACTTGCAAGCCATTTTAGATAATGACCTGACACTCAATGAATATCCAAATATCTAAAAAGCATAAAGTCAGACTTTTAACATTTCTAAGATAGTTCGTATGAAAAGAAAAAAAATCAAAAAAGTAGAAAATTAGGTTTCACATAGATTGTCTGAGCAAATCATTAGATGGCATCTCACAAACCAGATTTTCACTTCTTGCCAGACACAAAAAGTATTGTTTGTGTGAAAGATCAGAGTTGATAATCCACGTCATCAAAAATTATGGATTGATTCAACACAGACTTTGTGATCAATAGCAAAACCTAAGCTTTTGAAGAAAAGTTATTGATCTACATATGATGGGATATGAAAGACATACTCTGTTAGGAATTGTTAAAAATTGGTTACACTGTTACTTCTGACTGATATAGTCATCAGATTTGAAGATTAGCAGCTGCAATTGAAGAAAAAAGACAATTTACGAGACAAGAAAAGAAGACCATCACATGACTGCATTATGAGTCCACAGAGTACTCAAAAACCGTAATAGAGCTAAGAGAAGTTCTTCCTTACATGGCATATTTATCAAACTTGACATAATCAGATAATTCTTTATCTGATTCAATGCAACATAGTTTAAATGGTCAAAGAATCAGAGATGTTTTTAACGTCTTTCCTTGAAAAATTCATTAAATTCTGAGGTTTTTCCATATCTTCCATACACTTCATATGTACCACCTACAGATTTTGGTTTTGATCATAAGAACATTCACAAACAAAGAAGTGAGTTGAAAACAGGCTTTCCAATGTCTAGTTAAAAAAACCCAGATCATTTTTTTATGTGTTATTAAAGATGCCTCTATTTAGGTTAAACATTAGTTGAATAAATTTACATTCCATTTGTTTCTTATTCTTTTTGGCAAATCATAATCACTAAATAATCGTAAATATATAATATGGCATTGAAGACAAGAAATTTTTTACTATAATAGGTCATGATAAATTTTAAAACAAAAAAAAAAACCAACACTAGTTAAGTGGTTGTGTCCCCTCTCATCAGAACTGCAAACAGGGAAAAGATTGTGAGAAGAAAATCTGTCATGGATGACATGAATGAACATAAAGAGAAAAATAAAAGTTATTACATCTGAATATGCTAGAGACCCATCTGAAAGTGTTGGAGATGCTGTTTATCAGGTCCTGGTGACCCTCTCTTTGTAAACAAAGGGACTGTTTGTTTGAGCTTGCTCTAGATGTAATACTTTTATTTTTCCTTTTCCGTTCATTCATGTCATCCATGACAGGTTTTCTTATAATTTTTTCCCTGTTTACAGTTCTGACGAGAGGAGACAAAACCAGTCGACTAGTGTTTTTTTATGTTTTAAAATTCATCATGGCCTATTATAGAAAAAATTTCTTGTCTTCAATGCCATAATACAAAATTTGGTAATTTTCTTTTCAGCTAATGTTTTGTAGTTGTTAGTGTTCATTTTATAGATTTTTCTAGAATTGTCTGCATGTATGTATATTTTTATCATTTTTTTAGTCTTGTTTTAGTTGGCTTTATAATTTATTATCTATTTTTCATATCTCTATTTTTTAATGATATTTATTATGTTGTTTTCAAATGCTATAAGTTCACTTTGATGTGGTAGGCTTTTTGTTGATAGGGTCCTGGGCATGACAGAAAACTACATCTGGTAGCAAGGTCTCTAATTGAGAGGTTATGAGGAGCATGGAACCACCTCTTAATTGCTATTGTTCTCAGGTTCACCCAGTTATGGAGTGGTAGCACCTGTTAGGGTCCCAGCTATGTGTAAATAGTCAATCCCTAAACTGGGGTCAAAACGCTGTGAAAGTATAAAAATACACTTTTATAGAAATATATACATAAAAATAGACTTTTATAGAAAAATATTGCCAACAATACCTTTTTGAAGAAAAATTATTGCCATAACACATTTTTAAAGGAAAAAAAAAATATTCTCAGCAAAACATTTTTTAATACAAAAAAATACATCAATGCTTTCATCCCAGCCGGAAAGTTATGGCTGAAACCCCATTCATTCCCCTGGTTCTCTGCTTGCTCAGTCACTATAGTCCATAGGAATCACTTTCTCCGGCTTCATTGGAGCCATGCATCTGACCATAATAGACACCTTTTTGCCTCTGCTAGTAATGAGTGCAAGAGGATCCTAAATGATGCTAAACTGCTTTCTGCTGAAAGAATGAAGCAGCGTATAAGATTCTTCAAGATTGGTTCCAAAGATGACTGATGGCTCTGTAAAAATGTGTTAAATAACAGCAAACCCTCCATTCCTACCTTAATGAATTTGAGGTCCTCACATCTTCAGTGGACAAGCCTGAGTGCTTTTCTCCTCCCAACTCAACATCTGATTCATCTGGAGTATCAATACCTGACTTCCCACCTACAACTGAGGTTCAACTGAGTGACATTCACATTAACTCCTTGCTAATCTCTAACATAATTTCAAAGCTTGATCCCCATTTGGTGAGCAAAATGACAGAATAGCAATCATTGTCCTGATAAAATGTGCCCCTGATCTCTCCACTGTTCTCTCCAAACTCTACAATTATTGCCTCTCTGCTTCTTGTTTCCCTGCCCGCAGAAAGTTCTCTGTGGTTCCTGTATTTAAGAACTCTGGAGAACACTCAGACCCTTCTAATTATTGCCCTATCAGCCTCCTACCAATTTCTCGCAAAGTGTTCAAGGCTATTATCAATGTTAAAGTACTTCAACAACTCACAGTCCATGTCCTATTATATGAAAAACAGTATGGTTTCTGCTTCACCAGATATGGTAATGACCATCACAGAGTATATATATATATATATATATATATATATATATATATATATATACCAGACTCTTGATAAAAACAGCAAAGCTTGAGCTGTTGTACTAGATATCCCCAAAGCATTTGAAAGAATCTGGCATGCTGGCCTTCTACACAAGAAACAGGGCTTTGGTATAACTGGATGCTTGTTTGACCTAATCCAGTCATTCCTTTCAAATTGCATAATGATAGTATTATTGAATGGGCATGCTTCCAGATACTATCCTAAGACAGTAGGTGTCTCTCAAGGCTCTGTTCTAGGCCCTATGCTTTTTCTGATCTTCAGCAACGATCTCCTTGATGTCATCAGATCCCAAGTAGGCATTTATGCTGACAACACAACCATTTTCTCCCGCTTTGATAAGAAATCTGCCGAGGCTGACAAAGCAAACTTCGCTGCTGATTTTGAAACAAACCCCTAAACTGTGGTGGACTTCGGTAAGAAATGGCGTGTAAATTTTAATGCTTCCAAAATGAAGCTGCTATCCTTTGACCACCATAGACAACTGCTCATATCTCCCATCAGCATGGATCAGTCTAATCTCCCTGAAAGCAAAACACTGTGCCTCCTCAGCCTAACTATCAACCAACCTCAAGTCGAATGACAACATTGAATCCATAGCTAAATCTGCTGTTACACTTCACTTTTCACTGTTACTGTTCACTGTATAGGGCCAGAAAGTTTTTCTCGTCTGAATCCATCTTGCACATCCATAAATCTACCACCCACCCATGCATTGAATTCTGCTGTCATGTCTGGTTGGGTGCTCCTGCTATTCATCTTCGGGTTCTTGACAAAATCCAATTGAGAATCTGCAATGTTTTTGATCATGACCTGATTGCTCAACTCCAGTCACTTTCTCACCTCTGTCTCTTCTACAAATATTTTCATGGCTTCTACTCTGATGAGCTTAGCTTCCTGGTGCCCCCTCTGCATAAATTTACTTGAGCTACTAGACTAGTGTTAGGTCCCACTCTTTTACAGTGAAACCAATCAAATGTAACTGCAATTTCTACTCCAGCAGCTTCTTTGCTCGTACTTCCCGCCTGTGAAATTCCTTTCTATATACTTACTTCCCTGACAGCTACAATCTCCAAGAATTTAAATGCAAAGTCAATTGCCATCTCTTATCTCCTTGACTCACATCCTTTCCCTGACAACCATTCTACCATGTTTTTTCCTTTCCACATTACTCTCATGCAGCCTTCTTCACGCCAGTGTTCTCTTACCCATTCTCTGACACTCCCCTAGCTTGTTCCTCTTTCTCTTCACTCACCTCTTATGTAACCCTCTGTGCACCAGTGGCAGTTCTGCCTTTCTTGGCATGAAATGATGAAAAAGAAAATGTAACTTTCTTGTTACAATAATGCATAAAAATGAAAATCATAATATTATGTCTATGCCTCTTTGACTGTTTCAGAAAAAAGATGATATTGAATTAATTGCTTGTTATGCTTCTAGGAAAGTTGATTCACTGTATCACCTTAGACAATTTTTCTAGCCCAAATCTATGTTAGAAATTTTTAAGTTTACTATTCATCCCTACACTAAATATTGCCACTACAATGATGTAGCTTCCCTCCCTGTGCCTTTTCTATAAATATTTTCATGATAATCGTTATTATGAGCTTTTCTCTTTGGTACGTAGATTTTATGAATTGAAGCAAACTATAAGATTTGCACTAAAATGTCATCATTTTAAAGTTGAAATGGCTCCATGTAAGTTCTATGTTGACAGTTTCTTCTCTTCTGCACTTGTTTAACTCCCTTCTTGCTTCTTACTTTCCAGTCAACTTTAATCTTAAAAAAAATAATCAAAAGTGCGGTATTTATCAATATTTTCCATCTCCTTAATTTCTGTTCTTTTATTGGCCTCTATTCTTAATGTTTTCTTTTTCTTATATCCTCTAATACTCAGTAAACCCTTGTATCTTAGAGAGTGTATTGCCTTGCTTGAGGTGAAATAATTTAAATTAAAGCATCCAAACATACATAAAATTAACAAGTAGCAAGTAAAAATGTCATTTATTTTTATATGGATCTATTTGATGTTTCCCAGGTACAAAAGTAATGAAATCAATGCGATCATCTATAATAAAACACCATGATATATTTTCTAGATATCTCCCTAGTTCTCGATTGATAACTTTCTTCACACTAAAGTGAGCAGCCATACAAAATTAACAAGTCCCTCCAGCCCTTTAATTATCATTATGAGCAATATTAAAAAGTGGGATACTTCATTGATAAATATTTGTTTCTCTCAGTAACTTTGTCGACAATAAATGATGTTCATATGTAAAACTGAAAATCATATTCATTTGTAATTATGTAGAGTATACTATTTTTTTTTCTTTGACTATGTTCCTTTGTCTTTTCCTCAGCAAATTCTGCCACTCCCAGGCACGCTAATATATAGAATTAACAACACAATTCTACTCTTTAATCTTCATCACAGATAATAACGAAACTAGTGAATTATTTCAATATTTCTTTGTTCCTCTTTATTATTTCTGTTACAGTAAATAGATACTTTTTAAAAATTAACAAGTGATTTCTGCCCTGATTTGAATATAAAACCCAAAATTAAATAATTGGCTATTCAATTCTGTTAATGTTTTACAGCTTGAACAATCTAATAAAATTATTATTATTATTCTATGTGCTTTGTCCTTTCAGGATACAGGTGATCATGGCTTTTTACATCTCCCTATTCCTAGTGGCTCTTAGCATGCTTTCTCCTGTTACATCACACAACCCCTGTTCTGTCATCCCCCTGCTCAAGCCCTTCAAATATGTTGATACTTTTCCCTGTCTTTTTTTCCTCTATCTGGTCTGTTAGTATCATATTCTCCAAACCCTCCTTCCTCATTGCATGTCCCAGGAACTTTAGCTATCTTCTCCTGGTGCTCAGTATTAATTTCATTTTCATTTCCATCCTTTCCAAAACCTCATCATTGTTCACATGCTCGATCCATGATATCCACAGTATCCTTCTGTAGAACCACATTTCAGTTGCTTCAAGGTTTTACTTCATCTTTGATGATATTTTACAGCATTCACTGCCATATTGAAGAATTATAAAGATCCTTAAAATAAAACCAAGAAAAATCAACAATGTTATTGATATTTATCTCAACTTCAGTCACTTTCCCCACTGCAATGATGTAGCTTCCCTCCCTGTGCCTTTTCTATAAATATTTTTATGATAATTGTTATTATGAGCTTTTCTCTTTGGTACGTAGATTTTATGAATTGAAGCAAACTATAAGATTTGCACTAAAATATCATCATTTTAAAGTTGAAGAACTGACATCACTCCAATACTCTCTTCTTTGTTTTTAGTGAAATTTTTCTGTCTCTTAATACTTTATTCATCTTCTGGAACACATCCTTTGCTATGCCAATTTCCATTGGAACTGTAGGCAGATCACATTTCGATTAGAAATAAAATTCATACGTATTTTACTGATTTCAGAAAGAAGGCCAGGGATTAATCCTCTGATCCTAAACCATAAATAATCACAACATTTTTGTTGAGTATTCCAGGTTGTGTGTGTGTAAATAACGTATTCTATTTTTTTTTGACACATGATGATCTGACAGCTTAGTTCTTAGAACCAAACAACCAGTTCCATCCACACACATGGTTCTTGTACAGAACCAAGTGAAACAGTGCACAGTATACCACAAAATGTGTGTGTGTGTGTGCGTAATTATTTCATTTATATATATATATATATATATATGGAGTGGACAAAATAAAGTAAACATTTAGTACCATAATAGCATAATTTAGAAAATTTGATTTAACTTTCAAAAGCTTGTATATTTTTATGTTTCTTGATTAATATCAGCAGTTATATATTGTTTTGCTAACATTATTGTTTTTTTTTTACAGAGTTTATTTAATTAAGTTTATTCAAATCAACAATCAAGACTATTTAAGAATTTTAATTGATCTTTATCCTATGGTTCAGAAACAGAAATGTCATCTTTCAGGATGATAATGCACAAATTCATACCGCTAAAGTTGTAGTTGAATGAAATAAGGAACCTGCTAGTGAAGTAGAACAGTCCCCAGATCTAATCATTGTTGAATATTTATGGTTTGTTTTCAAAAAATAAGGAGATAATATTGTCCACCATCATCATTGAAAGAATTAGTGACTGTTTTAAATGAAGAATAGATAAAAATTTCTCTGAAAACAATTCAAATTTGTATGAGTTGATCCCATGCAAAATTCAAGATGTAATTACTGCCAAAGGTGAGCCTACCTCATATTAAACTACCAGAACCCAGTAAATCACACAAGAAAGAAGTGATTATATCCCGTATTCGAATAGGACATACACACATAACCCACTCTTATCTCCTAAAAAACCTCCTGAATACATTGCATGTCAAGAACCCTATACAGTGAAACATGTTCTACACAACTGCAGTGACTTCACATATATCTGGCAATCCCTCTACAATGTTAACAACCTGAAAGATATTTTTGAAAAAATAGACTAATACTATTTTAACCTTTTTCAAAAAGATCAAACTATACAACAAAATATAATTTAAGTAAAGATTCAAAGATCAAAAATAGATCCGACCCTCACCAGGTGAAAAAATTTAAAATGTTATGCAATTTGAAAGCAATGGAAAAGTTTAAAAAGCAAGACATCTTCCAAAATACTGTGAAACCATAACCTTACCCAAAATCATTTGTTCTGACCTTAAATGATCCCATAAGGATTGATAGGTCATTAAACCTCAAAACAAACAAACAAACAAAACCTCATAGTGAAATAAATTTAGTTTGAAATTTCAAAGTGTTTCCATTATTTTGTCCACATCCTGTATATAATTATTAAACTAATTGGTCAAAGTTGAATTAGATGAGGAAATAATTGTATTAAAAAGTGCTGAATAAACATCTGAAGAAAAAATAAAAGTGAAAAAGTTAATCTATTATGCCTGACAATACCAAAAGGATGAAACTATGGTAACATAAATGGCTGATCTTCCTTATATATATATATATATATATATATATATTCTCTAGTCCTTTTTGTCATATGAGAGTCAAGCAGCTGAGTTCTTAGAACCAACTACCTGTTCTTTCTAAGATTTTGCATACACAAATTGTCAGTGTCATAGGTCGAAAGTTTTGGGGATCTGATTTATCTTTATCTGGTTTATGTATAGGAATCACAATAGCTTGTTTCCAGCTCTTAGGCAATCTTTCCTCAAACCATATCTCATTGGATTCGTTTAACAAATATATTAATGATTTTCAAGGGAGTGGTTTAAGAAATTCATAATTAATTTCATCAGAATCAGGAGCTGGACTGTGAGTTTCCCTTTTTGCCTTTTTAGAGTAAAGGGCTGACTATATTATTCTTTATTATTTGAATTAAAGTTAAGCTTTTTTTTTTGGGGGGGGGGGGTTCTGCATCCTGTCTAATTTCTTTTTAAGTTAGAGTTTTCACTTCAAGTATCCTTTTTACATGTTATTTTAATATTATTTTGAGATGATTTAAAGGAGAAAATAGATTTTTACCAGTGATTTTTCTAATCATATTCCAAACTTTTTTTGCGTTTTGTATTTGTGTTTATTTTACTTAAATAATCTCTCCAGGATTTTTTTTGATCACATTATTTTGACTTTATGACAGGAAGTAAAAATTAAGTTGGCTGAGACTAAGAAGTGGCCTATCTTATTGGCTAGGAAGAAATCCCAGAATGCATCTGTATGATTTGTTTCATTTATTCAACTCTTAAAATGTAATTGATAAAAATGATCAATTATTCATTTTAAATGTAATTGATAAAAATGCCAAACAAACAGAACTGGCAAAGTTTACAATAAAAAAATCACCAAAAAAAACGAGTAAGGCAGAAAGGAAACAACAAGACCTCCTACAGAAGGTAGCTGAAGTGAGTGACAAGAAAGGACTACAAATAAACTGCAAGAAAACCGGACGCATAGTCATCAGCAAAAATGGTAGCCCAAAATGCCAATTACAAATGAGGGACTCTAAGATCAAGCAGGTACAGAAATTTAAATACCTAGGAAGTGTTCTAGCAGAAAATGGAAAGTGTGACACTAAGATCTGAAGGCGAACTGGCATGGCGAATGAAGCATTCCAGAAATTGAGTGAAGTATTAAGAAACAGGACAATTTTGCTAGAAACAAAGAGGCAAGTAATCGATTACTATGTCGGTTCTTCAATATGGCAGTGAATGTTGGACAATATCTTTGAAGATGAAGGAAAAACTTGAAGCAGCTGAAATCTGTTTCTACAGAAGGATGCTGCGGATATCATGGACTGAGCATGTGAGCAATGACAAGGTTTCAGAAAGAAAGACGACGAAAATGAAATTAATACTGAGCATCAAAAAGAGACAACTAAAGTTCCTGGAACATGCAATGAGGAAGGAGGGCTTGGAGAACCTGATACTAACAAACCAGACAGTGGGGGAAAAAGAGACATGGGAGACCAGTGGATAACATATTTGAAGAGCCTTATCAAGTGGATGACAGAATGAAGGTTGCATAGTGCAACAGGAGAAGGCGTGCTAAGAGCCACCAGGGACAGAGAGATGTGGAAAGCCATGATCGCCTACGTTCTGAAAGGACAGGGCACATAGAAGAAGATATATGCCAACTGTTTATAAGAAATTATAATGTGGGTATAAAATGGGGGATCAATTCTACATTATAATCAATATATAAACATATCCCTCATTTTGTGGCCATGCTAGTTTATATATATTTATATTCTAGATTTATAGGCTTGAGCTAGTGGATGGCAGAACAGGGGTCGCATTGTGTAACAGGAGAAACCGTGCTAAAAGACAGCAGGGAGATATGGAGAGCCATGATCGGCTACATTCTGAAAGGACATGGCACATAAAAGAAGAAGAATGATTCTTCACGCTAATGTTTCTTTATGTTTGAATAAATCTAAGTTTTTAGTTGAGTATTTTTAGTGTTGCTCTACGAAGTCTTATTGCTTTTTTTGCAAGCTTTGCCGAATCATGGTCTTTGATATTTGTTTGATTCATTACTTTTTGGTATGCATTGTCTTACTATTGCCATTTATGTTTCCAGAAAATATTCTACAGATTTTTTTCCTGTCTACTTCAGCTATGACTTTTTGATGACACTGTTTTTTTGTATTCCTTCCAATCCACTTTGTATAGTTTCCATCTGGAGAGATGAATTTCCATAGATTCTGAAGTATTCAATATTATTGATCACTACCTCATCTATCATCAAGAACTTTCCAATTATAATCCATAAATATAGTGGGATAGCACAGTAGTAGGTCAATAGCTGAATATGTACCTAATGCTGGATGTAAATATATATTAGTCTCATCATTTAGTAGATGTAAGTTACTAATATTAATAATATTTTCTATATTTTTTTCCCTTTTTTGTTCGTATTCTTAGAACACCATATAATATTGTGACTGTTAAAGTCACCTAATTATAGAAATGGTCATGGTAATTGTTCGATAAGTTTATTTAAGTTGGTTTCTTCTATAGGCTCGTGCAGTGGAATGGAAATAGAGCAGATGTTCATCGTTCTATGTCGGGTAGTCTTTACAGCTACTGCTTGAAGCTTGGATTCTAGCGGTATTTTACTTTCAGGAATGTCGTTTCTTATTAGAACTGATATATCTCCAGATGACCTCTGTTGGGTTTCATTTATGTCATTACTAGCAGTATAGCCTGGCATTGGTCAGGTATAATGAAAGCTTTAAAACTAATCCATGGTCCTGGAGCTCAGACTCAGCCTAAAGAATATTTGTTTCAAGTTTGGTGAGAATCGGACAAAAATTGTGGATTTGTATAAAGGGCATACAGACAGATGAACAGACACACACACAAACATCTTGCCTTTTATAATATATATATATATATATATTATCAATTTTCTGCACTACTGTAAAACTGCAACCTTGAAACTTCTGAATATCATTTCTTATGTCTTTGTCTATGAGTGTATCAAATTTGATTAAAATTGGACCACTCCTTCTATAACCAGATTTTTTTGATTATCGATTTTCGATATTTATCAGGGGTACCTTGATACAAAACCTAGCTAAGAACACTCGCAGACACTTATAGTACAACTGTGTAAATTTTCAAGAAAATTAGTTCAGCCGTTTCAGAGTCTATAGGTAATGGACACACACAGACATACACAAAGTTCCATTTATAAATAAGTTTAGATATTTTGAGTAATTTTTTAATTTTTATTTTATCATTTGATTTTAAGAAGGTTTCTTGTAGACAGATGACCATGGGCTGATATTTTGTTATAAGTTGGAGAAGATCATTTATGTTAGCTTTTAATCCTCTACAATTCCATTGGATAATGTTTTGCAACTTTAATTTTAGTGATTTTGTTTTTTGTTTGGTTGGATTCATTTGATTTTGTTGGGACTTTTTAAATATTAATTAAAGTCTTTTTGTTTTGAAAAATACATGAAAAAAGATAGCGTAGTTTATTTATGCCTCCCCATATTGATCTCCAAAAGATAAAAACAATCATCTAGATATCTCTTCCATGATTTAGGGAATTCTCTGTTTATGTCTTCTCCATATTTGTGTCCTATTTGGTTGTTTAGGCTTTCTTCTAGATATGCTAGTGTGAGTGTTGCATATGTCAGTGCCATTTTTGTCCCAATCATGGTACCTATATATCTATATATATATATATCTCAATATTAATTATAGTTGTAATACCAATAACAACAGAACTAATTCTGTTAAGATTATCAATAATTAAACTACAACTGAGATCGTCTTGAAACCCACCGGGAACTAACCCGCAGGGAAAAGATGGGGAAGAAAAAAAGAAATGAAATACCTGAACAAAAAGCCAAACATTCGTGAGAAAGAAAAGAAACCACAAGATGAAAACCTTAACATTAAAGAGCTCAATATGAAAGCAGAGTGCACAAAGCACTCAAAGCAAAAGTAGAGCAAACAAAATCAAAAAACTAAGTGAGCCAATAACCTACCACGGTTTCACTTAACAGCTCATCAGGGAAAATATATATATATATATATATAGAAAAAGAGAGAGAGAGAAAGATCAGGAGGTTAATCACCTGAAAATTGCTGAAATGCATAAATCTAAGTCATGAGTAAAACATAGGATATGTATATTTATATATATATATATATATAAAATGGAAATTAACAAAGATTAACAAAACTTGGTTATAAACAACCGACAAGTTGAAATGATTTGTTTGAACATTATTTTTGATTGATGCTCGTATTTAAGTAGATATTCTGTTTTTAATTAGACAGTGTTATATATTTATATCGACCAGCCTGATTACATACGATAAATTTTCATTCAGAAAATGTGTGTCATTCGGCAGGCTTGAAACAAATAATTTCAAATCGTTGTTAATCTTCATTAATTTCCATAACATGTCTACAT
Organism: Ascarosepion bandense; assembly: GCA_037127315.1. NCBI lineage: Eukaryota > Metazoa > Mollusca > Cephalopoda > Sepiida > Sepiidae > Ascarosepion > Ascarosepion bandense. Next base: position 3,040,507 of record JBBBDQ010001033.1, on the reverse strand, counting down.
TTGTTGACATTACGATAAATTTCAGAGCAGATATGGTTATTGGGAAGAATCGAAAGTTGTGTTATATAGGCTTGATTAAAACCTCATTTAGACTGATGGCCATTCGTGGTCAAGGGGTCTAAGACATGCCATATCACATAGTAGCTTCCCCTATGTGGATAAAGGTCGTGGGTTCGAATCCTGCCAAATGATACACATTTTCATAATAAAAATTTATCGTAAATAATCAGGCCGATAGAGATAAATATATGATACTGTTTAATTAAAAAACAGAATATCTACTTAAATAGAAGTATCGATAAAAAATAATGTTCAAATAAATCATTTCATACATATATATCAATATCTCTCTCTATATATAAAATGATTTGTGTGAACATATATATAGTATGTCAAAAAATTCCGAACTTTGCATTCGTTGAAAAAAAAAAAATTTTTATTTAATCACTGTGACACGGTTTAATTTTTAACTTGTGATTCTTTCATACAGACATAATCTAAAGTCTTCTTCTAATATCGAGGCATGAATCTCTGTTTCTGCTTTTCGGTTTTCTTTTGTCTGGCTGATAAATTCAAACAAATTTTTTTTTTAACTTCCTGTGTATGGATATGTTTTTCGGCTTCTTCTGGTATAGAAATTTTGTACCATATTAATAAATTTTCATTTTCAATCATTGCTGATGAAGCAAGAATATTCTCTCTGATATGACCCTTCAACAAATGTAAATTTTGGAATTTTTTTACATATATATATAGTGTATTTGGCTATGAAAATAGATAATACTACTTACATTGAGCTCTCCACCTTGATCAATAAAATAAATTGATATTCATGAGATCTGTTTTTTGGGATTTTACCTATTTGCTCATCCTTTTTGGATTTAAGATATATATATATATATATATATATATATATATATATATATATATGAAAGAGACAGATAAGTTTTTATATGCTAACAACTACATTGGTGGAAAAAATGTATAATAAGGTGGAAAAGAGTTTTCTGTTCCACATTTCATCCTTTAGGACTTCTTCAGATTAATTTTTTTTTTTTATCTTGTTGCAACTACATATGTGCATGGATGAGAGATGTTGGAAATTTTATTGAGATATCTGCTAACAAAAAAAAAGAGAAAGAATCTAAATAAAATCAGATACATTATATACACAAAAGAAAAAATTCAATTCAAAATTCTTATTATCTTATTGTCGCAATAATGTAAGAAATTTATTTCAAAGAAGTCCTAAAAGACAAGACACATCATGATAATTTTTTTTGACTTTGTCATACTTTTTTTTTCTCTTTATATATACAAAAAAAAACCCCATAAGGCGTGTGGAGACAATGGAATCCTGGTGATAGTCCTTAAGAGGTGTGCTCCTGAACTTTCCCCTGTCCTCTCTAAACTATTTAACTACTGCCTTTCTGCTTCCTGCTTTCCTGCATTTAAGAATTGTGGTGAACCCTCGGACCCATGCAACTATCGCCCTATCAGTCTTCTACCGATATTCAGGAAAGTATTCGAGGCTATAATCAATGCTGAAATAGTTCATCATCTCACCACCAACAAACTGTTCTCCGACAGGCAATATGGATTCTGCTTTGCCAGGTCCACGGCCGACCTGCTAACAACCGTAACAGAGTACATGCTACAGGCCCTTGATGAGTCTGACGAGGCTCACATGGTTGCTCTGGACATCTCCAAGGCTTTTGACAGGGTTTGGCACTCTGGCCTCCTATGCAAACTACGCGGTTATGGTATTACCGGTCGCCTGCTTGACCTAGTCCAATCTTTCTTAAATAACCACAAAATGAAGGTCGTTTTGAATGGGTGTGCCTCTTTGTCCTACAGCACGAATGCTAGTGTCCCACAGGGCTCTATCCTGGGCCCGACACTCTTCCTTATTTTCATCAACGACCTGCCAAATGAGATCAAGTCCCAAGTAGGCATCTACGCAGATGACACTACAATATACTCCTGCACCAGTAAGAAACTTGTCGTGGTGGACAGACATAATCTCGCTGCTGACCTTGAACGGGATCTACACTCTGTGGTGAACTGGGGCAAGAAGTGGCTTGTCAACTTCAATTCATCTAAGACCAAGCTGTTGTCTGTCAACCATTACAGGCAACCTCTTCTGCCTCCCATAAGCATGGACCAAGCGATTCTCCCGGAGAGTAATACACTACGTCTCCTCGGACTTACTCTGTCTTCAGACCTCAAATGGAACCACTATATTGAATCCATAGCAAAATCTACTGCTAAGAAGATTGGGTCACTATGTCGATCCAGGATGTTTTTTCCACCTGAATCCATCCTGCATATATACAAGTCAACCATCCATCCGTGCATGGAGTACTGCTGTCATTTATGGTCAGGTGCCCCTGCTGTTCTCCTCAGTGTTCTTGACAGGCTCCAAAGGAGAGTCTGTAATGTGATAGGTACTGATCTGGCGGCTCGACTGCAGCCACTTCCCCACCGTCGAAATGTGGCCTCAATTTGTCTGTTCTATAAATACTTTCATGGCTTCTGCTCAGACGAACTTAAGTCACTGATGCCTCCTCAACAGGTGTTTACTCGTGCAACCAGACTGGCAACTGGGTCCCACCCATTCACAGTCAGGTTAGCCAAATGCAGACGACAATTCTACTCCTGCAGCTTCTTCTCTCGCATTTCCCGCCTGTGGAACTCGCTCCCGTATTCTTGTTTTCCTGAAGGCTACAACCTCCAGAAATTTAAATGCAAAGTCAATACTCATCTACTAACCACTGGACTCTAGCTCTCTCCCCACCCCCGTATAACCTTCCATTTCTCTCCACCTATGTATCTGTCATCGCACCTGCTTTCTCAGCTTTCTATTGTTCCTTTCTAACTAGTTTGTACTCCTCACTCTTCTCTAATTAATCTTTTTACATTTATGTAGCCCCCTGCACATCAGTGGCATTTCCGCCTTGCTCGGGGTGAAATGATTAAAAAAACAAAAAAAAAATTAAGTTAAATGTTCTGGTTCAGGTGAATAGTGGTTATAAACCTGGTTACATATTTTTACCACATCTAATAATTTTTCTTTACAGTGTATGAAACAGGGCTGTGAAATTCTAAATTTTTCATTTTGGAAAATTTAGCACTAATTCTTCTTCTTCTATGTGCCCTGTCCTTTCAGGACGTAGGCGATCATGGTTCTCCACGTCTCCCTATCCCTTGTGGCTCCTAGTATGTTTGTTCTCGTTACTCCTGTCATCCCCCGTTCCGTCAACAACCTCATCAGGCCCTGCAAATATGTTATCCACTGTCTTCCTCTGTCTTTCTTTCCTTCTATCTGGCCATTCAGTATCAGGTTCTCCAAGCCCTCTTTCCTTGTTGCATATCCCAGGAACTTCAGTTGTCTCTACCTGATACTCAGTATCAATTTCCTCTTTGTTGCCATTCTTTCCAACACCTCATCGTTGCTTGCATGCTCAGTCCATGATATCCGCAGCATCCTTCTGTAGAACCACATTTCCACTGCTTCCAGTTTTGTCCTCATTTTCAATGATATTGTCCAGCATTCGCTGCCGTATTGAAGAACTGACATCACGTAGCAATCCTGCACTCTTTTCTTTGTTTACAGTGAGTGTTTCCTGTGTTAAAGACCAATGAGTGAATGTGAGCACTGTTAGCTCCTTCACTTTTAGATTCGGCTCTAGAGTAATAGGCCACGGCCTTATCGTATTAAGTGATGTGCTTTAGTTTCTTTAGCAAAGTTTTTTACAAAATAAATTTTCCTGTTACATGCCCAGTAGGTTTTGAATTCAGATTTTTTCTTCTAGAATGACTGCCATCCAAGACTAGAGGGCCTTGTCAACCTTATTATATAACCTATAGCTGGGGGAAAAAGTTTCACCTGTTTTTAAAAAGTATTTGTGCAAAAACAAACACAACAAACTTTAACAATATTTAAAGTCAGCATGTCTATTCCATCTTCTATGACAATACTTGATGTACATCAATTACTTATATGCAACCTTTCAGATTTCACTCGCCTAATCGACTCAGTTGATTAAAGACTAAATTGGGCGATTAAAGTTTATTGCTTTACTTGCCTGTGGTCGATTAAAAATAAAAGGAAATCTGATTCCATTTACAACTCAAAAGTATGCCATTAAAGATTCACAAGTTACTTAGAATGACCTACAATGACATGATTGAACTTTTGGCTTTTATCGTCTCGGTCAGTGTAAACATTCATTTAATTTACCCTTCCAGAGTTGAGCCAAAATGTATGTCATACAGATTAAAGATGCTCACAGATTTCTAGAAACTCATTTGAAAGAGTTTCCTCCTCACTTAAAAAAGTAAAAATGAACATTTGGAAAAAAAAAACAAAAAAATATGCATACTTCTTTCAACCATGTACTGAAAATACAAATTATACAAGTCATTTTTTTCAGAAAATCATTGAGAAAATCAGATTTGTTATTTTTTATCATCTATGAGAGGGAGATTGCATTCAAACAGAAGAAAGAAACTACGAATTTAGGTACCTGCACTCAACTGCAGAAAAAAAAAAAAAAAGAAACAGCATATGATGATGTTAAAAGGGCTCAAAGTTTTATCATCAAAATGTTTATGCTATTATTAAGAGGAAAGATCAAATTTTGTTGTTATTTTGTAAAATTTTTAAAATCCTTTCTAACACATTCGAATTTTTAATTAAAATTACATTTTTGTTTTCCGTCAGCAATTCACGCTATGTTTACTTAAGGCAACTATTAAGAAAGTGGAGTCAGTCGAGTAAAAGGATATTGGGGCGAGTAAATTTTCCCTTGCTCTTGACCACTGGTCAAGTGATTTCTTTTCAAAATCTCAAAGGCTGCTTGTATGTACCAATTTGGGTGGCAGATCATTTTATTACTTTATAACAATAGAAAACCAACACCTTATTTCTATGTGTAGAACAATTTCATATTAATATGGATTCACCCATGATATAAAATAATGTGTCATGCCTTTACAGATATTATGCTTTTCTTCTTAATCTCACTCATATCCAAAGTAATTATTGTGTTTTAAGAAAGACTACATTTTTTAATGGTGTGAACATGTATTCATAACCATAAGATTAGTATTTGCACCCTTGTGCAAATTAATTGAAACAAAATGAATAATGTCCTCCTAGGATCTTTCACGCTTTCCCTGATCATGCATACGTTGTCCCTTGACATTGTTTTTCTCTTCCAATCGCATTTTCCTTCACATTTTGGACTGACAGATCCAGATGGTATCTTCGCCTTGATGACGTGACTAACACCACAGTTGAAAGATACCTGCAATATCCACGATATCTCTGTAAGGCTTACCAGTGCATTTGTCCAACATTACAATTTTGTATGATTCATTGGAGTAATGCCCATTGCAGACAATGGTCAGAGAATAACTAATTAACAGTCAAGATAATAGTGTCTGGCTGTGATTAAAATCATCCGCAGTGAGACAATATTTTTCAAGGCTAGATAACTTTCATCATACACCCTGAAAATAGAGTCATGACAAATGACCTAATTTGAGAAAAAAATAGAAATCGATTGCATCCTACAATTTCAGTGGGTCTAAAAGTGACGATATTTTTTTTTATATAATCATTTTCTTCCAAGCAAAGCAGAAAGGTTATTGGTGTGCAGGTATGTTACAGTGAGAGAATAAAAAACATACAGAAGATGTCGAAGAAAAACTAAGAGATTCATGCGAATCAAGTAGATAAAAGATGGCAATTAACATTGCATTTGAACTTTTGGACATTGTATCTATTGGGATTTTGAAGAAAAGATAAGAGATGGATCGAAATCAAGTAGATAAAAGATGGCAATTGATGTTGCATTTAAACTTTTGGACATTGCAACTATTGGGGAAGCAAGCAAATGGAAGGGAGTTCTGCAAGCGGCAAGTGCGAGAAAAGAAATTGTTAAAGTAGAAGATGCAGTTATATATAACAATTTTTATGGTAAAAGGGTAGGACCTTGATGCAAATCTAGTGGTCTGAAGCCATATCAACCCCATCAGTCAGTTAAGTGCCATACGTGTTACACGCTTGGGCAATCATATCTCGAAACAGACATGACTGACTGGGCAGAAGATTATCCCGCAGTAGGTTGCCATTGTTTTCTGCGGTAGACTGGTTGCCGACCAAGGCTATAGAACCCAATCTGTCCTGTTATTTAACCCATAACTGGAAGGAATAGACGGATTAATACCTTTCCCAAGGGTATTTGCGCGTAAGTGATTACAATGGATTCAACTGGAATTCGAACTCAGCTCTCCGATTTCTCGTTCCGAGTTGATATCCACTGCGCCACAACGACTGAAGGCGAGCTGCCAAGTCAGGACTGATTTTATTGCAGATCTTCCTTTGGATTTTGTTGAGCACTTCAAGTATGGTCAAAGAAAGGAAATTAATGCAGTTGTTTCAATTTGCACAAGAGTGTAATTTAACTATCACAACATTTGTCTACCTAGCCATTGGAGCGAAGGATTAGTATTGTATTGTTTTTTGAATATGATAGGACACAAAATTAATGTAAATTTACCCAATCATTGGAAAGATTACTGGACTACTCAATGTTGTTATGTATCTAGACAAAATAGCTTTGAACTTGTGTCATATTTGACCTTAGAGATGATAAATACACTCGTTATTATTATTATTATTATCATATTTCTTTTAATTTGAATTGTGTTTTTATTCCTCAAAGAAATGTAGCTGTCATTGTAGAATGAAGATTTTTTCCCCTAACTTCATTGCTATTGCTTACATTGTTTCTCCACATGTTCTTAGAAGGTAAAAAAAAAAAAAAAAAAAAAGAAACTGTCAAAAGAATTATCAGCTCTCGTGATCTTAACAATACAGACTGTTTCTCCTCTCTACTTTTTCTCATTATTTCTATGTATGTTTTTATCCTGCCTTGATAACAATTATTTATGGCAAAATCATGATACCGTCGACTGATATTATCAATGAAAGAAAAGAAACGATTTAGTGGAATGGAAAAAGAAAAAAAGTTTTATTTGATTGAATTGTCAGAAAAAGTCATCGCAATTAGATTAAATCTAAATGACTTAAAAAATACAAAAGAAAACAAATGGAACTTTTAGAAGCATAAACTTTAGGCAGAAACATACTTTGCATCTGATTTAAACTTCATTCTTTCTTTGATATACAAACGTACACACTGAATGATTACCAGTTAAATTTCAACCTAGATAATCATTTCAATTTTGTTATCAAACGATACCTAATACATAATACAACTTTTTAAGCAACATCACACCCAGGAGCAAATCAAAATACCAACACACACTTAGAGATTTTAAAGGGCATACATTTGAATGTTATGAAATAAAACCATAAATTTAAAAATAATATGAAATTTTGAACTAAGCAAAGAATGTTCAATACAATTGTGTTAAAAAAGTTTAATATTCATTTATTCAAATAAAGGAAAATTTTAAAAAGTTAAATAAATTATTTTTAAAAATTCATTTTTTTTTTTAATCATTTTACTCTAAGCAAAGCATTTTACTGCCACTGTTGTGCAGGGGGTTACATAGCAGAAAGTGATGACAAAGAGGGGTTAGTTATAGGAAATGTCAGGAGGAGAGTAATAGCTGGATGAGAATATCGATGTAATAGGTGGGGGGAGTGGATGGAGGATAGAACTTGAGAGAAAGGATGGCAGTAAGTGCAATACAAGATGTTTATTTAAATTCCTGGAGATTGTAGTTGTCGGAAAAGCAACAATATTGAAGAAAATTCCGCAGACGGGAAGTGCGAGAAAAAAGCTGTTAGAGTAGAAATTGCAGTTACATTTCATTGGTTTCACTGTAAAAGGGTGCGACCTAGCTGCTAGTCTAGTATCTCATGTAAATTCATACATAGAGGGCACCAGTGAGCTCAGTTCACTGGAGTAGAAGCTGTGAAAGTATTTTTAGAAGGGGCACAGGAAAATATTTAAAAGAACAGGATTGAAGAATATTGAAAAGGATAATTTAAAAAAGTTATTTATATATATATATATATATATATATATATATATATATATGTGTGTGTGTGTGTGTGTGCATGTAAATAAAAGTTATATACATATGTGTGTAAATATTCTCAGAAGTAATCTAGAAAAAACTAAATAAATAAAGAAGAAACAATAAAGAAACATTAGTCTTTCATTTACATATCATAAAACTCTCCTCATATTCGAATCAACGTACTTGGTTTGTTTTGCAAGTGTAGTTTCTCTTTCTTCCAACAAAAACTTAGTCAAAAAACACAAACAGTTCCAAAGATCTGCTCATTTTCACAAATGTAAGAAAAAACTCTCAAAAACTGCGTCAAGAAATAAATTATTCCTTAATGCTTACAGAGGCTGGCCAAGTCTTCACACCATAATTTCCCTCCTTTGTGCACATGGATTCTAGAAATTATCAACACAGAAGTTGCAAGAAAGAGAAGCGACACTTCTCTATAAAGCATACAAAGCAGGAAATTATCTCCAAAAACAGGAACATACCAAGATAAAATAAGAAATTTGGTCAGCTAGAACAACAGGAGGGGGGGTCAGTGTATAGAAAAACAAACCAAGCACATTAATTAAAATAAAAGGAGACTTTCACAACAGGAAAATGACTGCCAGAATTCAGATAAATCGTCACTTGTAGAGTTTAAGATTGTCTTGATGGTGAAGAGGATGAGAAATCCTTCTTATGGTATCATATCATACTTATCGAACTTGATAGTTTTTCTCTTTCATTTGTAAATTGTAAAACATTGCATATCACTTAATATTGTTTATATATATATGTATATAAATTATACCTATTGTGAATGCCAAGTTTCAGATAACTCATCACTTGTAGAGACTTGAGTTTAAGATTGTCTTGATGGTGAAGAGGATGAGAAATCTTTCTTATGGTATCTTATCATACTTACTCGAGTCGATAGCTTATTTTTCATTTTCAAATTCTCAAAGATGCTGACTGACATAATTTAACATAATGTTTACGTTAACCTTGGTGAATATGCATGAGTGTCTTGTAGTTAGAAATGTTTCTGAGGAAGTAACATTTTGCTTTTGTTTCTATAGTTACATTGTGCAAAATAATATTTCGATTGCCTTGAAAAAGTCTGTCAGATGACGAAACCTGTCAACAAAAAACTAATTATTGTTTACCTCTTGTCACTTTTTAGTCCTAAGTATGTATGCTATGACAATATTCCACTGTTGAAAATGATATCAGATATAAATTTATCTACTTCTATGGTAAGTGTTAGAAGATAGTGCCAAAAAGTTCTCTGTCCAATTCACATCCTGATCAAATAACCAAAATTTTGTTTTTTTTTGTAATCAGTTCACACCAAGCAAGGCAGGTACACCCCTAGTATGCAGGGGAGTTACAAGGAGGAAAAGAGAAGATTGAAAATAGATTAAGGAAAGAAAAATGAATGGGATTCAAGAAGACAGAAGATGGCTATTTGTTATGGACCGCGTTAAGGTCCGAAAATAGCAGCACCACCACCAGGGTAGAAATAACAATTCAAAATATGGAAGGTGTTAGTATGACTGTCAGTCTGGTTTAGAGTGAACTACTACCAACTCAACTCAACTCTCTCTCTCTTGAGAGGCGTAGTATATACAGTGTTAGGAAGAGTTAATTCTTGAGTTACAGGTAAGGACCCTGACCCTATTGATGCTGGATTTAAACTTTTGAAGACTGTAGTTATCAGGGAAGCAAGTAAATAGAAGAGAGCTGCAGAGGGAGGAAGTGCAAGAAAAGAAGCTGTTCAAGTAGAAGTGACAGTTGCATTTAGCTTTTTTAACTGTAAAAGGGTTGGAGCTAGATACTAATCAAGTAGCACACAAACATTCTTGTGGTCATGGCACCAGAAGACAAAGCTTATCAGTGCAGTTGCCATGAAAATCTCTGTACAAAAGACAGAAGGAAGTAACTTCATATCGGTGAGAAAATGACTGAAGTCAAGATACCTGAATAGGATCAAAGAAATTACAGATCATTCTTTTGATTTTGTCATGAATCTCAAGATATTTCTTTGATCATTTCATAATGACAGAAAAATATAATTTGGAAGGCAAAATTATTCAGAGACCAGATCCACTTAAATTGTTTAATAAAAATCATATAAGGAAGGCCATTTTTTACTGACACTAAACCTTTCCAAAACAGAAACTGTGATCAGGAATTTGAACAAAAGCAGTGATGTCACCTATTCTGAATCAATTATCAAAATATCCGAGTCTATAAATCAGTTATAATAAATTTAGTATAAGATATAAAAAAAAGGAAATTGAACAGGCTGTGCTTGAGGAAGTTTCATTGATCTCAGCAAATTGCTACAAAGCATGAACTTCAAAACTCGAGCCATGTTCTTACATATCTTCACCAGATCAAACTTTCATATGAATGCTATGCATCGTGCTGTAATGAACAAGTTATACGTTAAAAATTCAAATCTCACTCATTGTTAGAAATAAACACATTTTCTTTAATTTCCAAACTTTGCTTAACACACACAAAACATGAGAAATTTCACACCTTGATGTGAAATGTTTAATGTGCAATAGAAAGGCCAGAATCACATCCAGGAGTGAATTCCCAAATGAAATGAAAGATGAGTAAATGCGACTCGTCAGAGAGTTAAGATGAATGCAATTAACGTGTACCTTTGACAAACATCAAGCGATCATTATTATTATGGTCTCTATCTTTCTCTCTCAACTCTCACCTCCTTCTTATTCATCATTCACCCGTCTACTTGATAACTGCATGGAAACCTTTAAAACTGAGTGAATAGTTCAAAAGCACTCCTACCCAAATGCTCATACATTCTTACATACATACATACGTTCCTGCCTACATACACAAACTCACAACTGCAAGAACTACTATGAACTCTAACCTTAAATTATTAATAATGTTTCTAATTGAACATTAACTTCTACCAATTCATATACTTCCTTTTTTTTTTCTATCAATAAATTTCTATTAAAACATACAAAATGTATACTTTTATTCTTCCATGCATTCCAACCAGCTACCAACCTTCTGATAATTACAAATAATCTCCAAGTTGTAGGGAGTTTGGTTATGTATAATACAAGGTCGATTCAATAAACTTAACCATCTCCCAACAGATTTAGTGCCTAACTTGCTCAGAAATATCTGAACTGTTAGCTATATGCAACTGCTTTCTAAAATCAATGGTTAAGTGAAGCCTGTGGGTCTTGAAGACTACAATTCTTTAGACCTTTTGGACTGGCATTATAGAATCACAAAGAAAGAAATGTACCAAATCATAGAAACTACAGTGATTCCCGGATATAAGAGAAACCGGCTACAAGAGAGATTCTTGCTGGTCCCAAATTAGAGCCTGTTGTAATGTATATAAAATAGACCAAACTTGGATATAAGAGAACCCGGACATAAGAGAACCTTTATTCGGTTCCAAGAACTCTCTTATATCAGGGTTACATTATTTGAGGAATTTTGAACAGCAGTAACAACTAAAATTGATATAACATCAAACTCAAAGAGAAAATTAAACAATCAAAAATGTTGACATTCCACTCAACTTCAAATATAAGAAAGAAACATCCCTCAATTCAACCAAAAGCTAAGTACTACAAACTACTTAGTGAATGAATGGTGGTTGTTTCCTGATAAGAAAATATCTAATATTACCAATTATTATCTGAGTATTTAAAAGCTCTGATGTTAAAACTCCTAGAAAATTTCTTTCTTTCTTATATGTCAGACATTTTATCAAGCTGCCACCAACCATCAAAAAGAGGCAAACATTAAATATCTGTAGATATTTAAGTACATGATTAGATGGGAAATAATTATATTGATACATTGCATTAAAGGAGGTGTTTGCAACAGGAATTAACTCATAACCCAAGCAAACTAGTAGTACTTGAAAAATGAGTAACTGGTTTGTGTGTGTGTGTATATATATATATATATATATAAGTGTCAAGGATGGACATTGTGAAAGTATTTGTTTGTTTGATAGATTCGACTGAGCGTCTGCATTTTGCAGTCTAGCTCGATGGGAGTTGCTTTCAGATATAGATCAAAATTTTAGAATGCTAACAACACCTTGAAATTTTTCAGACAGTCAAAATTAGGGGTAAAAAATATATATATTATCACCCAACAAAGTCAGGGATCAGTTTATGTATTGATCACCCCACTTTATATTATCTATATCTGTTTCCCCTCTCACCCTAATCCAACAGAGACATTCAACATTATTATCAATAAAAGTGTCTAGGGTGGATGTTGTGGAAGTATTTGCTATGTAAATTAATCATATGTTTATTATTCTTATTATTCCTTAAACTACCCGTGTGAAACCAGGCTAAACTGCTATATATATATATATATATATATATATATATATACACTCCCAATCAAAGATTTAAAACCACTTAAGAATCTTCAAAAAAAAAAAAAAATTTTTTTTTTTATACGGATGGATTTTAAACTCCTACCACTTAAGGTTACCAATACTACAATCTAAAATGTTATGGAAACAAAAAGCTACATTCCAAACATTTTATTTAGAAATTTATATTTTTATAAAATGAGGCGATTTACACATGATCAAAATTATAAGACCAGGGGTATAAATTGTTAGATCTATGGTAATTCCAGTATTTTTAGTTCAGTTAGAGATTAGCAATCATTGTGTAAAGGTGTTACCATGCCTAAAGCAAGCAAACATACCGAAGTTGAGCCTTCTCGAATTCTAGAATTCCATAAGCAAGGTTTGTCACAGCGGGCAATCGCACCTAAGGTAAATTGCAGTAAAACTGTGATTTGCAAAGCAAAATCATCTGGTAGGTCCCAAAGAATTTCTCCTGCATTGTATAGGAGAATAAAACAGGTTATGAAAGATGGGGGACTTTTTTTTAGTCAAATTTTTTTAAAAATTAAGGCAGTCACAGATGCTGATTGCAGTCCCGTAACCATCAGACGGCACTTACAACAAAAAGGCATGGTAAATAAAAAGCGTAAACAAATTCCTCGGCTGCTTCCATGTCACAAGGTGGACCACTTAAAGTTTGGTCCTGAATACCAAACATGGGACGTTGAGAAGTGGAAGAAAGTCCTTTTTTCTGATGAGAAAAAATTCAATCTAGATGGTCCTGATGGTTCCCAATGATATTGGTGTAACAAAAACATACCTCCTGAAATTTTCTCCACACATCATAGTTAGGGTGGAGAGTCCCTAATGGTAGGGGGTGCCTTTTCTTATAGAGGAACGATGGAGCTCCAGGTAGTGCAGGGTCGTCAGACAGTGGCTGGTTGTGTTAGCATGCTACGAAAAGCATCTTTGATGACAGAGGGCCATCGTTTGTGTGGGGATGGATAGTTATTCCAACAGGATAATCCTGCAATCCATGCTGCAAGATGGACCTTGACCTTTCTACAAGAAAATGGGGTCCATCTCTTGGGACATCCTGCATGCTCACCAGACTTGAACCCAATTGAAAATGTTTGGAGATGGATGACAAGAGATGTTTATCTAAATGGCAAACAATATTCAACAAAAAATGAACTTCATGAAACCATCTTCAGAAGCTGGAGCAACGTTCCCTGCACCTTAACAGGACATGCTAGAAAGAATCATTTCCTAGTGGAAACACTTATTTCTAGCATGCCAGACAGAATTTTTGAAGTCATCAAAAACAGTGGAGGTAGAACTTTTTTTTTTTTTAATCGTTTCACCCCAAGCAAGGCATTCCACTGCCACTATTGCACTTGGGGCTACATAGGGGAAGGTAAATAGAAACAGTGGTTAGATATAGGAAATGTCAGAAGAGGGGTGATAGGTAGTTGGGAGGATGAGAAGAGTGTTTGAAAGAATGGAAGCGAGTTATTGTGTTAGGAGGTGTCTATTGACCTTACATTTAAACTCCTGGAGATTGTAGCCATCGGGGAAGCACTCATGTGGAAGGAAATTCCACAGTCGGGAAGTACGAGAAAAGAAACTGTTGGAGTAGAAGTTGAGGTTGCATTTTATCGATTTCTCTGTAAAAGGGTGGGATCTAGTTGCTAATCTAGTATCTCATGCTAATTCGAACCTAGGGGGCACCAGTGATCTAAGTTCATCGGAGCAGAAACCATGGAAGTATTTATAGAAGAGACACAGGGAAGCCACGTCTTGCCGGTGAGAGAGAGACTGCAGGCAGTCTGCCAAGTCAGTATTGATCACATTACAGACCCTCCGCTGTAACTTGTCGAGAAGCCCAAGGAGAATAGCAGGGGCATCAGACCAGATATGGCAACAGTATTCAATGCACGGGCGGATGGTAGATTTATAAATGTGTAGGATAGATTCAGATGGAAAAAACCTCTGGGCCCTGCACAGAGAACCAACTTTCATAGCAGTGGATTTAGCAATGGATTCGATATAGTGATTCCACTTGAGGTCCGCTGAAAGTGTGAGACCAAGGAGGTGCAGTGTTTTAATCTCTGGGAGGCAAGCCTGGTCCATGCTAATGGGAGGCAGGTGCGGTTGTCTATAATGGTTAATTGATAGTAGCTTCGTTTTAGAAGCATTAAAATTTACGAGCCATTTCTTACCCCAGTCCACTACAGATTGGAGGTCCTTTCCAAGCTCAGCTGCAAGGTTACCTTTGTCGCCCACATCAGATTTTTGATCGAGGCGAGCGTAAACTGTGGTGTCATCGGCATACATACCCACTTGGGATATTATGGTATCGGGGAGAACATTAATGTAGATCAGAAAGAGCATAGGACCTAGGATAGAGCCTTGAGGGACACCCGCATTTGTATGGTAGCTCTGGGAGGCATGTCCATTTAATACCACTTTCAATGTGCAGTTAGATAGAAAAGACTGGATTAGTTCAAACAATTGTCCAGCTATACCATAGTTCCGCAGTTTGCATAGAAGGCCAGTGTGCCAAACTCTGTCAAACGCTTTAGAGATATCCAAGGCGACAGTTCGGGCTTCACCATTCCTGTCAAGTGCCTGGTATATATACTCGGTGATGGTCGTTAGCATATCGGCAGTAGACCTGGTGAAGCGGAAACCATACTGCTTGTCCAAGAGGAACCTGTGTTCTGTGAGGTGCTGAATGAGCTCGGCGTTGATAATGGCCTCGACCACTTTGCCAAAGATCGGAAGAAGGCTGATAGGGTGGTAATTTGCATGGTCCGAGGGTTCTCCAGAGTTTTTTAATATAGGAACTACAGAGAAAGATTTCCAACAGGCGGGAAAGCAAAAAGCAGAGAGGCAGTAGTTGTAGAGCTTAGAAAAGACAGAGGAGAGTTCAGGGGCACATTTCTTTAAGACTATGATTGGGATTCTGTCACCTCCGCTCGCTTTGTGAGGGTCAAGTTTTGAGATTATCTTAGAGACAAGCAAGGGTGTAATGTGAACGTCATTCAGTTGAGCCTCAGTTCTAGGTGAGAAGTCAAGTGTAAATATCCCAGACGAGTCCAGGCTCGAATTTTTCGAGAATCTCCGTGCAAAGCATTCAGCCTTGTCCGCTGAGGAGATGAGGACCTCAAAATTATTGATTAGTGGGGGTATTGTGGACCTGCTCTTGTTAAGTACTCTTTTAAAGACTCGCCAGTAGTCTTTGGCACCGAACTTAGCGGATGCTATGCGTTGTTTCATTCTGGCAGCAAACAACGTCTTAGCTTCGTTAAGTATCTTTTTACACTTATTACGAACTGAAGTGAAAAGGCGCCTATTTTGGTCCGACGAGTAGCTACAGTAGAGTCGGAAGAAATGATTCCGGTGGGCAATGGCGGCCAAGCAAGCGAGGGAGAACCATGGAGACGAATGAGACTTAAGCAGAAATTTCCTGACAGGGATGAAGGCATCGATGCCAGCCTTAACCCAGGGGGAGTCCTCGGATGCACATTCTTCGATGGGAAGACTAAAAATGTTGTTCCAAGGCACATCACAGAGGAAGTCTCGGAATGAATCCCAGTCTGCCCTTTGGTAGCAGTAGAATATTCTACTGGTCTGGGTTTCTTGGGTCGGGCGGGAGAGGAATGAAATGTTGATGGAAACTACGGTGTGGTCAGAGTTCCCGAGTGGGCAGAGTTGTTTGGTAGTGCAACAGTCTGGGATGGAAGTGAAGCAGAGGTCTAGTAGTGAGTCCCTTCCGTTGGGGTTGTCTGAGAAACGCGTGGGGAAGTCCACCACTTGAGTGAGTGATTGGGTGATTGAAAAATTCATGATGTGGACACCAGCAGGGTCGGTGACAGAGTTCTCCAGCCACTTGGTGTGGTGGGTGTTAAAGTCACCAAACACAAATATGTGGGCAGAGGGATGGGAAGAAATGGCTTTGTCGATATTGTCAGAGATACTGTCAAGTAACGAACAGTCAGAGGAGGAAGGGGTGTGGGAGAGAAAGAAGAGATAGCTAATCAAGTTTAGAAATGAGAGACGGAAGCACATGAAAGAATGATCCAGGGATTCAAGAGATGTCACCCTAGCTAGAGGGAGGTGTTCGCTGACATACACACCAAGCCCACGCATATGAACACTGGAGTCCTTCCTGAAGAGAGGAAGGTAGCCAGGGACGTAGAACTCAGAAGAGGGGATAGAAGGGTTAAGGTTAGTTTTGCATAAGGCTAAGATATCAGCTGAGTTACTGTGAAGGAATGAATCTATGCTGAGGAAGTTAGTGCGGATACCATGTATGTGAGTGAAAGAGATGCAAACTGGTTTGGGAATTTTCAGACTAGCTGGTTTAGTATTGCTATTATGTTTGCTTTTTTCCATAGTGATTCAGTTGAGGAGAGGTCTTAGAGTAGAATCAGTCAGTCACTTGTTTGCAGCATATGAAGGATGGAGACTGGTGCGGCCTACAACATAATGTGGCTTCGGGGTTGCCCACCGAACGTTCATGCAGGGACACCCTTCCATGCGTGATATGGCACTACAAGAACCCCGGTATTATTCAACTGTTGATCAGAGCAGCCTCTCAAGATGCTACGCAAGAGTTCGGGCTCCTAATTACCAGTCAGAAGCAGCAACCAGGAAACTGCCAACCTGGTACCCTCAGAATGTAAAGGCATTGCCACCATACTCCGTAACTGCAAAGAGCTTCCAGCTGAACTAACACTAAGACCAAAGAAGAGGGATGAGCCGGGAACCCCTTCCTGAACAAGAAACAAGGTGATCACCTTTACTCTTGTTCAAAAGAAGTGGGTGGAGTGTGAGACCGGGTGATAGTAGGAACTATCTACTCCAATTAAAAAAAAAAAAGAAAAGAAAAAAATAAACAGGAAAGTAACTGAAGTTTACTAAGTTTTAACTTACACTAAGTCAAAAAGAACCTTGGATAGCAAAATCATTTACACAAACTACTTAAGTTAGTGACAAAAGAACAAATAAAAACAAATAAAATAAACAAAGGGGAAACCAAAAAATATTAAAAATTAATTATTAAAATTCAAACAAAAACAAACTCATTTCCGTTCACTTACCACAAGCAGGTAACACACAGAAAAGTTGATTCAAAATAAATTTCTGAGGACAAAAATACAATTTAAAGCATTTAAAGCATTTTAAAGCATTATTAAATTTGGTTGTTGAATGTTTTCATACACTTTTCATACACCTTTTGTACAATTTCGTAGAATTTTTGTCTTTGGTCTTATAATTTTGATCATATGTAAATCGCCTCATTTTATAAAAATGAAAATTTCTAAAAATGTTCGGAATGTAGCTTTTTGTTTCCATAACCTTTTAGATTGTAGTATGGGTAACCTTAAGTGAGAAAAGTTTAAAATCTATCTGTAAAAAAAATTTCTTTTTAAAGATTTTTAAGTGGTCTTAAATTTTTGATCTGGAGTGTGTATATATATATATATATATATAGAGAGAGAGAGAGAGAGACAGAGAGAGAGAGACAGAGAGAGAGATATCAAGGTAAAAGGAAAATTAAATTACATATTTCATTATATGTGAAACTTAATCAAGGCAAAGGCAATGATATTATTTTGTAACATGTCACCTGCCGAGCTATTCATTGACAATGGTGTTCTGTTGTTGAAATGTTTGTCAAGGAATAGTTTTATAGAGTGATGCTGTTGCACCACTAAACCAATTGTGTCTACAACACAATATTACATCATGGAGATGTTATCTTAGCATAACATGATGCCAAAAGATGACATAACAGCCATGACTGCACCAGTTAACTGGACATACAAATATTAAACTCACATAAGGGTATTGATATTGCCCCACCACTTGAACATCTAGATCCAAGAATATACAGAGTGGAAGATGTAGTCTAGATTAAGGCCCCTCATGGTTGATGCATGATACAATTTAAAAAAAGGGATAGTGAAAGGGATCTATAGCCCAAAATCGATCCTCGTCACATGAAAGATCATTGCCCTTGTCAAAAAATCTATTTCTTTAGAAGATAACAGTAATGGTATGTCATCTAAAACCAATTCAGGTATGCTGCTGCTTTTCAGAGCAATATCAGATGATTCACTAGCAGAACCAGAAGAAACAATGCCAGAAGACGACAATGATGATACCAAAAAAGAGAGAGAACCTGTGGGTACAACTAATAAAATTTACAAAGTACATTCTACTTTATAATGAAGTGCTCATCGAAGGAAACCCCCCCACTCCTTGTCAATTAAATGATCCCGAGATTAGGAAAGAGTGTAAAAGGGAATAAAATATGATCATGTGTCTCGCATTTAAAGTACATAAAATATGGCTGATACAAAAGCTACAATTTATGAACAAATTTATCTCAAAGCTCAGAAATTTTGTGGGAAAAATTTGTGGAATATGCAAATTTTCAAAACTCAGCCACCTAATAAAATGAGCATGAGTGAGTGACCATCAGACGGCAACGAACTGAATGGTCATGCTCTTTTTGTGGAGTTTTGCCGTAATCTCATCGATTGTGATTGAAAAGAAAGGGTACAACTGATACTCCCGACAGCCATACTTTTTTCCTACACATTTTGCTTACATTTATACAAGCTCCATCTTGCATACTGAGAACTTTTACCTTATAAATATTGATGATTTTTTATTATATATAAATATTTACATGAGTGTGTAAAATTTAGATCAGTGTGTAAAATTGTGAAAACTGGAGTAAAGTGACATTGAAACCGAAGGAGAATGGTAATCTTGAGATATATATATATATATATATATATATATATACTTTTCTTTTTAATCGTTTCACCCCATGCAAGGCAGTAATGCCACTGATGTGTGGGTGGGGGGCTATGTAAGAGAAAAAGATCAGATAGGAGGAGAGTAAAAAGAAAGACGAACCAGTTATAGGGGGCGTCAGAGAAAGGAGCAAAGGAAGGATGGGAATACAGGTGTAATGACAGTTGCTAAGGTAGAGAGAAAGGTAAAGATATACAGGGTGATGAAGAAAAAACTAGCATCAAGTGGTTAAGAGATAGGTATTGACATTGCATTTAAATTCCTGGAGGTTGTAGTCGTCAGGAAAGCAAGAATAAAGAAGAGTGTTCCACAGGTGGGAAGTGTGAGAAAAGAAACTGTCGAAGTAGAATAGTCAGCTGCATTTGGGTAATCTAATTGTGAATGGGTGGGATCCAGTTGCCATCCTGGTTGCATGAGTAAACTCATGTCGCAGGGGCACAAGTGACTTAAATTTGTCAGAGCAGAAGCTATGAAAATATCTATAGAACAGAAGGAAGACACATACTTTTTATGAGAAAATGGCTGGAGTCAAGCAGCCAAATTTACTGCAAGATATTTTGCCACAAAAGACTAAGCACTTATGAATAGTGAACTCATTTTATTTTTTGGTTCATGACAGCAATGGAGAATAGGAGATTTTTGTAACTTTTTAAGTCGGAGAGTCATTTGCTCCACAGTCAAACCTCGTCTCTCAACCTTCAAGATTTTTGTGTTTACAGTTTTCACAGCTACATTCTTTTTTATTTATCACTTTCTGTAAATAAGACACTGTACCTAATCTGCTGCTTCTCCCTCCAGCTATGGGTTAAACAGCAGGGCAGATTCTGTTCTATAGCCTTAGTTGCAAACAATATATTGCAGAAAGTAATGACAAACTACTTCAGGAAAATATTCTGCCCAGTCAGCCATGTCTCTTGAGACATAATAGCCCTAGCGTGTATCACATATGGTGCTTGACTGACTAAGTGACCTAATAAAAACTGATTTGAGAAAGGTTGAAGAACAAGGTAATCAGAGTATTATAAAATCAACAACAAGGAAAAAAAATAGCTTTAAAATATAAAAATGTTTTTTCAAGCAAGCAGTGAAATAAAATCAAACTAAATTATTTTTATCAATTTCTGATAGATTGCATATGGCAGACATTTTATTAAGATGGAATGTTAAGAATATGGCTCCTGCAGGACTCTTTATGTTTTGGTTTGAAATAATGTTTCTCAGTCTAGAATTTGTGGAGATTTTTTATTCTCTAAATAGAATGAATTGCTCTATTATTTTTTATCTAATTCTGTTATTTCATTTTTATTTAAATACAGTATAAATTTTATCTTCCTTTTAATTTTGATTTCAAAATTATTTTCTGATAATCTAAATGTTTTTTAAAGTGATTATACAATATATTTACTCTTTTTTTCTTCATTTTTAGCTTCTATTTTTCTTTCCTAAACAAAACATCTGTTGATAAATCAATGCCAATTTTTATTAGCAGCAGAGTTAATTACAAGCTCAGTTTGCTCAGACTCTTGCATTAACAACTTATTTTGATCACAAATAAAACTTTTCATTACACACCATCAATATTCTTATGTCTTTCCAAATAAAAAATATTTTATTTTTAAAAAATAAAAGCAAAAATAATAATCTTTTTAATCTTTTTTTCATTTGTTCTTTTAAAAAAAAACTACTTTAAAATCATTTTTTGAAATTCTCTCATCTCTTGTTTTTAAAATATTTTATTTGAAATTAAAAAAAAATATTAAAAAAACTTAATTGCTTTGATTTCAGTTTCTTCTTATAACATTTAGAAAACAATTTGAATTTGATTTTTTATTTGTGTTAAATTTGATTTTCATTAAATTCTACTTCGGTTTTCTTGCAAATTGCACTTTGTCTAGTTTTACACTTTCTTATCCCCACCTCAAATGTGGGAAAATCTTAACCTGTAACATTTTTCTTATAATTAAAGCATTTAAGCGTTTTCTTATAATTAAAGCATTTACATTCATTGACCAAGTCCTCAATTTCACTATATGTTATCACTCTTTCTTGAAATGATGAGGTTTCTGTCTTGATTATATTATTATTTTCTCTTTGAGTTCCATGTGACATTCATGTTAGTTATTACTGTTGTTAAATGTCCTCAAGTAATGTTGCTTTTGTTTCTGGTACTGTTCTTTATTTAAGATTTTGTAGCACAAGTCAACAAGTTTCAAAGAAGGATGGTCCTTGCTAAAACCTACAGTTGTATTTAAGTGTTGGGGAACATTCACTATTCACTGGCTGGGCAGCTAGTGCTATGACTGTTATTTGGTACAGTTCTTTGTTTGGGATTCTGTAGCACAAATCCACAAGGTTCAAATTCTTTCTTATTCCTTATCTGTGAAAGATTGGTTCCTGGAATTCAGTTTTGAGTGTTGACTTGGCAGTAAATTTATTTGGAAATGTGTTTTATTACTGTCAAGAATGAATTATGGATTTGTTACCAAGAAGGCTTGAGAAATTTGCTACTCACAAGATAGACTAAAGACAAGGGGAAACAAGACACATAAACTAGGAAACAGGTTTGTATAAATTAATGTCAGAAGAGAGAGTGCAAAGGACAGTAAAAAGACAAATATTACTTAAACAACAAGGGATAGGATGTTTTGAAGAGCCATGGTTTTGGGAGACTATAGAGCCTACTCAAGTAGTGAGCTAATCACTGCTGCAGACACTTGCTGAAGCACAATTAAAAACCCATAAAAAAATTGTGTTTTCAACTTTGCTGAGCAGACATTTTTAGAGAGAGAGAGAGTATATAATGTTGCTTGATCAATAGCTGAAAAAAGTCAGTATGCTCAGAATGACTTCATAGTAGCTCAGCCATCAAGAGATTCTTGACAGTTCTGTCAATCCAATTTTACTGGTGAGGCTTGGTTAAACCTGTGGTATAACATTCCAGCATGTGTAAATTGTTTTACTAACTGTGATTGTCTCTTCAGGCCAATATTATGAAAACTCAGTTCCATTACAAAAAAAACAATGACGAGAATCAAACCAGGATGAAAAATGAGAGTCAAACAAACAAAAGTCTCAAACCTAAGACTAATTATCATATTCAAACCCTGTTCTAATGGTCAGATTTAAAAGACAGGTGTAATCATGAGATTCATACACAGGATTAATAGCCAAACCCAATTGGAGAAAAAATAATCAGATTCAAAGTCTGATTCAAACTCAGGACTAATGAACACATTCAAATTCAGCTATAATGGTCAGATTCAAACCAAGGACAAATGGTCAGATTCAAACCAAGGACAAATGGTCAGATTCAAACCAAGGACAAATGGTCAGATTCAAACCAAGGACAAATGGTCAGATTCAAACCTAGAAATCATCATCACATTCAGACCCAGCTACAATGGTCAAAATCATACACAAGGTCAATGATCAGATTCAAACTTAACTTTGTCTGATTCAAACCCAAGAGTAATTATCACATTAAAACCCATCTTTATCATTCAGAATCAAATCCAGAATTAAAGAGCAGATTCAAAACCATAGCAATTTGTCACATTCAAACTCAGGACTAATGGTCAGAGTCAACCCAGAGAAAAAATGGTCAAATTCAAACCCAGAATCAAATGCAACTCTAACAATCAGACTAATTATCATATTTAAACACATCTATTGGTCAGTTTCAAATCTAATAGTCAGATTCATTCAGTTCAGTCTTAAATGCAGGACTAATGTTCAAATTCAAATGCATAATAAATGATCTTATTCAAACACAGCTTTAATGGTCAGAGTTAAAGCCAGAAATTATTAGTCAGATTCAAAACCATTTTTTATGGCGATACAGACCCAAGTCTAATGGTCAGATTCATGCCCAGCACTAATAGTTATATTCAATCCTATGCTGACAGATTCAAACCCAGGACAAAAAGTCAGATTAAAACCAAGGTTTAAGTCTCAGATTCAAACTTAGAGTTAATGATAAGATTCAAACCTGGGACTAATGGTAAGATTCAAGCACAGCAATGATGGGATTAATGGTCAGATTTTCACTAAACTCTTATGATCAAATTAAAACCCAGGACATGATCAGATTCAGACTCAACTTAAACACAGGAGTAATGATTAGATTCAATCTCAGATCTAATGAACAGAATCAAACCTGGATCAAATGGTCATATTTAAACACAGCTCTAATGGTCAGACTCAAACATAGAACAAGTGGTCACATTAAAACTCAGAACTAATGATCAAATTCAAATGAAAGAGTAATGGTCAGATTTAAACCTAAGACTTACGGTTGCATTCAAACCAAGGACTAATGACCAGATTAAAACCAAGTAGTAATGCTTAGATTCAAACCTGGCATTAAAAGATCAGATTCAAACACACAGTGGTCAGGATCCCACCCAGGATTTATAACGTGATTCAACCCAGCTGTAATGGTCATATTCAAACCCAGAACTAATGGTTATATTCAACACCAGCCTTAATGTTAAGATCCAAACAAAGCTTTGTCATATTTGAGACCAGGACTAATGGTCAGATTCAACTCCAAAACCAATGATCAGCTCCAAACCCAGGAGTAATGATCAGATTCATCAGTCAGTCAGTTGAGTGCCATACGTGATACACAGTTGCACAATCATAGACTCAAAAGAAACATGACTGACTGGGCAGAAAATTTTCCTGCAGTAGGTTGCCATTACTTTCTGTGGCAAAATGGTTGCCAACAAAGCCTATAGAACCTAATCTGTGCTGCTATTTAACCCATATCTGGAGGGAGAAGTGACAGATTCATACCTTTCCCAAGGGTATTTGCCTGTAAGTGAATGTAACAAATCCAACTAGAACTCAAACTCAGCTCTCTGATTTCCGCAATGCACATGCTTATCAGATTCATACTCAGGTCTAATTGTCAGATTCAAATTCAGTGTCATGGTCAAACTCTTAATATTCTAACCATTCAGCCATGCACACCAGAGCAGTTCTATGGCGTATATTCAAGGCTGATATACCACGAGGAAACGCTTTTGATACCAGAGGGAATTTGCTTTCTTTTCAGTTCAGTTTAATGAAATTGTCAAGACATTAGAGAGGAGATTTAAAGAGAATCTTTACAAGGCGAAACTGAAAAACAGCAAATAAAATAATCTTTCTTAAAATAAACATAAAAAAACAAAATAGATTTCACTGTTCAAAATTTTGTTTGAATAAACAAACTTTTCCTTTCTTGGTATTGTTTACTTATTAGTTATTATTTTAATTTATAATTAGATTTTTTTATTAAGATTATTATATAATTCTTGTTTCTTTGTACTTTAGTTACATGACACATCTGTTACACTGCACCATGACCTCTGATAAACAATAAGCAATTTCTGCGTGATTGAGAGTACAGACAGAAGAATATATAGAAATGTATTAAAAATGAAAACAGAAAAGGATTATGTATAGTCATTAATTAAATCATTATAGAGAGAATATGACTATTTTAACTATATTATTATGATAATTTAAATGCATGGTTAACAACTTAGTCAAGTGGTGGATTTCCCGGTGCGTTACTCTAATAACCCTAACAGAACTGATTCACTGCTAGACTTCCATCCCTGACTCTTGCAATGTCAAGCAGCTCTGCCCTCTTGGAAGCCATGACCATGCAGTGGTTTCCATTAACATCTCCTTCCACTTTCACTCCACTAAAGAAAATTTCACAGCTTCTGCTCCAATGAACTTAGCTCACTGGTGCCCCCTCTGCATAAATTTACTCAAGCTACTGGACTAACAACTAGGTCCCACTGTTTTACAGTGAAACCAATAAAATGTAACCATAACTTCTA
This sequence comes from Ascarosepion bandense, assembly GCA_037127315.1. Lineage (NCBI taxonomy): Eukaryota > Metazoa > Mollusca > Cephalopoda > Sepiida > Sepiidae > Ascarosepion > Ascarosepion bandense. Next base: position 3,015,409 of record JBBBDQ010001033.1, on the reverse strand, counting down.
CTCTATCAGCTTCTTTTCTCACACTTACTGCCTATGGAATTCCTTTCAGTATACTTGCTTCTACAACAGCTACAATCAACAAGAATTTAAATGTAAGGTCAATAGTCATCTTCTATCTCACTGAGTCACATCCTTTCTCTCATGCTCTTTTCTCCGTCCACTCATCACACCTGTATTCTCATACTTCTCTTACCCACTTTCTGACACCCCCATAACCTGTCCCATATTCTCATCACATTCCTCCAATGAAACCCCTGCACAGTAGTGGCGGTGAGGCTGCCTTGCTTGGGAAGAAGTTAAAAAAAAAAAAACTTACGATAATGCAAAGAGAAAAGGACTGTCAGTGGTCAGGAATTAATGTGAGCATTACTCGCAGATTAGGGCTATTATATATAGAATTATCCTTTTGCCTATGAAGAATAATATCATTGTCAGTGCTCAAGAATGAAGGTAAGCATTATTTAAAGAATAGCACTATTATATATACAATTTTTCAGCTACAATGTCATGAAAATTTGAATTTCCATTAAGTGCATTTGTGAAGTAGGAAAAGAACAAAACTTTAAATATTTTAAATGATGCAGAAAAATAATTTTTTATTTGAAATAACTGCTTCATTACTCAAAATTATATTTGCGTCATGAAAAAAAAACAGAAAAATATTATCATTAATTTTCAATAATGCTATAATTTATTTCTTTTGTTAAATATGTTCCTTAACATTCTTTGATGAATTCTTACACTTTGGAAAAATCAAGAGCATCTGTTTGATATTACTTGTGTACAATTTTATTTCTTAATCTTTGATGTACTGTGTCCTTCCAGGATTTAGGTGATCCACAACTTACAATCCGTTGTCACATTTAATAAAGTTTGTTTTTTGCTATGTCTCTTAATCCCTGTTATGCCAAAGATTTACACAGTTTTATTAGATAGATTATTTTCTGCGTTCCTCTTTCCCTCTTGGCTTCAGTACTGTTAAATTCTCCAAGCTAACTTCCCTCGTTATTTAGTCTGAAAATTTCAAATATTTCCAGAGTTTTTTCTTAAGTTGGCACTGATTTTTATTTATTCTCACAGGGCAGCATAAACAATTTTCTATGCCAAAGAACTTGTAATCCATTAAATCTGGAGGTTTCATATCCCCCAAGTCTTGGTGTGCTTGGATATGCCTGCAATTTGATAGCACCATATTTCATGGTTCATGGTTTTAATATTTATTGCATGATCACCTGAAGGCAATAAAAAATTGTAGATCTTTAAAATGATATATTTCTTGATCATGAATACAATGTAATTTAACTTTGTTATCATTTGAAAAAGAAATCAATTTACTTTTCTATAAAACCAACTTTTAATATTAGGTTTTTAGCAGTTACAGATATAAATTTAATTGCCCTAACAATCACGTATGCAGATTTTTCAAAAATCTGGTCAAGGCTGGAAGAATTTAACAAATAAAATCTCTTAAGGGTTGACAGGGTTAATGGGTTAGTAAATAATAATGAAACATGTAAAAATGGACACAACACGTATAGGCCAGTGGAATAATTGTAACACAATTGGTTGGGTGGTATTTACATGTAAATTGCCTATTGTATAACTGAAAACAGTAGTTACAAAAAGCATGCTTCTTGTATAGAGATCCAAATTACTTGAAATATTTGTTCTTCAAATACAAAACAAGATTCACTTGTAACAGTAGATTCTACAAATGGTTCCATTCTGAAAAGTTTCCTAAAAGTTTTTAAAAAATGCCAGTTACCACACAAATAAAATTACCTAAAACTTCTGTTTTAATGTAATTTTTTAATCTCAGGAATGTTTTGTAATCAGGTAAAAGACCAAATTTTAAAGACTAAATCAAGTTTTATTACATAAAACTTAATTCTCTGAATTTTTGTGGTGAAGAATAAATTGTTACTCGGACTTTTTTCATCTTGACTGTCTTTCTGTTTTGGCTATTTGCTAAACCACTTCAGATGATTGTTGTAATTGTTAGACTTTTGAAAATATAAAATCAAACATTTATTTACCATGAGCAGACTGTTTCCCTTCTATTTGCAATAACGAATGGCTACTCATAACCAACCCATCTGCTCAAGTGGCTAACCAATCCCTACTGTAGATGCCTGCTCAAGCACATTTATTTTTCTTCCACATCCACACAGCCCACACTGTCATATATTCTGCTACTACTCTGAGAAAATCTCAGTCATGGTTTCTAGAAAAAAAAAAAGAACCTAATCTGGTGTGATCGGCAAGTTTAACAAGGCCAGTTTCCTCAAATTCTTGGTCCCAATGACTTGCACCTTATGCTAGCACAATCATTAATGCCTTCTCAGCAGTTCCATCAACCCAATTTTTTCTCACAAGTCTTGGGCCAACCTGTAGGATAGCTTTCAGGGACTTACCAAGTGTGTTGCACACTGAGTGCTGGATTTCCAGCCACATTGGTCTCAGAGGAAACGAAAAAATAGACATAGCAGCTAAAAGATCATTAAACATCAACATTAGTGATATAAAAGTACCCCACACAGATTACAAACCTCTAATCAACAACTTTATTACGACCAAATGGCAAGAGTTGCGGAACCTACTAAAAGGTAAGGAGGCACCGATTTGCATTCCATGTCAGGAGATTTACACAGTGAAACATATACTAACAAACTGCATAGATCTTGAACAAATGCAATAAAGGTACTATCAAGAAAACAATCTGAAAGCTGACCTAAATGACCTTTTAGAATTTCTAAAAGCAACAAAATTATATAACAAAATATAGTTGCAAAAAAAGATAGCATATAACCATCACACATCAAATCACAACACCTCTACTTATATCTCGACAGCAATACTCACAAAAGATCAACAAGCAGTAAACAAAAAACAAACAAATTCTTCAGCATTAAATACCACAAAAGAGTAGATATGCTGGCAAAACAATCAAGTAAACAAAATGAGATTTCCTTCCCATTTGATAGCATTGAGAAATCCCCTTGCCGGCAAATCAATCATGAGATTTCAACCCAGTCTTAATAGTCAGAAAGAGAACCTTCAAATCACTCAGCCATGTATTCACAACAGGGTGTATATCAGTAAGCTGGTTTCTGTGTTATAATTTTCCGTTCCACTATATATGAACTTCTTTTGCACAATACTTGATACAGGGATTGAACTCATGACCATCAAGTAACCAGATTTGCTGTACCAATGCTTTTATCATTATGTCGAATATAATGAAAAATCTGATTAGTCAATTTTTCTACTTCTACAGATTTACTCTCATTTTGTTCATATTCAAAATCTAACGAGAAAGTTTTGTTCAAATTGATTTGCTCCCAAGAATAATTAATTTCTGGAAAATACCTTGTTTATAAATAATTTTCTAAGCGCTGCAATCTAAACTGCTTCAAATCAAGCGGCAATCATTATTTATCCTCTTTATCTTCATAATCTTCCTTTTCACATCATAACAATTTTAATAATAGCTCTCTACCTTGAGTGGCTATTGAGCATTTTATTGGGTGACCTTTAGTATAAAAGATCCCACAACCTTTTAATAACTAAGAACCTAGATATTAACCAAATATGACATCGACTTCTCCAGGATAATTATAGGTGTCATGGCTTTTAACATAATTTCTGAATTCTATTCAAGCACTATTCAATGCACTACAGAATTCCTCTTAAGTGATTTTATCAGCTACTTTGAGAGAATTATTGCTTCCACAGCCTTTCTCTATATAGCAGGAATAAATCCTTGAATCTCTGTTTATAATAAAGTGTCTTTATGTAACTAGACAATGAATTAAATAGTTTCTGAAAGGAAGATTTATCATTGTTTATATTATTTACACTTGGACTATTGTCCTCCTCTTTGTTGTTATCACAATACACTCCTGATCAAAAATTTAAGACCACTTAAAAATCTTTAAAAAGAAATTGTTTTTTACAGATAGATTTTAAACTCCTACCGCTTAAGGTTACCAATGGTAAATAAGTCTCCCTCTTTGTTGTTATCACAATGTTTCAACTATTGTGCCCTCCATTAAGCTATTGCACTCATTTTGATAACTTTTTTCCATTATACCCAATGGTGTGTAGGGCAGCGTTTTTAATGTTTCCGGAACAAACTTTTTTTTTATAAAGTAGGGTTGTTAGCCTTGCGCCCAACCCCCAAACCTGTAGGAAGGTGATTTTCTAAGCATAGCTTAGATGTGGCACACAGCCGAAAGTAAGGGGTACCCAATGAGGGCCAAACTCACAACTCAGTTATGATGATTTTAGCAAGACAAGCTTGCTAACCATTACACCAAGCTGAGGTGTCTGGCTTATTTTGATACTTAACTAATTATATCTTCAAGCCGACTGCTGTATCTGATCTGGTACTTCGACTATACAATTTGAGATTCTTGATAAAATTCAAATGGTCTGTAATGTTGACTTGACATCTTGACTTCAGCTACTTTCTCACTGGTGCAGCCTCCCTTTGTTTTTTCTATAAATATTTTCATGGCAATTGTTTTGATGAGTTATTCTCTTTGTTGCCATGACTGAATTTTGTTGTGGTGCAGTGGATATCGGCTCGGAACGAGAAATCGGGGAGCCAAGTTCAAATTCCAGTTGAATTCATTGCATTCACTTACGTGCAAATACCCTCGGGAAAGGTATTAATCCATCTTTTCCTTCCAGTTATGGGTTAAACATCAAAACAGATTGGGTTCTATAGCTTGGCTGGCAACCAGTCTACTGTAGAAAGCAATGGCAACCTACTGCGGGATAATCTTCTGCCCAGTCAGTCATGTCTCTTTCGAGACATGATCGCCCAAGCGTGTATCACGTATGGCACTTAACTAACTGACTAAATATAATAGTTGAAAACATGATTAAGGCTTCTAGTGGGCATAAAGTGGGAGATGAATTTTATATTGTTATAAAGTAATAAACTGATCCCTCACTAATTACTACTTAATAATATAATACATCTCTTCCCCGTCTAGGTAGGAGTCAAATAACAGGACAGATTGGGTTCTATAGCCTTGGTTGGCAACCAGTCTACCGCAGAAAGCAATGGCAACTTACTGCGGGATAATCTTCTGCCCAGTCAGTCATGTCTCTTTCGAGACATGATCGCCCAAGTGTGTTTCATGTATGACACTTAACTGGCTGGACTACATTGGCAACTTGGTTTTACCATTTTACTGTTAACCTAGCTAGTTGCAAACATCAATCCTTTCCTAATAGTTTTTCTTGCACTTCTCACCTATAGAACTTCCTTCCAATTTCTTGCTTCCATGCCAACTACAATCTTCAAATATTGAAATGCTTTTGCCTTCCTGATGCATGTTCCTTTATCCTTTTCCTCACTAATATCTTCTCATTCTCTTTCACTCCCTATAATCCCTTGCATTCTATTGGCATTATCACCTTGCTCGGGGTGAAATGATTAATAAAAAAAAAAAAGAGGAAGCCTTCTTCAGGTGCTTGTTGATCTCTGTAATGTTCATGGGAGAAGATTGTTCTGATTCTGCTGTCCATGTCCAGGGTGTGATAACTCGTCTTATTTAGTTCTGCTCCATTATTATTTGCCCTATTCCGACTGGGTCTAAGTCTCTACTACCTGGCCCAGGGACTGAATTTACAATTACTAAGTCACTAAATTCATGAACCAATATTTTACTCTGCTATGCTGTTTTTGGTAACTGACGAGTTGAACTGTTTAACACAGGAATTGTTTACAAAATAATATATATTTAACTCATTCTTTTAATATATATATTAATAATATTTACAGGACTAGTAGAGTTACATCCACAGCTATAACCTGAAAATTACCAAAAAAGTGATTTGGTGAGACAAAAAGAATGAAGACCAGAGCTAAAAAAAAGGCAATCCAAGAAAAAAATGATTATAATATCTAAATCTAAACTTATTTACAAATGGAACTTTGTCTCTGTGTGTGTGTGTGTGTGTGTCCGTTACCTATAGACTCCGAAACGGCTGAACAGATTTTCTTGAAAATTTACACAGTTGTACTATAAGCATCTGTGAGTGTTCTTAGCTAGGTTTTGTGTCAAGGAACCCTCGATAAATATCAAAAATTGATAATCGAAAAAATCGGTTTATAGAAGGAGTGGTCTGATTTTAATCAAATTTGATACACTCATAGACAAAGACATAAGAAACAATATTCAGAGTTTCAAGGTTGCAGTTCTTACAATAGTGCAGAAAATCGATAATGTATATATATATATATATATATATAAAAGACAAAATGTTTGTGTGTGTGTCTGATAATCTGCCTGTATGTCTGTATTTTTTTCAGCCCTTTTATTTTAGTTTTTGCTTTGGGTTTGGCTCGAAGTAGGTACAATTGTAGTTCTTAGTCTCAGCCATGATACCATTTACTCAGAGAACTTATTTAGCCTTCAAAATTTAGTTTATGACGAAAAAACTTATTTGATATCGATACCAGGAAATCAAAATTTGGCTTACATCCATTCATTTTTCTTTCAGTCTACGGTTTCGCTTTAACTGGAAACAACTATTGCTTTTTAGTCTTTTGTGCCAACGTCCAAAGAGTCTGAGCTCCAGGACCATGGATTAGTTTTAAAGCTTTCATTACACCCGAGCAATGCTGGGCGACACTGCTAGTAAGAAACAAAAAAAAAAAGTTCCAAGAAGATTGTCAAAGTAGCTAAGGAAGAAGCATGAACCAGAATAATTTATGACTGGGCAGAGAATAATCCAGAATAAAGAAATTCATTTGGCAAAATCTATGTTGTGTTGTCTCTAGGTTCGCAAACTACTACATAAAATATTGTTAATGAATAGACCATTTCTTCATAATCATTTTATTAAGTGACAGCGGTGGAAGCTTGGATTCTAAGAGGTAGCATGAGAAATTATATCACAGAAACACATATTGCACACTGGTACAGCATACCACCATGAGTGGTCTTAGCCAGTTGCTAACTTGGGTTTTGGAGGCATATCAGTTCTTCAAAATTTTTGTGACTCTCTGTTGAAAAGTAATCACCAGCCAAGAAGATCAATAATCAAGTTGAAGCAAGTCCTAGGAGCATGTCACTTCTACCACACACTGTGAAGTTCATGGATAGAATGATGGGGAATCACTTCATGCCAATTATGGAAGTATTAAACTCAGTGAGCAGAATGGATACTGATCAAACTGGAACACCATGAAACTTGTCTTTGTTCTTAAGACGATACTCAAAGACATGGAAATAGAAACTGCTCTTCTTTAAACACAATAGAGAAACTTTCCTGCCAGCCAATAGTATGGCTGATGCAAGTCTCCTTGAGAGCAACACACTGTACACCATTGGCCTCCCTTTTCCAACTGAGCTGAAGGGAAATGACTACATCAAATCTCTAGCTGCATCTACTGCTAGGAAAGTTGGGTCTCTGTGTCAGATCAGAAAGTGTTTCTCATCACAATCCCTAACCCTGCCACTCTGCATGAATTTAGTCAAGCTACTAGACTAGTGACTAGGTTCCACCCTTTTACTATGAAACCAGTCAAATGTAACCCCAACGTCTACTCTACCAGCTTCTTTGCTCACACTTCTCGCCTGTGGAATTTCTTTCCATACACTTACTTCCTTGACAGCTCTAATCTCCAAGAGTTTAAATGTAATGCCAACTGCCATCTCTTATCTCATTGACTCACATCTTTTACCTGACAAACCTTGTATCATGTTCTTCCTACTGTCCACTGTACTCTCATTAAGCCCTCTTTGCACCAGTGTTCTCATCCTTCTTTTACCCATTCTTTGACACCCACACCCAGTAACTATTTCCTTTCTCCTCACTCATCTCTTATGTGACCCCCTGTGCACCAGTGGCAGTTCTGCCTTGCTTGGGGTAAAATTATTCAAAAAAAAAAAAAAAAAAAAAAATGAAAATATTTAAAAGCTCTTCATTATATATGTATTTAGCACTTTTTGATACAACTGTGTACTTTCTGATTTGATTCTGACCAATAACTGCTTAATGATAATTATATGCCAATTGCAACCAGAATTAACATGAGCATCTTACAAAACTTTCAAGATTCCATTTCTACTACTAAATAGTGTGAGGTTGATGGTAGGAAAAATAATTGATATATAGGATCTTTGAATAGCAAGATGTTTCTGATATTGTGATTTATATAGTATTTTCATGTTTTTGATCAGAATTTTCTTCAAGGATTCTTGTAAATTATGGGTCAATAAATGTTTTTTATGACACTTTGATTTGGTAAGTGACATGTAAGGTGTCTCCTCAAGAAGGTGGTAGTGTGTTTAATATAGTTAATTGGTTTGTGATAAGAAACACAATTTGTACTGGACATTGAAATTCATACTCTTTATATGTCATTGCTAGTTTAAATTTCATGGGGTTATTTTGATTATTGACAACAAGGTTCATGGTCTGCCATTTACTGTAAAATATTATAAATTTTACATGGTTTTCATGAATTACAGCAGAAATAAGCTGTTTCATAATTCTTCATATCGCAAATTTGTCCTGATTGTAAGTATTGCACATCTGGTTGCAGTAAAATATAGTTATGTTTTGTTGTGTGTGCATATATATATACATATATATATATATATGCACACATGACACCAGTTATAAAAATACATATATATATATATATATATATATATATACATATGTGTGATTAAAAAAAGATTAAATTCATTAGAGCCATCCAACATTAATACTTCATGTCATGCCTTCACAAGAAAATTTGAATGAGTAAATGTGCTTTAAGAACAACTAGAACCTTGTGCAATTGTGAAGTTCTTCATAGCCAAGCAGTTAAAATGTGCCAGATTGGTGGGAGCCTACTCCTGCAAATGAAGATGTAGGTTCAAATCCAATCAAAGGGTACATTTTTTTTAAATAAGTTTTCTTGAGGATACAGACTGGCATATGAAACAAATACTCTTTAAAATAAAGAGAATTTACACCAACACATATCGACTAAAAATAATGTTTGACATAATTGTAGGAAATATTCTCTGGCAAATTGCTCGAATTTCGGGCCAGAAAAAGAAAAGTGCTGACAATTCAACTCGCCGGTCAAATCTCGCCAACTGCTATCCACCTAACCAGTTAAACCTCCTCTTCGCTTCGAGAACGCCTGCTTTTATGGGCCGATCAATTTTTTCCATTGGCCGACAACACAGAGAGGATGCCAAAGATTTGCATACACTCCCATAGCGACTCCCGCGGCGGACTTGTTTTGGCTATGTAATTTTCTTTTTTGCCACATTTTACGTCGTAGTATTAACGCGACGCGCTGTCGTTTGGTTTGATGAGGTAAGTCACTGTTTTCTTCGCTATAATAATACACATGCACACACACTTTTTTTTTATAATTGTGTCGCCCCAAGTAAGGCATTTTACTGCCACTGTTGTGCAGGGGGTTACATAGGAAAAATGTTGAGGAGTGAGAGGTTGCAGGAGGTGTCAGGAAGAGAGTAGGAGAGGGAAGAGAATACTGATGAGAGTGGGGTGGATGTAGAAAAGCATGAGAGAGAGGATGTAAGTTAGTGAGACAGGAGATGACTATTGACTTTACATTTAAATTCTTGGAGATTGTAACTGTCAGGAGAGCAAGTATGCGGAAGAGAATTCCACAGGCAGGAAGTGCGAGAAAAGAAGCTGCTGGAGTAGAATTTGTGTTTACAATTTATTGGTTTCACAGTAAAAGGGTGGGACCTAGTTGCTAATCTTGTGGCTTGAGGAAATTTGTATATAGGGGGTACCAGTAAGCTAAGTTCATTGGAGCAGAAGCTGTGAAAGTATTTGTAGAAGAGACACAGGGAAGCCACCCTGCATCTGTGATAGTAGATGCCAAGTCAGGATTGATCACGTTACAGATTCTCTGTTGGATTCAGTTGAGGACACCTAAGTGGATAGCAGGAGCACCAGACCAGATATGGCAGCAATATTCAATGCACAGGTGGATGGTAGACTTGTATATGTGCAGGATTGTTTGGGACGGGAAAAACTTCCTGGCCCTACACAGAGAACTGACCTTCTTAGCAGCAGATTTAGCTATGGATTCTATATAGTTATTCCACTTGAGGTCTGGTGTGAGAGTTAACCCAAGGAGGTGCAGTGTTTTGCTTTCAGGGAGAAAAGCCTGATCCATGTTAATGGGTGGGAGGAAGGATTGTCTGTGTTGGTTACTAGATAGCAGCTTCGTTTTGGAAGCATTAAAATTTACGAGTCATTTCTTGTTTTAGTTCACCACGGATTGGAGATCCTTTTCAAGCTTGGCAGCGAGGTTTGCTTTTTTAGCCTTGGTAGATTTTTGATCGAGATGAGAGTAAGCCATAGTGTCATCAGCATATATGCCCACTTGGGATCTTATTACATCAGGGAGATAAAATTTAAATTTTAGGAAGGTCTGCACAAAATCTTTTTGTATAAAAATAATAAAAATAAGATTTCTCATAGACAACTAATTTATTATGCATTTTTATATGTAATATTTATAATACATGTATCTCAGTGGATGAAATGCATTGGCTAAGATAAGTTTTCCTTTTGTCTGTATTATTTATATTGTCCTTTTGCAGATAGGTCTTTATATATATATATATATATCGTGTAACCCTGAAATAAGAGAGTTGTCGGCACAGGATAAAAGTTCTCTTATATCCGGGTTCGGTCTATTTTATATACATTACCAAAGGCTCTAATTTGGGACCAGAGAAATTCACTCTTATATCTGTGTTTCTCTTATATCCGAGTTATACTGATAATACCCGTATCTTTACAGAGAAATATTAAATTAATTATGTAATTATTAAAATTGCTTTATTTTTTTTTTTAATCATTTCACCCCAAGCAAGGCATTCCACTGCCACTATTGCACATGGGGCTACATAGGGGAAGGTGAAGAGAAAGAGTGGTTAGATATAGGAAATGTCAGAAGGAGGGTGATAGATGGGTAAGGATACCAAGGCCGGGGTTAAATAGATGGGAAGAGTGTTTGAAAGAATGGATGCGAGTTAGTGTGTTAGGAGGTGTCTATTGACCTTACATTTAAACTCCTGGAGATTGTAGCCGTCGAGGAAGCAATCATGTGGAAGGGAATTCCACAGTCGGGAAGTGCGAGAAAAGAAACTGTTGGAGTAGAAATTGCTGTTGCATTTTATCAGTTACATTTTCAAAAAGTAACATTTTACTTTACTTTAGCAGACTAACTTATAAATAGCCATGAACTTCACTTTAAAGATGAATCTATATTTAAAACTAAAATAATTTCTCATGCAACACAGAGAACTTGTACATTATAACATGCAAGGATTGCCACAAAAACGACATTGGTCAAAGTGGCTGGTTCTCTGACAAAGGATGACATTTCATCGCTACAAATCTCACCACTAGAAAAAATACTTCTCACAAAACAATTTATTACATTAACCAGATGTACGTCTTCCAAAATAAACAAGTATCCTATTTTCCTTAGCGTAAGTGACAGATTAAATCATTCACACCACGTGATTTCTTTTTTTGCCAGATTTAAGCGTCTACATGAGGTAATTGAGTAAATGTTTAAAAACTTTTTGAAAAGCTAGAAGCAAAATCGGTTAAAGTCAAATGATTTTTTTGAAAGTTCACATGTAAGTAAAACAATTTTAATAATTAAATAATATTTCACTGTAAAACTACATTATAGATATTTTTTAATTTTTTTTCATCGTATCACCCCGAACAAGGCGGCAACGCCACTGATGTGCAGGGGGCTACATAGGAGTGAAAAGATTACAAAAGAGAAAACCGGAAACCGCATCCTAAATAGGAAATAAGGGATGAGCCTCTTCACCTGTTCAATAGACATGGGTGGAGTGTGAAAAGCATTAGTTGCTTTTACAAATCTCAGTATTACTTTTTTCTCTCTCTCCACACACACGCAAATATATATATATTAAATAGAATTGCACCCAAAATATAAAGAATTTGCTTTAGACATTCTATTTTGACACTTGGCAAAAAAAAAAAACAGAGAAAAAATGAGACAAAAATTCCAACTGTTGATTTGTGGCTGGCCAACAGGCGTCATTTTGGAAATAATCGGAGTTAATTCTGTTCTGAAATGGAACAGGACTGAGCACAAATCAAATATCTTGAATTTCTATCGAACAAAATGACACCCTCGAGACATTATTCAGAATTGTGCCAGTATAAAATTGAACAGATTGGATCTTTGTTGAATTGATCAGCACTTAAACAAGAATAACACAAAGATGTTGAATAAGTGAGACTGCTGTGGATCTGTCGAGCTTCATGTCTTTGAGAAAATAACATAGAAACAGAACTGAACCAACAGTATCTCAAGAGATTTTTGTTGAATATATCAACGCTTCATAGGAACTCACACCTAACAGCAAATTCAAATGTTATAATACTATTTTGGTACAGTGTATTAAATATTTAACAATCCAGATTTTTCCACAGGTTGAGCCTAAGTATTTGAAATATAATGTTGGCAATATAAAATATTCACAAATGCTAAAAATAATTTTTTAAATTTTTTTCACTTAAGTTCATCTTATATAAAGCTCAAGAGCCACTTGATGTAGACTGTTACTGCTGTAAAAAAATAGAACCCTGGTGACTAACTGAAATAGTCTAGTGACTTAAATAAAGAACTGTAACTAACCTAGAAAATGTCTGTTGTAGTCACTCTTCAGATTATTTCTTACAGATAGCAGGGTGAATGCCTAAGCAAGACTTTATGTCAGAATTACATAAAGCGACTTATGACAGTGACAAGGAAGATTCAAATGTCATACAAATTGTAGCTGGAGTGATGAGAATCAAATACAAGGCTCATTCAATAAAGGTGAATTTTTCGGTATAAGGACTTCTATGAGGATCATTCAATAAATAAGGTGAATTTTTCACTGTAATGACTTCTACAAGGGTCATTCAATAAATAAGGTGAATTTTTCACTATAAGTACTTCTACAAGGGTCATTTAATAAATAAGATAAATTTTTCGGTATAAGGACTTCTACAAGAGTTATTCAATAAATAAGGTGCATTTTTTGGCCTAAGGACTTCTACGAGGGTCATTCAATAAATAAGGTTAATTTTTTGTTATAAGGACTTCGATGAGGGTCATTCAATAAATAAGGTGCATTTTTTGGTATAAGGACTTCTACAAGGGTCATTCAATAAATAAAGTGAATTTTTCAAAATAAGGACTTCTAATGCAGAATACTTTTTCTTAATTTTTTTCCTTTACTTCTTTTTCAAAGGGATTCAATTTTTTTGCAGATTGAAAAAAAAATTTGTGAGTTTTGGAAATTAACTAAGAAGGCCGACCAAGAAACATGTTCCAGGATTCAACAGAGGTCAGTTTTTGGTTGCTGTAAACCAGTTGAAATTCAAAGGAGAATGTCAACTGTGTATAGTGCCACATGTTTCAGCCAAAACAATGTCTACAAGTGGGCTAAATTTTTAAAGGAGGACAGAGCAGTGTTGAGAATGAAGACAGGCCTGGGAGGTCTACAGAAGTGAGATCTTCTGAGGTGATCGAATTAGTCAATGACCTCATTCAACCTGACAGAAGAGTTACAGTGGATGACATTGCAAGGACTTTGAGCCTATCTGTTGGGACATCACACAAAATTGTCCATGATGACCTTGCCTACTCAAAGGTCAGCTGCTGATGGCCTCACACAGCAGCCCAAACAGTGCAGACCATCACCAAGCTGGGCTAGGAACTGCTCCCTCATCCCCCTTACAGCCCAGACCTTACCCCTTCAGACTTTCGCTGGTTTAGTCCCTTGAAAGCGTTCATGAGTGACACGAAGTCTGAAAGTGATGATGAAGTCAAAAGTGCTGTGAGTGATTGGCTGAGACATCAGTCCAAAGATTTTTACACTGAGGGAATACGGAAGCTAGTGCACAGAAGGGAAAAGTATGTGACACTGCTGAGAGACTATGTTAAAAAAAAAAAGAAGTAAACTTCTATCTGTAGTTGAAGTCCTTATACCGAAAAAGTCACCTTATTTATTGAATGACCCTCATACAAGTTAAACTTAGGAGGATATTTGAAACTCATACAGAGTATAACGAGCAGAAAAATGCTTTTTTTCTTTTGGCACACAGGATGACAGTGATGATGGGAATTTGAACCATATTGTATTAAAAAAATTTATGCATAGAAAAAATACATTCTTGCAAACATGGAGAAAATATTGGCTAGTATATTACAAATCTTACAACAGCAGCATTTGTTGAAACTTCAGAAAAAGCAACAAAAGTTGTTTGAAATAATTCTGAAGGAACAGAAAATTCTTCAACTTCTTTTACTACAGATGCTGTTGCAAGTGCCATATGAGATATTACATATGATCCAGATAATAGACTCACTTATTCTGCATATTTTATTTACATGAAAAAATATTCAGAAGAATACAGTGACTGAGAAGACGAGACAAACAAGACTTTTGTTGAGCAAATTTGTATCAGGATAGCATGAAAAATGCTGCAATTTTGTACTACAAAAAGAACAGAAAAACAAGAATAATATGTTCTGAAGGCAGTACATAATCTAATGAAAATCTTTAACAATGGAAGCTCTTTGCTTAATACACATTGAAGACACACAAAACTAACAAAAAAAAAAATGACAAAGATTTTGTTACATATGCTGGAATCGTAAACAAGGAATGGGAAAGATTCAGATTTAATGAACTGACTCCAGATATGTTTTAAAGTTTAATTTTCATTCAAGGGTAACAGTTAAAAAAGATGAAGAAATACGAGTGAAGATTCTAAAGTAAATTTAACAGAACAATAAACTTACACTTCATGAAATATATATATATATGTCAGCGGACCCTGTGATACAATTTCAAAGAAATTCAAGGAAAAGAATGTGCATACATTCAATCAAAAGAAAAATAAACAAAACAACAAATAAATCCTTGTTTCAGATGTGGAAAGTTACATTTCAGAGAAAAGTGTCTCTTTAAGAAATCCAAATATTATAAGTGTGGTAAAGTAGGGCATATAATGTCACAGTGCAAAACTTAGCCAAGAAAGCATTCTCTTGGGAACACAGTACTGCAACAGAAAAAAAAAAATCAAAGAAAACCAAAGAAAATCTGTGAATGGAAGAATTAATAATGTGGATGTGAAAATGCTGCTAGACACCAGTAGGGATATCACAATAATCAGTGAAGACCCGGGGTAAGCAATCAGAAAGTCTATATTAAAAAGACTTTGAAAATAGCACATAATGTCTCAGGTAAGAAATTATTTTTCACAGGCAAAATTATTTCTTGTTCTGTAATTAGTGTGTAAAAGCTAAGGATTATGCGTTAAAAATACTTGTAACTTATTCGGTACTGACAGGATAGAATTATTTGAGCTTTGGCCCACAAACATTTTTTGCAAGAAAAACCTAAATAAACAAGCAACCAATTTGAAAAACAAAAAAACAAAAACTGAGCATTTAAAGAAAGAACTGAAAAAATGTATTCTGAATGTTCTGTCAAATGAATTGGGTTAATGTTCCAAATTCAAACTGAAATTTCAATTAAAAAATGTTCAATGCCAGTATTTAAACCAAAACAGAGTGTACTATTTGCAGCATTGACGCAAGTCAATGAAAAATTAGTCAGTAAAGTGCCATACATGATACATGCTTAGGGTGATCATGTCTCCAAAGAGACATGACTGACTGGGCAGAAGATTATCCCACAGTAGGTTGCTATTGCTTTCTGGGGTAGACAGGTTGCCAGGCAAGGCTATAGAACCTAATCTGTTCTGTTATTTAACCCATAGCTGGAGGGAAGAGATGGATTAATATCTTTCCCAAGGGTATTTGTGCATAAGTGAATGCAATGAATTCAACTGGAATTCAAACTCAGCACCCAGATTTCTAGTTCTGAGTCGATATCCACTGCCCCACGATGCACATCCATTAGAAAAATTGAACAGACTTGAAAAAAGTAGGTGTAATAGAAAAGATAAACCATGCAAAATGGACAATACCATCAGTGTATGCAAAAAAAATAATAATAAAATTTGTGTTTGCGCAGATTTTTTAACAGGGTTAAACAAAAGTTTAGAAACCCATAATTACCCATTACCCAGTCCAGAGGAAATTTTTGTAAAGTTAAACAATGGGAAAAATTTTTTGGATGCTGGATCTTTCTGAAGTGTATTTATAAACACAATTTGAAAAAGAATGTTCAGAATTAACAACAATAAATATGCACAAGGGACTTTCTTTTGTTATAAAGGTGGTTTCAGCTATATTTTATCAAGCTATGGACATCTTGCTTATTAATTTTGATTTCAAAGTGCCTCATTTGGATGATATATGAATTAAAAATGTATCTAAGAAACAAAATATTGGACATGGAAAACATTCTTTTTAAAAGACATCAGAGAATCAATTCAGTTAGGAAAAAGGTGAATTTTTTTTTGCCTAAAATCAAAAATGAAGGAAAAATCATTGACAAAAATGGTCATAAACCGGATCTGTTGAGATCAAGTTCAATTAAAAGCATTCATCCTCAACAAATGTTACTAAATTACGAACTTTTCTGAGATATATTATACGATCAAATTTATGTACCTAATATCCTGAATTTGAGAGCTCTACCAAACAATTTATCTTTTATAAAGGTATAAAATGGAACTGAACTGATAAGTGTCAAAAAATGCTTGATGAAATTTTAAAAAATACTAATTTCAAACTTATTTTTAGCACACTATGATTGAAAAGCAAAAATTGTACTGGCTTCAGATGCTACTGATTTCAGTAGAGGAGCAGTGATTTTATATAAATATAATGGTAGTAATATAAAAGCTTTTGCGTATGTTTCACATTTGTTACTACAGCCACATTAAAAAAAGACATTAAAAATATTTTCAGTGAAAAAATTTCACATATTTATGCATAGAAGTTTTCAGTTGCAGCCAATTTATGGTTAAAGAAAGAAATACTTATGCATACAGCAAATAGATTACCCTGCTGGGGTAGGATCTTATTTAATTGGAATTTTATGATGGAATACCAACAGTTCAAAAATATTTGGACATATGGACAAATTATGAAGATTGATATAAAAAAAATGCTGCACTGTTTGAGATCACAGTCATTGCAGCACTAAAAAGTAAAATTGAAAAAAAATGTATTGTGGAATGTAGTACATGAATTACCATCAACCCTGGAATAAATTAAAGAAAAGCAGAAAAAACCTGTATATTGCAGAAATAAAAGATCAGATAAAAAAAAAATGTCTGAAAACACACAATCAAAACTTGAACACTTACTATGTACTGAAGTTTGTTCAAAGAGTTGTAATATCAAAAATATTACAAAAGCAAATATTAAATGATTTTTATAGTGGAGATCCAGGAATTTTAAGGATGAAATCTCTTATAAGAAGCTTTGTATACTGGACAAAAATAGATAAAGACCTCAAAAAATAATAAAAGCTTTCTATCACAAAAACACAACCTTGGCCAAAGACAGACACTTTGTGGCCAAAATTGTATGTAAATTTTGCGGGTCTAATAAATGGATCACATTGTCTTGTGATAACGTATAGCTTGACTAAGTGGCCTGAAATTTCAAAGTGTAAAAATTCAACTTCTTCAGTGACAGCAAAATGTTTACATGAATTGTTTGCAAGATATGGCATTCTAGATACCTCAGACCATTGTTTACAATTCACTGCTCATGAATTCCAAGATTTTTGTAAGATGTTCTCAAATGAACATAATACTACCACACCATATTACCCAAGGTCAAACAGACAAGCTTAATGGTTTGGGGGTACTTTCAAGAGAGCTTTGAAAAAAGCTAGTCATGAAACAGTGAATGGAGAATCACAACAACAATTTTTGAGCATTTATCGTATGAAGTCAAATCCCAGTACATTATCAGGTATGTCATTGGCAGAATTAATGTTCACAAAAAAAAGATTAAATTTGTGTTGCACAACTTGTTACCCAGTCAAAAAAGTATAAGAATGGATAATAAAAAAAGAAACTAAATTCTTCAATATTGGTGAAAAAGTATTTTTCAAAGCATACAAAGACAGAAAAAAAATGTGGAAAGATGGCGTAATAATATTGTAAAAGGAATGAAATGGAAACTTAAATTTCATTGTAATTTGCTGAAAAAAGCCTGAAACAATCCAAGAACCTTTGAAAGTGATGTATGATGTTTTCAATGTTCCAACCCCACAAGAATTCATTGAATGTACAAGGACAAATTCTAGAAAATGGTAACGAACAAAAAATCTCTAAATTGATCCGAAATGGTTGGTTTTAAGTTTTGTTTTATGACATATCAACCTCAGCAGGTCATTTCATGCCAACAAAATTTTATTTATTGCTCTGAATACTTTTTTCCTTCAAAAGTTTATTGTTGGTACAAAGTTTGTGGCTGGTAATACTTTTTTCTCTCGAGTACCATGGAGAAATAAATTTGTTTTGATTTTTTCAGTATGTCAGTCTTTGTTATTTATTACTATGGTGTCTATTTTCTTTAAATGGGTGTAGCATTTTTTTTTAATTAAAAGTGGTTTATATTTTTGATAAGAGATTGACTTCTTTGAAAGTTATGAAGAAATAAACTGATCCCCCACTAATTACTACTTAATAATATAATACATCTCTTCCTCCTCAAGCTATGAGTCAAACAACAGGATAGATTAAGTTCTGTAGCCTTGGCTGGCAACCAGTCTACTGCAGAAAGCAATGGCAACCTACTGCGGAATAATCTTCTGCCCAGTCAGTTATCATGATCACCCAGAGCTGGTATCACATATAACTGACTGACATGTCCTTTTCAAGGCTGTTAGTATAAAATAAAGGAAGATTATATAGAGTCATCTTTTGAGTGCTGCTCATCCTTTTCTTATCCATGTTGCTAACTGCATCATCAGCCATAAATATTTGCATAGACGCTTACATTAAGTAATATAAAAAGATATCCCTTCCAAGAATTCCACCATTTATAGCTGTTTTGACACTAAATTGATCTATAGCTACGTCTAGTGGCCTTACTGAGACTGATATCATAATCAACCTCAAGTCAAGTTACCCTTGAAGACTAATTTACAGCCCCCAGGATCCAGTTATTTGGCATATCATAAGACGTACACAAATGCTAGTTTGATAAATAATGGATTCCTGTAGAAATATATAAAGAGAAAAGATTGGAAAAAGAATAGCTTCAGGCTTGAAGAAAGGAAACTTTTCAATCAAAGGCCAACTCAGAAAAGTCAAGAAAAAGAGCAACGCTGAGTTGAAAGGAAAAGATTTTTGCAAAAGCACTCCCTGAAAATATAGAAATATTTATGTTGTTATTTTGAATTAAGTATATATAGACATATACTGTTAAATATAAGAGACAATGAATGTCTATTATGTTTAATCATGAGCCGTTCTAAACATGGTAAATTTCAGGTGAAAATAAAGACAAAGATTATCCAACATTTGGATAGTTTTTATTAAGTTGGTTCTAAGCTTTTTTGCTATTTGGTGACTGTTGTTGTTGCTTAGCAATGTTTTATGTCAACACAAGATAAAATCATCTTTGATGGTGGATGCTTTTATGTGAATGCCCTTGTAACCTCTCTGAAGATGGCTCATGTCCTCACCAACTTAATAAAAAATTATCCAAATTTTGGAGAAGTTTTGTCTTTATTTTCACCTGAAATTAAAGCCAAAATATGATGTTTAGAATGGCTCATGATTAAACATAATAGATATTCATTGTCTCTTATATTTAACAGTATGTTTAAAATATATACATACATATATAGATATATATATATATATATATGTATCTATGTGGCCAGCTAATGTCAGTTTCTAAGTATAAATATCTATCTGGGCAGCAAGCCAATCCTTGTCACAGATGTTTCTTCAGGAACATTTCTGTTTGCTCAACATACTTAGAGTCTCTTTATGGTTTATGTTGCAATTATTTTGGTTACAGTTTCTAGGAGAGAGTATAATCTGATATGCTTAGCAGTTTGAACAAAGCCAACACATTCAAATTCTCAGTAATGATATTCCATTTACCTAATTTCACTCACAAGGATTGGGTCAACCCATTGTATGGTTTTTAAACTCTTTCAAAATGGATCACTAACTGGGATCACCTCAGTGTAATTTTTCTCAGATGCACCCCTACCCTCACAGATGGAGCTACAACTGAGCCCACACTGTCTTCGAAGACAGAGACGCAACTGAGAGATGATTTTCAGTCCCTACCCAACACAAAAATGTGCCAGGTAAGCATAAAGTGTGTAGATTGATTTGTTTTTTTACACATTAACGAAGTTAGTTGAGGAGTTGGTGAAGAGAGAGTCAAAGACAACAACTGTACAAGCATGTGCTTGTGTGAGATCAGGTTCCCCACCCCCCAACCCAAGGAAGTAAGTGTACTGACAAGTCAGAAACAAGGAGTTTGAGAAATGTTATCGTTGCAGCAGTCGCATTGAAAAATAGCTGAGTATATGGAACTTAACATTCATCACCAGTACGACAACAATCAGAATTGCATCATCCGTCCAGCACATTTGAAAGGCACTATGGTCCCAGGGTTTTATTTGAGAAAAATTGTCTCTGTCAAAAAAGTCATTTTTTGAAACATTTTTCAAAAGAGTTATATATCTTCTGAGATGATTTAACAACAAGTGAACTATACACACTCTCTGTGTCTAGAATCCAGTGTGTGAATTGTCATGCTAAAAACTTTTACTTTCTGTAACATTTTTCTTTTTCTATTTTTTCTTATATATAAAAGACATTAATAGTGCAACCATTGAACAGTTGTTTGTTTGGCTTTCTACAGACATTTTTTTCTTTTTATTTCTTTTTACTGTATTATAAATGTTTAACAGCCGTGTCTACATCTTCAGTCAACTAAAGAAACAATCCTTCTGCTTTCTGCATCTAATATCACAAGGTGGGCAGGAAGCAGATTTAAACCAGTGGGCTGGTTGACTAATTCAAGTGAGAATGACAATAAAACATTTTCCCATTCTCAATTTATAAGTAAAATGAAACAAAAATGCATGCTGGGATTTCCTCCTAGTCAATCAAATAGCCCATTTCTCAATTTCTAATGACTCATTCCTAATCTGTTTTGTCTTGAAGTCAAAATTTTATGTTCATTTATCCAAATTTGTTTGCAAGTCAACACTATTTTTTAGTTAGTGAACTTTTTCGCATGTTAATTTGATTTACCATATCGCTGTTAATTTGCCTTGCACATATTGTTTGCTTGATTTATATTATTTTTTTCCTGTTTTTTTCATTTTTCTTCTTGTTTATTGCAAAATTTGTCAAATTCTGTTCTTTGGGCAGAACTATCATTTATTTTAAATTTAATGATGGCCACTCACTCTACAGTTTACAAGGATAGAAAAAAATTAAGCTTGGAAAACAGGTCCACTTGAATTTGTTTGTTTGCCTGCTGTATATTATGTTTTTTGGCTTGTTCTTGTCTTTTTTCTTTTTGTTTATTGCAAACTTCATCAAATTATTTTTGTTGAGCAGATCTGCCATTTATTTCATATTTAATCATGGTCATTCACTCTACAGATTCACATTGTTATTTTATCTGTTTGAAAATTGTTTTCCTTGTTTGTTTATTTCTTTGAAATATATTTTCTTTATTTTTCCTCTTGAAACAGCCCTGGGTATGGCAATAAACTACATCCAGTAACAAGGCCTCTGATCTGGAGATCAGAGATTTTCAGGAGTGTAGAACCACCTCTGAATTGCTGTGTTCCCAGGTACACCCTGATTCAGGGTCGCAGCTATGGGCAAATAGGAAATCCCGAAACAAAACATGATAAAGTATTAAAAATATATTTTTATAATAAAAATAGCAGCAATACATTTTTCTTCAGAGAAAAAAAAATTAGCAACAATATATTTTATCCATATTTGATGATGTGCGTTTGCGTTCAAAACGTGTTTAGTTGAAACCATAAAATTGTTCAAATTATGTACATTTAAGTACTGAATGACTGATGGTGGTTGATATGTTGCTTAACAAAATCAATCACCTAACCAAACATTCAACATGAAAAATCTCTTTAATCCATATAATATTCTACAATTTCTTAAAGAAATCAAATTGTATCCCAAAATAAAAAATATCACTCAATAAGAGTCAGAGATGGAAGTGAAACAGAGATCTAGCAATGAGTCAGGTCCATTAGGGTTATTAGAGAAACACATGGGGAAATCCACCACTTGCATAAGGGACTGAGTGATTGAAAAGTTCATGGTATGGACACCAGCAGGATTGGTGACAGTTTTCCAGCAACTTGGGTGAACAGATGAGAAGAATTGGCCTTATAAATATTGTTCAAGATGCTGTCAAGTATGGAACAGTCAGGAGATGAGGGGAGTGGTAGTGAAAGAAAAGATAGCTAACCAAACATAGAGAGAGATGGAGACACATGTAAGAATGATCTGGAAATTCAAGAAAGATCACCCGAGCTAGAGGAAGATATTTGCTGACATAAACACTAAGTCTCTGCATATGGACATTGGAGTCCTTGCTAAAGGGAGAAAGGTAACCAGGGATGTAAAACTCAGAGGAGGGGATAGAAGGGTCAAGGTTAGTTTCACAGAGGGCTAAGATGTTAGGTGAGTTTACTTGGAGGAAGAATTTTAACTTTTCTTCATTTATTGAATATATATTAAAACTCTTGAGTTGGTCTATCATAGATGTAACACATCACTCGATATATCCCAGACCTGATATATAGATGGCACCACTAATAAAAAATCCACATAATTTTTATGAAATACTAACCTGCAAATAGCATGTGACAAAATTTGGACCCAATCGAATTATTAGTTTACAAGTTTTCAAAACAATGGTAAAATCTTAATTTCATGTGTTGATAATGCATTTTTTTCTGATGGGAAAAAATACTGTTCAAGCAATAGCTTGATAAGTGTTATTTAGATTCTGCTCTGTCAAAAGCAATGGTTAAGAGGTAGTACGCTACTTGAAATGTGGCTGTACAGACACAAACGATACTGAATGCCCAGGTCACCCAAAATCAGAATTTGTCCTAGAAAACACCAAAAAAATCCACAAACTCGTTTTGGCCAATTGTAAGTTGAAGTTTTGTGAGATAGCAGAGGAGCTGAACATATCAGAAGGCAGAGTATTCACCATTTGCATGAACATTTGTCAATGAGAAAGCTGTGTTTAAAGTGGGTGCCACATTTGCTCGTAGTTGATCAAAAACAATGTCAACGATTCAGAGCATTGTTTGCAACCATTTCAATGCAACAAGAAAAAGTTTTTGTATAAATATATGGATAAAACATGAATTAACCACTTCACTCTGGGGTCAAAACAATAGTTAGCTGAGTGGACAGTAGCAGGTGAAATTTGTTCAAAGCGACCAAAAATGCACAAATTAGCAGGTAAGGTTTTGGCCTTCATATTTTACGATGCGCAAGGTTCATCAATTAACTTGAAAAATGAAAAACCATCAATAGCAAATATTATATAGCATTATTGGTGCATTTGAAGAATGATATCACCAAAAAACGGCGATAAATGAAGAAGAAAAACTGATCATTCACCAAAACAAAGCACCGTGTCACAAGTCAGTCACAAAGATCGCAAAACGACATGAATTGCACTTGGAATTGCTTCTGCATTCACCCTATTCTCCAGATGTGGCCCTCAGAAACTTCTGGCTGTTTGCAGACCTCAAAAAAATTCTCCAGGGGAAAGAGATTTGGCTCCAGTGAAGAAGTCATGTCAGAAACTGAGGGGTATTTTGAGGCCAGAGACATATTGTTCTACAAAAAAGGCATCAAATTGTTAGAGGAGTTTTGGAATCACTGTATCACCCTAGAAGGAGACTATGTTGATGAATAAAGTTGAATTTTGCCCAAAAGTTGTTTTTTAGGTCAAGGATTTATTCAGTCATGTTATAATTTCAATAAAACTACAACATAAAACACACACATCATATTGAGTATCATCTACCATTTATGCAATTGTGAAAGTAAAACAACATTTTTATTACTTCTGAGCTTCTTAGAAAATTAAATTTTGGCACGAAATGATGTATCGGGAGTTGAGATACCATTAAATATACCAATCAAATCAAATGTTTTGAAAGATATATTTGTTTTGTTTCTAGTTTTCCTGGTTTAATTCCTAAATAAAAGGATAACAATAATATGAACCGTAGATCTTTTTTATTGATACCCACTCTTCATTACAATTTCAAATCCACTTTGTAGGAGGTAAATAAAATTTCACCTCGACTCAATATATTGAGGCTCAGAAATAAACATGTCTCCATTCCACTTTGGATGTGCTTCTATTCAAGGTTCTAATAGTAGCCACTGACCACCACTGAGTGGGACCAGTATAAACTGCACGCAAACAAAATTCCCTTTCCCAGGAAACAGTGACTACTATCACATATTATAAGCCAAAGGATTTGGCATTTTTGAAATACCTCTATACACTACCTTTTATACATCTAAAGGATAATCATTTCATTTGTTTTATCTTTCTCAGAAAGTCAGTCAGTTAAGTGCCATACATGATACACGCTTTGAGCGATCATGTCTTGTAAGAGACATGACTGACTGGGCAGAAGATTATCCCACAGTAGGTTGTCATTGCTTTCTGTGGTAGACTGATTGCCAGCCAAGGCTATAGAACCCAATATTACCTGTTATTTAACTCATAGCTGGAGGGAAAAGAGATAGATTATATTACATTATTATATAATTAGTGGGGGTCAGTTTATTACTTCATAACAATAAAAAACAGATCCTCCACTTTTTGCCCAGTAGAAGCCTTAATCATGTTTTCAACTATTATATTCAGTCAGTCAGTTAAGCAACATACCTGATACACACTTTGGGCAAACATGTCTTGAAAGAGACATGACTGACTGGGCAGAAGATTATCCTGCAGTAAGTTGCCATTGCTTTCTGCGGTAGACTGGTTGCCAGCCAAGGCTATAGAAACCAATCAGTCCTATTATTTAACCCATAATTGGAGGGAAGAGATGAATTAACACCTTTCCCAAGGGTCTTTGTGCATAAGTTAATGCCATTAATTCAACTGGAATTCGAACTTGGCTTCTTGATTTGCTGTTTTGAGCTGATATCCACTGCACCACGATGTACACAGTCAGAGATCCAAATAGCTTTGGCAGTTTTCAAGGTAATTATTTTAATAAAAGAATTTGGTAAATATCAGAAAAAAATATGAATTCTAAAGGTGCATTACCATGTGAATACAGTAAATTAGTAAGAAACAACCCAACCAGCAGAACATAATAAAAGACAAAAGCTCCAGTAAGTAAAGTCTTGCATGACAAGCTTCAGGAACACTTTTCAGCGGGGACATTTGGTTTAAACTTCCAAACATCAGCCTATTAAATTAAAACATTGATTTGTGAATTTGGTAGGATAGTAATTACGAAGTGAGACTTGAAGCAACAGAAATATGGTTCTAAAAAAAGATGCCGAGAATACCATAGATCGAACATGTGAGCACTGACAAGGTTCTGGAGAGGATACTTGGCATCAGAAAGAAAAAAACTGAGGTTACTGGAATGCGTTAAAAGAAAGGACGGCTTGGAGAAACTAAGACTCACAGGATGGATAGAGTGAAAGAGAGACGAGGAAAAGCAGATTGGGATTTACTTAATGGGCTTGAGCAGGTGGATGTCAGAGTGGGGTCTGGGAAAAATACCAAGAGGAAATATATTAAGAGTGACAAGGAATTGTCTACATCCTGAAAAGACACTGAACATAAAGAAAACATTTGAATTTCAATCTTTGCCTACTTTGATTCAGTGGAGATAGGTGAGCAATAACTGTAACAAGTACTGAAAATAATAACTAGATGAGTTTTTTTAAATTTTTTTTTTCATAATCGTGTCACCCTGAGTAAGGTATTTTACTGAGAGTGTTGTGCAGGGGGTTACATCATCAGTTATCCATCACACCCAGATGGTGCAGAGGGCAGCAACTTTTTGTTGCTGTTTCTGTAACTGTTTTTTATGGGGCAGGGTTGTTAGCTCTGCACCCAACCCCCAAACCTGGAGGACTGGTGAAACCATTCTTGGTCCTTACGTTTACAGCACCTGGTATTCCCAAATGGTCACCCATTTAAGTACTGACCAGGCTCGGTGTTGCTTAACTTCGGTGATCAGATGGGAACTGGTGTATTCAACACGATATTGCCGTAGACGGGGTTACATGTTATGAAAAAGAGTTAGAGGTTGCAGTGGGTGTAAGGAAGAGAATACTGATGGGAGTCGGGTGGATAGAGAAAAAAGCATGAGAGAGAGGATGTAAGTTAGTGAGACAGGAGATGACTATTAACTTTACATTTAAATTCTTGGAGATTGTAGCTATCAAGAAAGCAAGTATACAGAAGGTAATTCCAGAGGTTGGAAGTGCGAGAAAAGAAGCTGCTGGAGTAGAAATTGCATTTACAATTTATTGGTTTCACAGTAGGGTGGGACCTAGTTGCTAATCTTGTGGATCAAGGAAATTCATCTGTAGGGGGGTACCAGTGAGCTAAGTTCATCTGAGCAGTAGCTGTGAAAGTATTTGTAGAATAGACACAGGGAAGCCATACTGTGTTGGTGAGAAAGCAACTGTATCCTAGCTGTCAAGTCAGAATTGATCACATTACAGATTCTCCGTTGGATTTGGTTGAGGACAACTAAGTGGATAGCAGAAGCACCCAACCAGATATGGCAGCAATATTCCATGCATGTGTGGATGGTAGATTTGTATATATGCAGGATTGTTTTGGATGGGAAAAACTTCCTGGGCCTACACAGAGAACCGACATTCTTAGCAGCGAATTTAGCAATGGATTCTATATAGTTATTCCAGTTGAGATCTGATGTGAGAGTTAATCCAAGGAGACACAGTGTTTAACTTTCAGGGAGAGAAGCCTGATTCATGTTAATGGGTGGGAGGAATGATTGTCTGTGATGGTTATTAGATAGCAGCTTTGTTTTGGAAGCATTAAAATTTACGAGCCATTTCTTACCCCAGTCCACCATGGATTGGAGGTCCTTTTTAAGCTCGGCAGTGAGGTTTGTTTTGTCAGCCTTGGCAGATTTTTGATTGAGACGAGAGTAAACCATAGTGTTGTCAGCATATATGCCCACTTCTCATAACATCAGAAAGATTGTTCGTATAAATAAGGAAAAGCGTAGGAGCTAGAATAGAGCCTTGAGGGACACCCGCATTCATGTGATAGTATTGGGAGGCTTGTCTGTTCAATACTACCCTCATTGTACGGTTTGAAAGGAAGGACTGCATTAGGTCAAACAATTGTCCAGTTACACCATAGCCCTGCAGCTTGCATAGATGGCCAACATGCCAGACTGTCAAATGCTTTAGAAACGTCAAGGGCAACAGTTCGGGCTTCGCCGTTTTTGTCGAGGGCCTGGTGTATATACTCAGTGATGGTCGTCAGCATATCAGCAGTAGACCTGGTGAAGCAGAAGCCATACTGTTTGTCAGAGAAGAGTCTGTGGGCTGTGAGATATTGTACCACCTTGGCGTTGATGATAGCTTCGAACATTTTGCTAAAGATCAGTAGGAGGCTGATAATTAGTGGAATCAGAGGGTTCTCCAATAATTTTACATATAGGAACCACGGAGGAGGATTTCCAGCAGGTAGGAAAGCAAGAAGCAGAAAGACGGTAGTTGTAGAGTTTAGAGAGAACAGAGGAGAGTTCAAGAGCACATTTCTTTAGGACAATGATGGGTATTCCGTCGCCACCGCTTGCCTTATGGGGGTCAGGCTTAAAATTATTTTGGAGACCACCGAGGGAGTAATTAGTATGTCAGTCAGTTGGGCCTGGGTTCGGATAGGGAAGTTGGGTTCAGATACACCAGCTGAGTCCAGTGTTGAGTTAGTAGAGAATCTGCGAGTGAAGCACTCAGCCTTGTCTGTTGAAGAGGTGAGGACCTCAAATTCGTTGATTAGAGGGGAGGGATTGAGGGCTTACTGTGGTTCAGCTTTTACAGAGCCTCCAGTAGTCTTTGGAGGCAAACTTACGGGATGCTATGCACTGCTTCATTCTGGCTGCAAACTGTTGTATTTCTCTATGACTATTTTTCTTTGCTCAATTGAACGTTCTGCTATTTAGTTAATCTTTAACTTATTAGAAATTTTTGTTGCAGGTAGTTTGGACTTTAATTCCATTTTTTTCCTTTATCACCTGGATGAAAACCCCTCTCTGCTAGTTGGTCACTCCTTTAGTTAGAGTAATGGTGCAGTTAAATATCTGATATCTTTACTAATGATCAGTGAAATGAGAACAGTCTATCCCTGTAGATTAAATAAAGGGTTTAATTTGGAACCCTGTAGATCACATAGGTGATCATGCACCTGATGAAAGTGAAGAGGATAATTACCAAATTTTGTGATAACAACAAAGAAGAGTACAATTATCTTGAAATCAGTGGAATTAATGGATTTGACAGATATTTATTTGTAAAAGAGATCACCTTGCCTCATGTGTCAATACACCCGTACCCCTGCCTGACTAACCAACTATGGTAAGAATCAAATCTGGCCAGTATGATTGAAATATGAGTGTTATAACAGCTCAGCTATGCATATATATATACATTTTGGCTTAGGGTATATGTTTTTCTTTTTATTAGAAATATTCACATGAACCTATTTGGTTATATGAGGTTTTCCTACTTAACAGTGGCTCATCAAATTGTAAATGAAGATATCTAACAATATAGTTCCTAACTTTAGTTTTTAATATCAAAATTTTAAAAAATTGTTATTGATCCCAAGTAAGGTATAAGCTCAAAAGAGAACATATTATAAAATTATTAAGTAATAAGGAGCTAATTTTTGAAATTGTAGAGAAGTTCACCCGAGAGCAATCAATCTGAAAAAATTTGGACGAGAAGAAGAAGCAAAAAAAATGGGTTTAAGACTATCACAAAAAGAGATTTGAGAGAAATTAAAGGGTTAATGAGCAATAAAATTGGATTGGCTATCAAAAAGATTTTGAAAAATCTGATGGTGCAGAGATAAACAGAAAATATGCAGAATATTAAGAACCTTAACTAAAGTCAACCAAACTTTCATCTTTAATCATAACCAAGATAAACTTGTGAACTGAATGAAGTAGTACATGAAAACTGATTTTCCAACAGTAACTTTTATTGATAAATACAGAGCTATATTGAATGTAACAGATGGATATTCAAGAGGATGTTTCTTTCTTGGAAATAATCAAATGAGAAAACAACAGTTGTGAAAGAAAGTAATGTAGACAATAAAACATGGGTATCAATATTTTTGATGAGTTAAAATATGCTTAAGTTCACCCAATGTATTCCTGAAAGACCAACATTGGTTGGCTGAGACTATTTTTGTTGGGAAAACTTGCATAAGGAAATGTATCATAATCTGTGTACGTAGGATGCCCAATGCAGCCATGTTTTTTTATTTATATACACAAGTGATCTTTTCTCTCTAACTGTGTTTCAGCCTGGTTATTTAGTTCTGTTGTTTGACATTTTCTATGATGGCATGCATTTTTGTGGTTTCTGCAAAATGACATGACCTCCCATAAAAAATAATGATGTCTACATAGACAAATATATAAGGCTACATATACATATATATATATATGCAAGTACAGTTACAGATATAAAAAATTTTCTGGTGTTAATAAAACAGTAGTCAATGTAATATAACAAAGCTATTAAGTCTATACTAATAGATATATATATTATCCTATATCTACAGCACAATCCGCATGTAAATAGTACAAATAATCCCAACTAAAATCTAGCAATTTTTACAATGCTGTCTACAATTACACTGATGGAATATTATGCACTTTTTATGATTGATGAGGAGTCATTTAGACAAAGTGATGTTTTATTACTATAAATAATTATTATTGTCTCACAGTTCACTGGTGCCTACACAAGACATGCCTTTAATTTTGTTTTCATAAATATTTTAGAAGAAAATGTATGCATTCCAATCAGCGGCTTTCAAGATTTCTCCAACGATGTCGACAGATATAAAATTCTAAAACTATAATCGTTTTTAAAATACCAACCCAATATCAGTTTGAGTACAGAATCTCAGCTCATCTCCCCTAAAATAATGTCTTTATCAGGATGATCATTGAATAACATATTTATGCATAATCTTAAATTAAGTGACCATTTCATTGCAGAAAAACAAGAGAAACTACATAAAATTATAAATTATTGAACAACTGAATATTAACAAAACATGTTTTGAACACACAGTTAGTCTCCTAGACCGATTGCCAACCAAAGCCATAGGACTCTGTTCTGCTATTTAGCCATAGCTGGGAAGGAGAGGATATTTGCATGTAAGCGAATGTAATGAACTCAACTGGAACTAAAACTTAGTTCTTTGATTTCTCAATTTGAACTGCACTCCATTACTGCAACATGTCTCCACACTGTCACCTTAAAAACTTCAAATCCTATGGAGATAATTTTTTCGTTCTTTAATCAACACTTGAATTCTGAACAAAAGTGAGGATGCAATTAAAACTCTGTCTCAGAAAATTGTCTAGCATCAGGCAAATCCTGTTTCGCTATGTTTGAAAACTGATATTATCCTGGATATCATAACAACTGCAGTCAAAAATTAAACTTGCCAAGACATCTGCATCAAAGCTAAGCTTCCAGAATCAACTAATGACATACAATCTTAAAAATTACAATGGCACAAGAAATATTGATAAAAACAAAAGATGCATAGAATTCTTAGTCCAAATTAAAGAACGTCTACTTGTCTTCTCACAGAGGGTGTTTCAGTCAGTCACTTAAGTGCCATACGTGATACACACTTGGGTGATCATGTCTCGAAAATGACATGACTGACTGGGCGAAGGATTTTTCTGCAATAGGTTACTATGACATTCTGCAGTAGACTGGTTGCCAACTAAGGCTATAGAAACTAACCTGTCCTGCTATTTAACCCATAACTGGAGGGAGAAGCAATGGATTAATATCTATCCCAAGAGTTTTTGGCACATAAGTGAATGCAACAATTTAACTTGAACTTGGCTCTCTAATTTCTTGTTCAGAACCAATGCCCATAGCACCACAATGCATATCAGAGTTGTCTCAGTCAGTTAAGTGCATATGTGATACACGCTTTGGGTAATCATGTCTTGAAAGAGACATGACTGACTGGGCAGAAGATAATCCTGCAGTAGGTTGCCATTGCTTTCTGCGGTAGACTGGTTGCCAGCCAAGGTTTTAGAACTCAACCGGTCCTCTTATTTGACTCATAGCTAGAGGGGAAATAGAGGTATTATATTATTAAGTAGTAATTAGTGGGGGATTGGTTTATTACTTTGTAACAATAAAAAATCGATCCCCCACTTTATGTCCTGTAGAAGCCCTAATCATGTTTCCAACCATTATATTAAGTCAGTCAGTTAAGGGCCATACTTGATACATGCTTTGGGCGATCACGTCTTGAAAGAAACAGGACTGACTGGGCAAAAGCTTATTTCGCAGTAGGTTGCCTTGCTTTTTACAGTAGACTGGTTGCCAGCCAACGCTAAAAAACCCAATATGTCCAGATTTGACTCATAGCCAGTAGGGGAAAAGATGTATTACATTATTAAGTAGTAATTAGTAGGGGATCAGTTTATTACTTTATAACAATAGAAAACCACTCCCCCATTTTGTGCCCAGTAGAAGCCTTAATCATGTTTCCAACTATTATATTCAGTCAGTCAGTTAAGTTCCATAAGTGATACACACTTGAGCAATCATGTCTCATAAGAGACATGACTGACCAGCCAGAAGATTATCCTGCAGTAGGTTGTCATTGCTTTCTGCCGTAGACTGGTTGCCAGCCAAGGATATAAAACCCAATCTGTCCTGTTATTTAGCCCGTAACTGGAAGGAAGAGACAGATTAATACCTTTCCCAAGGATATTTATGCGCAAGTGAATGAAAGGAATTCAACTGGAATTCGAACTGGGCTCTCCGATTTGTCGTTCCGAGTCGATATCCACTGCACCACAACGCTCATCTTAGCATATTAGCTTTTCTAATCAACTTAATCTAATTCTCTCTCCACTTCTTCCTTCCTTCCATTTTCTCACTAAAACCAAATAGTGTCTCTACCCCTCTTCCTACATAATCAAAACAGAATAGTCCATTATTTATCAGGTATTAGGATGGCATAGTGGTTGTGTGAAATTCGTAATTGTTTATGTGAAAAACAGTCAAATTACTAACACTAAGTGAAACTAATAATAATTATTAAAAACTGAAAAAGGTGAGATAATTTTAGCTGCCAAAGACAAGATGATAATTTTGATCAAGTTTGAGATAATCTAATTTGATTAGTCAGGTACTAATTGACTGGAAGCCTTAAATACAAAGTGCTAACTAATGTGTTTTCATTTGATCTGAAAATAGGAATTATAATATGTTCAACTTCTGTTTTCATTGCATAATTAAACGCAAATGAAGAATGTAAAAGGCTAATAAAATTAATTACAATTTCATCTGCATTAATCAAATATTGTTTGACAGCATATTTTGAAAATTATTTTCAATCTCTTCACTTTCTGTACTTGCTTATTTACACACAATTACTTAAGAAAACGAAGAAAGCTTCCTGTGTTTAAATGCAAAATAATATAACATTACTAACGTCAATATCTAAAATTAAATGTGTATCTACAATAATGTGCGCATATATACTTATGCCACCTATTTCATAATGCTTTCCTATCAGGTCAGAGATGGATAATGGTAACACAGTAGTTTGGGCTACATCTAGCAGGCAGCAGTCGGATCAGTTATCTGATAGTTTGTAGCATTACCTAAGGAATATAAAGACAGACATTATCTTGCAACAGGGTTACTGACCAATTTCCTTACCCAAATCAGGTTTTATTTTAATGAATTAAATGATTCACCTCTCAGTTTCCTGCTGAAGTTTTGAATTCTTTCACACAAGTTGTTTTCATGGAACTTTAGCTCAATGATAAAAAAAAATATTCCCAACACATGCCTGGGCTGACTACCTCATTGCCACATGTGTGATCTATTAACATGTTTCCTGGGCACATTTTATCTAGATTAAACAAAACAATGCCTAAGTAATTGTTATTTTCAATTGATGGATTCAATTGATGAAAACAAAAATTTTAAAACAGTGTCATTTTTTTACATTGTTCAGACTGTTGTCCTCATCTTTATTGTTATATTCAGGATGTTTCACAGTGATTTGACTGAAAGAGTTGTGAGTTCAATGGTGAGAGTAGTGGTAAACAAAAACTTAGAGGGTTAAGTTAAAGGGAAATAACTAAGACATCCAGAAGTGGCATGATTCATGGAATGAGAACAATTTACTCCACTGATTGAAATAAATGGTTAAGTTCAAAATTCCAGTTAACTAAGTTACTTGGAGCATCAGTCAGTTAAGTGCCATATGTGATACATGCTTGGGCGATCATGTCTTGAAAGAGACATGATTGACTGGGCAGAAGATTATCTTGCAGTAGATTGCCATTGCTTTCTGCTGTAGACTGGTTGCCAGCCAAAGCTATAGAACCCAATCTGTCCTGTTATTTAACCCATACCGAGAGGGAAGAGCTGAATTAATATCTTTCCCAAGGGTATTTGCGCGTAAGTGAATGCAAGAATTCAAGTGGAATTTGAACTCGACTCCTCGATAATATTCTAAATACATCATCTTAGAAATATCGACAAAAAGTATCATTTATCTTAAAAAATTTCTCTAAATGAACATTTACTTATGTGTGTGTGTGTGTGTGTGTGTGTATATATATATATATATATTTGCTCTGTAATATTTTATGACATGGAGCTCTCTTCCTGTATCATTTTTTAATATTAAAATAAAATTTTTACTATTAATTAGGATCGGGTTTTGGGAATTTACCTTCCTGCTTTTTTCACTTGGATTAAAGTATCTGAATTAAAATATGATGCTATATATATATATATATAATATATATATATATATATATATATATAGCATCATGATAATCCACGTATACTGTCTTAATATGTATAGGAAAAATTACTATAAAGTTTGAAGTTAAAAATTTTTTTTTTTTTTTGACAGTATTTATTTCTATTATTATATATATATATATATATATATATATATATATATATATTTGATATTTCAGACTGGCCTCGCCCTTTCATCAGTAACAAATGATTTTAAAATTTAAACTAGAAGCATCCGTCGTGTGATGTAGAAAGCAACAGAGTTTGAATATTTTTAAACGTAAACCTAACTGTAATAATAATTTTAAATGTTGTTTTAAAGAAAAATTTTTAAGTGTATCTAAAAAATATTTAACTATTGAAATATTTATAAAGATTCAAAATACCTAAGTCCCTATTTAACCCTAGCCTATATGTATTGAATTTTAAAATCTAGTATTTTTCTTTCTTTCTGCATGAGTATGTGGAACTAAAATCAGAATCTATCAGTAAATATATATATATATATATATATATAAATAAATATATATGTGTGTGTGTGTGTGTGTGTGTGTGTGTGTGAGAGAGAAATTAATTGATCTTTTTTATAATTCAGCTTTCTATTTTATTACTGCATGTGTTATATTTTGAGGATATGCACTCTTGAGCAGACATTTCTGTATTTGTCAACAATGTAACGGATATTTATCAGTGGAATAATCGAAAGCCTTAATCAAAAAATGCACCTTCTGGCAGGGACTGATCCTGCATTCACCTTAAATTGGGGTGCGATTGATATACACTATTGGAAAAATACAATAAAATAAATTATATAGACAGACCTTAATGGTTGAATTTAATAAAATTTGTAGGGATATCATAAATATTCTTCTCATCCTATGTTGCTGGCATGACTTCAGACTTACACACATTACGCAATCATCAGGTGCATATTTCAAACTGACCATTTAAGAGATTTCTTAATCTAATCTCTTAAACAGTCAGTTTGAAATATGCACCTGATGATAGCATAATGTATAAAACTCTTGAGTCGTGCCACTGACATGGGATAATATGAATATTTATTAATATATAATTAATAGCTCCATTTATATTCTCTTGAGCACTGTTTTATGAACACTTGACTAATATTTTTATACATGTGTACTCTCATATGTGTATTATTAATTCACATACCTATAATATATATGTGTGTGTGTGTGTATATTTCTGCTGAGCGCCCATAGCCCAGAGGTAGAATCGCTGACTGATGCCAGTTTGGTTGGGTTTCAATCCTGGTTTAAAGCAATCAGATGTCTAACTGTACTGATGAGCTGTAATACAGCGAAACAGATCTGTCTGAGGATGACTATATATATATATATATATATATATTTTAAAATACAGAATCAGTGAAAAAAATGACCACAGAAATGGTGAACAACAAAACATAGGTTTTATTAGTCTCAAAGTTGAGCCTCTCCAGAAACCACCACTGACATATTACACTGCCTTTTGATGGATCATGCTAAAGATAGCCTTGATACCTTCAGTTTTCCTTTCAATGATTGAGGGTTGGTGGCTTTAGAACATCCATGATTTTTTTTACTTAGGTCTGTTCAGGCAAGCACACCCATTATGTTACAAGGGTGAGTGAAGACGGAATACCTAAGGTCTGCATGCAAAGACAACTTGACAGGAGACAAAAAACTGTTGGATGGCTAAGCTATGAAGACAAGCTAATGAATGGATTCTCAGTCCAATAATTTAAAAAAATACTGCACATATTAACATTGTATTCTTCATATTCTTTTCACTGTTAAAGACCATGGGGTTGTTTAAAAGTTCTCAGTCTGGCCATGTTTCAACAATATATTCATCTTAAAAAAAATTCTAACAATTTCTTTCCAAGCATTTCTCTCATCAATATCTCTTGCCAGTTCTTTCTTTTTGATTGAGGATAGTTCCTGCAGATCTACCTCTTGATTGAATTTGCTTTTCATTGTCTAAGCTTTGACTTCTTCAGAAATGACCACTAAACAGCACACACCTTTAACAGATTGTGTTCGTAATATGAAAGCTTTTCCCCCCCTAATGCCCCAACTGTCTGGATTTAAGTGTGCTACTAGATTAGCATTTAAGTCTTATCTTTTTGCCATTGAAACAGTGAAATGTAACCCCCACTTCTATTCTAACAGCTTCTTTTCTCATACTTTCATTTCTTTTCTCACTTGTTGAACTTCATTTCATTAACTTACTTCCCTGATAAGTACAATCTCCAAAAATTTAAATACAGCATCAATAGCCATCTTCTATCTTCTTGAATCCCATTCATCTTTTATCCTTTCCTCAGTAGCCCCTATACACTGTCTTTTCTTTCACTGTAGCTCTGTGCACTAGTGGCCATTTTGTATTGTTTTGGGTAAAATGATTAAAGAAAAATCTTTTCAGATGATATCCAGCACTGCTCTCAATGATCGGATGTACATACCATCAAGTGTTTTTGCCAGTGATTTTGTTAATATTTAATTACTTCATCCAGAAAAAAGAATGGTTTCATTTTCTACCTTTTTACTTTTTGACTTCCAGATGCTATCCATTTTTGAGAGTTCTGGCTAAGTCATTGCAATTTTAATATCTGTTTTTTTTTTTTGTGAAAAATTCATCCATGATTCCAGATATACATATAAAAAAAAATCATCCATTTTATTTTGAAATTTTCCAACTTCCACCCCTAAGCTTATTCAACCCATTCTATTTATCAATCTCACACTTTCTGATGCTTTAAATTATTTACCACTCCTTACCTTTAATAAGACCACCCTACATTTATTGCCTATTGAGGAGCAGTCTACTTTCTACTCTACCAATTACCAAGACATGGCCTGGCCTTGGACACCTAAGAGTAATGGCTAAGAGAGTCAATCAGTACAGTACAGACCAGCCGTAATCAAACTATAAAATCAATAATCAACTTGTGAAATTGAGAATTAAAGAGAATCCATTTTACCCAACAGAAAAAAAGACAAACTAAAATCAATATTCACTTCTTGTAGAAATGATGAAGAATTGTAAATATTAAAGATCAATTGTCTGTTATTTTGAAGAATAGTAACTTTGAATTTCTGGCATCGGGAGTTAACATTATTTACACTATTAATATTTAGATTATCGTCCTAATCTCTGTTGTTGCTATCACAAAATTTCAGTCCTTGCGTCTTCCAGCCTCCTTCAGGTATATGTTTATCTCATCTAATAGCTACAAGCATTGGTTTACGAATTAATGACATCATGTTTCTGACTTCAATCCCGTGATCAGGCAGTGTTCACTTGCCCTTAGTTGGAACAGGCAAGCAGTCACTGAACAGTACTAAATGAAATTAAGAAAGAGATGATCCCTAGATGTTGAGAGTGAAACTAAAACATTCTACCCCTATAGATTAAATAAAAATTCAGTCCCGAATTACATAGAAGTTACCCAGATTAGTACATACGTGAGGAAGGCCAGAGAGCACAACAGCTGAAATATTGTGATATAAATTCTCTGAATATAAATAGGGTAAATAAAATTAATTATACTTCATATAAACCATCACATTGTTTTTTTAATAGCTACTTAAATGCAAGCTTTTAAGTATGGTAAGGCACCAAGTAACTTAAATTAAAAACCAAGGCTAAGTTTTCAAATTGAAAACCCTTTTGTTTTAGCATACTGACAGCTCTTAGAAAATGAGCTATTAGAACTCAGTGGCTTGATAGAAAATCAAATCTAATCTTTAAACTCTTTCATTCCACAATCTCTTTCAGCACAATAATAGTATTTTATGTAAGAGAAAGCATTGTTAAATAAAGATAAAAATGTTATTGCCGGTGTGTAAGTGAAGGCCCTGAAACAGTGCACATTCTCTCTTGATGACCCCAATTTAATTATAAATTCGAAAGGAACACATTAAAAGAAGTTCAATGAAGTCATATGCCATAGAGAATCTTGGTGGAATTGTCATTAGCATGAGGAGCATTACATATTCAGGTCTCTTCAGGTGAGTTTCAAAGACTTTCCAGTAATTTCCTTCTTATTACTAATATGAACAGGAATTAACAAATTACTTCAATTCTAAACACTAATTATAGTTAAAGCCCAAATTCATCACAGTCAGTGTATGGATAAATGATTCTTAAAAATGTTATTAGTTATAAAAAAACTAAATAATAATTAACTTACTGGATAATTGGAAATAATTTTTTATTAGTTGGATTGCCCTATCTTTCATGATTAAAAGAGTTTTTTCTTCAAGATATATACAAAACAATTATAGATGACAGGGTACTATTGGTAAGCTGTCACCATTTTATATTTATAATTTTGCACATATGTGCTATTTGTTTTTGATTTTGTTGACTGCACAGTATAGTAGAGCCAGTTGGGCACCATCTGTAAAAAAAAAAAAAAAGTAACATGGCGTAATTCACTTCACCAGAAATTTGGAAACAGCATGATACACTGCTTAGTATTGGTGCTGGAGGTTTCACTACAAATGTCTCAGAATGTTTGGGAATCAGTTTGAAGACAGTGCAGACAATATGGAAAGAGTTGAACGATATATCCAGTCAACGTCATAGCATTTGGAGTGATCGTGCCAAACAACGATATGCCTACATTCATCTGCCCACAATGCCTCATACTCAACATGGATGAGGAAGTACTTCTCTGGGTCAGGAGGTTGGCTGCCAGAAGACCCTATCTCTGACAACAGGACTCTGCACAATGACACACAAGCAGGAGAACTCAGTCATGGCTGTTAGATAATTTCTGCGATTACATCACCCCTTACATCTAGCCTCCTAACTCCCCAGACTGTAACCCCCTTGATTATTTTGTGAGGGGCACAGTTGAGCAAGAGACCAACAAAACTTGGTAACACCACAAAGATGAACTGAAGGCAAGCATTATGACAATATTTCAAACTCTGTATTTTTGGCCACCTAACTCCCCTTGATTGCTCAGAGGCACAGCTGAGCAAGAGACCAACAAAACTTCTTGTAACACCAAAGACAGAACTGAAGGCAAGCATTATGACAACATTTCAAACTCTGTATTTTGGCTACCCAACTCCCTTGATTGTTTTGTGAGGGCACAGCTGAGCAAGAGACCAACAAACTTCTTGTAATACCAAAGACTGAACTGAAGGCAAGCATTATGACAACATTTAAACTCTGTATTTTTGGCCACCTAACCCCCTTGATTATTTTGTGAGGGGTACAGTTGAGCAAGAGACCAACAAAACTTCTTGTAAGACCAAAGATGAACCAAAGTATTTATGACAACATTTCAAACTCTGTATTTTTGGCCACCTAACCCCTTGATTATTTTGTGAGGGGCACAGTTACAAGAGACCAACAAAAACTTCCTTGTAAGACCAAAGATGAACTGAATGCAAGCATTATGACAATATTTCAAACTCTGTATTTTTGGCCACCAACTTTGATTATTTTGTGAGGGCACAGTTGAGTAAGAGACCAACAAAACTTCTTGTAAGACCAAAGATGAACTAAATGCACAAGCATTATGACAACATTTCAAACTCTGTATTTTTGGCCACCTAACCCCCTTGGATTATTTTGTGAGGCACATATAAGAGACCAACAAAACTTTAAAAATAATCAAAGATGAATCAAGGCAAGCATTGTGACAATATTTCAAACTCTGTATTGGCCACCTAACCCTTCATTTGCTTTGTGAGGGCACAGTTGAGCAAGGAATAACAAAACTTCTTGGTAAGACCAAAGATGAACTGATTAAAGCATTACGTGACAACATTTCAAACTCTGTATTTTTGGCCACCTAACCTCCTCGATTATTTTGTAGGGCACAGTTGAGCAAGACCAACAAAAACTTCTTGTAAGACCAAAGATGAACTGAATGCAAGCATTAAGGGACAATATCAAACTCTGTATTTTTTGGCCACCTAACCCTGATGATTTTGTGAGGGGCACAGTTGAGCAAGAGACCAACAAAACTTCTTGTAAGACCAAAGATGAACTGGAATGCAAGCATTATGACAACATTTCAAACTCTGGTGTTTTTAACACCTAACCCTCTTGATTATTTTGTGAGGTACAGTTGAGCAAGAGACCAACAAACTTCTTGTAAGACCAAAGATGAACTGAATGCAAGCATTACACAACATTTCAAACTTCTGTATTTTTGGCCACCTAACCCCCTTGATTATTTTGTGAGGCAGTTAAAGGAGCAGACCAACAAAACTTCTTGAAGACCAAAGATGAACTGAAGGCAAGCATTACACAATATTTCAACCCAGATGCCAAATACCTAACCCCTTGATTATTTTGTGAGGGGCACAGCTGAGCAAGAGACCACAACAAAATCTCTCTTGTAAGACTAAAAGATGAACTGAATGTGCAAGCATTATGACAACACTTCAAACTCTGTATTTTTGGCCACCTAACCCCCTTGATTATTTTGTGAGGGGCACAGTTGAGCAAGAGACCAACAAAACTTCTTGTAAGACCAAAGATGAACTGGAAGGCAAGCATTATGACAACATTTCAAACTTGTATTTTTGGCCACCAACCTCTTTGATTATTTTGTGAGGTGTCACAGTTGAGCAAGAGACCAACAAAACTTCTTGTAACACCAAAGATGAACTGAAGGCAAGCATTTAGTGATATTTGCAACTCTGTATTTTTGGCCACCTAACCCCTTGATTATTTTACAAAAATACAGTTGAGCAAGAGACCAACAAAACTTCAACACCAAAGATGAACTTAGCCACAAGGATTATGACAACATTTCAAACTCTGTATTTTTGGCCACCTAACCCCTTGATTATTTTGTGAGGGGCACAGTTGAGCAAGAGACCAACAAACTTCTTTAAAATAATTGTACAAAGATGAACTGAAGGCAAAGTATTATGACACAACATTTCAAACTCTGTATTTTTTGGCCACCTAACCCCCTTGATTATTTTGTGTGGGGCACAGTTGAGCAAGAGACCAACAAAACTTCTGTAAGACCAAAGATGAACTGAAGGCAAGCATTGATGACAACATTTCAAACTCTGTACTTTGGCCACCTAACCCCTTGATTGTTTTGTGAGGCACAGTTGAGCAAGAGACCAACAAAACTTCTTGTAACACCAAGGATGAACTGGAAGAAAAGGATTATGACAATATTTCAAACCTGTATTTTTCTTGGCCACTCTAACCCCTTGATTATTTTGTGAGGGGGCAAGGAAGACAAGAGACCAACAAAACTTTGTAAGACCAAAGATGAACTGGAAGGCAAGCATTATGACAACATTTCAACTCTGTATTTTTGGCCACCTAACCCTCTTGATTATTTTAGGCACATAGAGCAATAGACCAACAAAACTTCTTGTAACACCAAAGATGAACTGAAGGCAAGCATTATGACAACATTTCAAACTCTGTATTTTTGGCCACCTAACCTCTTGATTATTTTGTGTGGGGCACAGTTGTGGAGCAAGAGACCAACAAAACTTGCAACACCAAAGATGAACTGAAGGCAAGCATTATGACAACATTTTCCAACTCTGTATTTTTGGCCACCTAACCCCCTTGATTATTTTGTAGGGCACAGTTGAGCAAGAATTAACAAAACTTCTTGTAACACTAAAGATGAACTGAAGGCAAGCATTATGACAACATTTCAAACTTGGTATTTTTGGCCACCTAACCCTCTTGATTATTTTGTGAGGGCACAGTTGAGCAATAGACCAACAAAACTTCTTGTAACACCAAAGATGTGAACTGAAGGCAAGCATTATGACAACATTTCAAACTCTGTATTTTTGGCCACCTAACCCTCTTGATTATTTTGTGAGTAAAGTACAAAGTTGAGCAATAGACCAACAAAACTTGTAACACCAAAGATGAACTAGTTACAAGTATTATGACAACATTTCAAACTCTGTATTTTTGGCCACCTAACTTCTTTGATTATCATGAGGGGGCACAAAGCGATAACAGACTAACAAAACTTCTTGTAACACCAAAGATGAA
This sequence comes from Ascarosepion bandense, assembly GCA_037127315.1. Classification (NCBI taxonomy): domain Eukaryota; kingdom Metazoa; phylum Mollusca; class Cephalopoda; order Sepiida; family Sepiidae; genus Ascarosepion; species Ascarosepion bandense. The sequence continues at coordinate 2,973,283 of JBBBDQ010001033.1, read as the reverse complement.
CTGAAGGCAAGCATTATGACAACATTTCAAACTCTGGTATTTTGGCCACCTTAACCCTCTTGGATTAATATTTTGTGAGGGCACAAAGAGCAAGACACCAACAAAAATGGTAACACCAAAGATGAACTGAAGGCAAGCATTATGACAACATTTCAAACTCTGTATTTTTGGCCACTCAACCTTCTTGATTATTTTGTGAGGGGCACAGTTAAATACAAGAGACTAACAAAACTTTAAGACCAAAGATGAACTGAAGAAAAGCATTATGAGCATTTCAAACTCTACATTATGGCCACCCAACCCTCTTGATTATTTTGTGAGGGGCACAGTTGAGCAAGAGACCAACAAAACTTCTTTGTAACACCAAAAGATGAACTGAAGGTACATTATGACAAATATTTCAAACTCTGTATTTTTGGCCACTCAAATTCTCTTGGATTATTTTGTAGTGGGCACAAAGCTGAGCAATAGACCAACAAACTTCTTAACACCAAAGACAGAACTATTGAAGGCAAAGCATTATGACAACATTTCAAACTCTGTATTTTGGCCACCTAACCCCTTGATTATTTTGTGAGGGGCATGGCTGAGCAAGAGACCAACAAAACTTCTTGTAAGACCAGATGAATTGAAGGCAAGTATTATGACAACATTTCAAACTTGCATTTTTGGCCACCTAACCCCCTTGATTATTTTGTGAGGGCAAGGCTGAGCAATAGACCAACAAAACTTCTTTGTAACACCAAAGATGAACTGAATGCAAGTATTAAGGGACACAATATTTCAAACTCTGTATTTTTTGGCCACCTAACCCTCTTGATTATTTTGTGAGGGGCACAGTTGAGCAAGTGACCAACAAAACTTTGCACAAAGATGAACTAAAGGCAAGCATTATGACAACATTTCAAACTCTGTATTTTGGCCACTAACCCCCTTGATTATTTTGTGAGGGCACAGTTGAGCAAGAGACTAACAAAACCTCTTGTAACACCAAAGATGAACTGGAAGGCAAGCATTATGACAACATTTCAAACTTGTATTTTTGGCCACCTAACCCTTGATTATTTTGTGAGGGGCACAGTTGAGCAAGAGACCAACAAAACTTCTTGTAAGACCAAAGATGAACTGAATGCAAGCATTATGACAACATTTCAAACTCTGTATTTTTGGCCACCTAACCCCCTTGATTATTTTGTGAGGGGCACAGTTGAGCAAGAGACCAACAAAACTTCTTGTAACACCAAAGATGAACTGAAGGCAAGCATTATGACAACATTTCAAACTCTGTATTTTTGGCCACCTAACCCCCTTGATTATTTTGTGAGGGGCACAGTTGAGCAAGAGACCAACAAAACTTCTTGTAAGACCAAAGATGAACTGAAGGCAAGCATTATGACAACATTTCAAACTCTGTATTTTTGGCCACCTAACCCCCTTGATTATTTTGTGAGGGGCACAGTTGAGCAAGAGACCAACAAAACTTCTTGTAACACCAAAGATGAACTGAAGGCAAGCATTATGACATTTCAAACTCTGTATTTTTGGCCACCTAACCCCCTTGATTATTTTGTGAGGGGCACAGTTGAGCAAGAGACCAACAAAACTTCTTGTAAGACCAAAGATGAACTGAAGGCAAGCATTATGACAACATTTCAAACTCTGTATTTTTGGCCACCTAACCCTCTTGATTATTTTGTGTGGGGCACAGTTGAGCAAGAGACCAACTAAACTTCTTGTAAGACCAAAGATGAACTGAAGGCAAGCATTATGACAACATTTCAAACTCTGTATTTTTGGCCACCTAACCCTCTTGATTATTTTGTGAGGGGCACAGTTGAGCAAGAGACCAACAAAACTTCTTGTAAGACCAAAGATGAACTGAAGGCAAGCATTATGACAACATTTCAAACTCTGTATTTTTGGCCACCTAACCCTCTTGATTATTTTGTGTGGGGCACAGTTGAGCAAGAGACCAACTAAACTTCTTGTAAGACCAAAGATGAACTGAAGGCAAGCATTATGACAACATTTCAAACTCTGTATTTTTGGCCACCTAACCCCCTTGATTATTTTGTGAGGGGCACAGTTGAGCAAGAGACCAACAAAACTTCTTGTAACACCAAAGATGAACTGAAGGTAAGAATTATGAGAGCATTTACCAACTTAAACAAGGAGACCATCCAAAAGTGTTGTAGAAGATTCCAAAGTTGTCTGGAGGCTGTGGTTGAAGTTAATGGCGATTTTATTCAATAAGTTTATTCTTTAGCATTTCAAGATATTTTTCTGTAATTTTGGTAAATATATTTGTTAAAATGAGATGTCAGTGTTATTTTCATTTCTGCATCATTTAGATGACAATTTATCCATCGCACCCTCTATATTTGTTAAAATGAGATATCAGTGTCATTTTGGCATCATTTAGATGACAATTCATCCATCGCACCCAGTATATCTGTTAAAATGAGATGTCAGTGTTATTTTCGTTTTTGCGTCATTTAGATGGTAATTTAAACATTGCAACCTGTACACCAAAGTGTGTTCACAGATTTATTCATAATAGACATGATTACAATTAATAAAACTGGTGATTTTAATTTATTTATTTGGTTTTTATGTCTTTAAGCAATTAAAAAAAAAAAAAAACCTTTTAAACTATCCAAAAACTAATTTATATAAATACAGATTTAATTATCTTTATATTTTTATTAAACAGGTTAAATGCAATGAAGACATTTGATGAAATGCCACTGGCTTTTCTATGCAAAAAAAAAAAAAAGCCATTGCTTCATGAGTGCTTTTGTTTTCCTTCTTGTTAATTTTGAAAATGCTAAAAAATATCACAATGAAAATCATCTATTTTCAGCAAATGTTTACTTTTATTCAAAAGTTGACACACAAAAAAAACAACTCGTATACTCCTATTGACTCTTTTTTCTGGCTTGTACTTACTTTTTATCAATTTATTTTATTTGAAAAAATGTTTATTATAATTACCCTCTCTATTATGATAAAGACCATTGTACATTTAAATATATTTTCCTCCTCTCATGGTCATGGAGAGGGAGACAATAGCAAGGCAGCGTCGACTCAGTTCATTCTTTATACTACCAGTTATGAAAGATGTTGTCACATGTTTGCTCTTTACCAGTGCTGGCTTATTTTATTCTTACCAAAAAAAAAAAAATCAAAAAATAAAGTGAAGAATATATATCCTCTCAATTAAAAAAAACATTACTTTGTATTTATTCATGTGCACAGTGACTGAAATAAAAGATTCAGTTAAAAATTTTATAAACCTGAAGAAAGTTGGAGGCTACAAACAACCGAAATCTTGTGAATATGGCAAAGATGAGGACAAAAGTCCAAACAATGTAAATAATATTATCATACAGGACAGAAGAGAATCTCAATTTATTTATATATATATATATATATATTGAATAAAGGAATAAGGTTGTCCCAACGAGAGTAATTAGTATAAAATAAAAAGTGTGAGAAGCCGTGAATGTTTTCTTTAAAATATATATTTATTGTTTTGGTATTTATACAAGTTATGGAGTATTAATTTGTCATGATTTGCACTACATGTGTTTCGAGTCTAAAATTGACTCTCTTCAGGCGAACAAATTCGTTGTTTTACGTTTGGGTTTCTCTGAGTATCTGATCATTCTGTTTAAAGTTAATAGGAAGTATGTGAAAAATAAATAAATAAATAAGAACAATAAAAAAATAAAGAATAAGAACAGTAAAAAAAATAATAAGAATAGTAAAAACAGTAAAAATAATAAAAATAAAAATAATAAGAACAGTAAAAAATATATATGAGATTATAATTATACTCATGTTGAAAACCTTCCTTGAAAACTTTCAAGGGAAGGAAAAAACTGGTTTTAAAAAAAGAAAGAGCTTAATACATGAACAAATGTCAAAAGTGTTCGGACCGAGATCAGCATGAAGCCCAAAGAAAAAATCCTGATACAAGTAATCATCTAAGAGAAAGAACTCAATACAGAGGTAGAGCGAAATAAATAGATAACACCTAAGGAGCCAGACGAACCTACCTAGGTTTTACCTAAACAGATCATCAGGGAAAACCAGCTTTCCCTGACGATCCATTTAGGTGAAACCTAGATAGGTTCATCTGGCTCATTAGGTGTTATCTAGTTTTATATATTTATATATAAACATATATACTAGCAGTATAGCCCAGCGTTGCTTGGGTGTAATGAAAGCTTTAAAACTAATCCATAGTCCTGGAGCTCAGACTCAGCTTAAAGAATATTTGTGTGAAGTTTGGTGAGAATCGGGTACAAATTTGTATAAAGGACATACAGACACACACACAAACATCTTGCCTTATATATATATATGTATATTATCAATTTTCTGCACTGTTGTAAGAACTGCAACTTTGAAACTTCTGAATATCATTTCTTATGTCTTTGTCTATGAGTGTATCAAATTTGATTAAAATCGGACCACTCCTTCTATAACCCAATTTTTTCGATTATCAATTTTCAATATTTATTGGGGCACCTTGACACAAAACTTAGCTAAGAACACTCGCAGATGCTTATAGTACAATTGTGTAAATTTTTAAGAAAATCAGTTCAGCCATTTCAGAGTCTATAGGTAACGGACACGGACACACATACACATGCGTGCACACACAGACAAAGTTCCATTTATAAATAAGTTTAGATTATATATATATATATATATATAATGTCTGGAAAAAAATCTCTTGAATTTCCTTTTTCATGTATTTTCCGAATTTTAAAATAAGTTCTTGCATGTCCAGATTAAAATTGTGGATAAACTGTCTAAAGTTCATGTTTTTTGTTAATGTTTGAGTATTTTTGACGGTCTCTGTCATTATCAAAAACCAAATGTCATTGGCATGGCAAAGATTTAATTGGCAACATCTTGACATTTTTTGTGATTACTACAGTTTGATTCCTAATATACATGTTTCCTGTAAATGAGGTAATATGTAGAATGTTTACAAAAACTTTGGCATGAATGAAAATATATTAATTATCTAATGTGTATCATAAATACTTTATACACATTTTAAAATGTTCTTGTCTGTTCTGAAACATTCTTTATTCAATGCAGTAGTTTCTGTTGCATATCATAATAATAGTTTTAAGTGTTTTCAGTTTTTCCTTGAAATGAATGGTGTATAATATTTGACTTTTGTTTTGCCTTGCTGTCAAAGTCAGCAAAACATTTCTACATGTAATGTCACTTATAAGCTACATATACAATACTGTGCAAAAGTATGAGGACAAGAACTATTTTATCTTTTCTGAGGCATTAAAATAATGTTAAAATCACCCCTGTCCTAACACTTTTGCACACTACCGGTAGTGTGCAAAAGCATTAGGACAGGGGTGATTTTCCTAAAAGCCTCACTGAAATTTAAATACAGGGTGAAAAGCCAAGTAAATTGCTAAAAATTATTGATTATTTAAAACTAGGTGTAAAAGAAATGTATTAAAAAGAAGTTATATTTAATTTTTCTATTTTCTCTTAAACGAGTTGTTTTGAAACTACTCATTATTCTATTATCCTTGGATATGACTAACTTTTTCCTTATTCCCCCCCCTCCCGCCACTACAACTCTCGAATTGATAAATCTAATGTTACTTTGCAAAACACACTTTGGGAACAAATACAAACTGCTTGGCAGGAGATACCATTAGATACATTGAAGAAGCTTGTGATGTCAATGCCTGACAAAATGAAGGCTGTGATCAAAGCAAAAGGCTATTATCCTAAATATTAAATTTATTTTGTAACAATTATTTTTTATTTGGTTAAAGCATTTATTGAGTAAATAAAGAAAGATTACTTTAATTAAATTCTTTATTTTCTGTCAGTATGCCTCATAAAAGATAAAATAGTTCTTGTCCTAATACTTTTGCAAAGTACTGTATGTATATTTGAACTTAAAGCAATGTTAAAAACCGAAACCAAAAAAAAAAACAAACACAAATACTAGTGTAACATTGAGATCTGGCTGAGACTGGTAATTATGATGAGACGTATGACCTTAACTACATGCTTGTATGAACTGCATACTGGTTTAAAAATGTCTGTTGTTTGTTAGGAAAAAGAGGCTGAAGTCTCATTTTTATTTCGTTTGTTGAGAGTTTTGATAAGGGAAGATAACTTCTTATGAATGATTATTACAACTCAGATGTAGCTAACATAACTTTTGTTGATGATACTGACAATATTCACTTCTTGAAAATAACTGTGATTATTGAACCTGACTAAATAAAAGTCAAGCAAAAACATGAACTCTGGAGAACTTATCCAAAATTTTTATCCACATATTTAAGTATTTAATTTAAAATTGAAAAAATGCAATAGAAAAATTAAGCAACTTGACCTTATCAGAATGGATTATTAAAACCTATTGAAAATCACACCTACAATTCCTACTGAGATGGAATTATCCACAAGATTCTGAACTTTGTTTAGATTTTACAAAGCAAGTCAGAATAAAAGATTTTCAGCATTACTTTTAAAAATTCACGATGTGTAACAAGAACACTCCAAACACCTCAATATATGGATAAGTTAAAACAAATATCGTCGAGGAAATAATGAAATGAAACTGGCTCGGCTAGGCTAGGCGTAGTTTCACACAACACATAGTATTGAACTTGAGAAAAATATTTCACTAAAAAATGATTTCAAAGAATGCTTTTATGAATTTCAAGTTGGAGTAAAATTTACAATTCAGACAATGAATGGCAAATGTTTCTACAGTGAAAGAGCTCAGTTTATCAAAACCATAGAAATGTGCTGGAAATGTTTTTACCGTTGGAATGCACTAGAAACGTTTTTACCATTGGAATGCACTGGAAATGGTTTTACCATTGGAATGCACTGGAAATGGTTTTACCATTGGAATGCACTGGAAATGGTTTTACCATTGGAATGCACTGGAAATGGTTTTACCATTGGAATGCACTGGAAATGGTTTTACCATTGGAATGCACTGGAAATGGTTTTACCATTGGAATGCACTGGAAATGGTTTTACCATTGGAATGCACTAGAAATGGTTTTACCATTGGAATGCACTAGAAATGGTTTTACCATTGGAATGCACTGGAAATGATATTAAAATCAGAATGCACTGGAAAAAAATTAGCTATAATAACATTTTATTTCTTGTAAAACATTTTAAGAAAAGGATTTTATAAATTTCAGCCTACAATAATGCTAACTGTTCTGTCAATGAATGTTTCCTGTATGTGAACAGCTAATCTCACAGTGTGTGTGTATGTGATTCCATGTACATATTAACATGAATTTTAAAGGCTTTTGAAAACATTGACTTCAAATAGATTTTGTTGTAATCATGGCCAACAGAGAAGTTAATTAGATTATTTGCTCATCAGTGAAACAGTTTTGGCATCAGAGTTCTGCTAATTGCACTTAAAGGGACAGTTCCCAGAACTCTACATTTATCAAATACATTTCTTCACCTCAAAGATGAAGTTCATTGTTTTTTTTAGATTCAAGATAACTTTCTAAGAATTTAAACTATAAGAAACTTATTGAATAATTAACTTTTGAAAAGGTTAGAAAAGGTTTCATCTTAATAGAAAATTAATTAATTAATGAAAATCGTTACCTTCTGTTTTGTTCTTCATGAAGATAAGAATAATATTTGCATAGTTTTTTTTTTCATCATTTTATATTTTGAATGTCCAGTGAGAGGAAAGTCATGTCATAAGATTTGCCTCAGATTTCTACACTGACAATTCAAAACATTTTGTATTAAGAATATATTCTATTTTTTTAATTAGAAAAAACAAATTTCATATTTTGTTTTTAGAAAAATAAAAACGGTTTTTAGTCCTTGAAATATAATTATCTTCAGTGTTCTAAAAATAAACATTACCAATGTTTATTTTTAAAAGATAAAGATTATCTTTAGACTTTATAACAAAGATTATCTTTAATCTTGTAAAAACCAAAGATTATATTTCATGCTAAAAAATAAATATGTTCATTAGATGCAAAAAAATTAAGAAATATTCAGTTTTTTAAAAGTAAAGATTATCTTTTGTCTTTAACAATAAAGTTTTAAAGTTATTTCAAATCTTCAGAATATAAAAATCATAAATATTTTGAAGAAAATAAAACAAAAAAAAAAAAACAGAGAAATTACGAAACATATAAGTTTATTATTATTTTTTAAATTATTTCATTCTATTATTGTTGATTTAGATCACAAAACACTGGGTTGGAATTACAGTATACTTTGAAGTTGAAGCTACATCTGAGTGATTTAGCAAGACACAAACCCATTGTCTTTCTGCCACATTCTTTTTATCTTTCATTCTTTTTATCTTTCATTCTTGTTTTACCCTCAATTAATAGCAGACTATTTTTTATTACACTGATCCTGAGGGTTGTAATAAAAAGCAATAATAAGAAAATTAAAAAATGAGATATAAAATTGCTTCATCTAAAAAGTAAAAGGAGAAAATTTGTGATGTAATTATACTAAAATTATGAAAACAAACAATTTTGTTTTAAAAGTTTAAAACATTTTTGTTCAAATATTAATTTTGCAGTTTAAATATCTGACACTTCTTTTTGTCGAAAAAAGATTCATTTATTTTAAATTTAGCAATATCAACCTTTTCACAGTTATCCTTATCTTGAATATTTTTTGTTTTTCAGGTAGAATAATTTCAGTTTTTTCTTCTTCAAGTATTTAATAATGTAAGACCAAAAGAAATTTTAAAATGAAATATAATTTTGACCATTTTATGAATCTTTCTATAAAAATGAATGATCATTGGTAAAGTGTCAGCCATGTTACATTTTTCAGCGGACGTGAAAGAAACTTCCACCACCTTTAAATTTGTTCTTTTTCATTTTTTGGGACTTTTTCAGTGCAATCTTATCGATTACACCCTAAACTTTCCAACTGACAAAAAAAAAAAAAATTTGGAAAAATTTCAATATTTAAACAAGTTTTGGCAGGGGCTCTGTTTTCCATACAACCTTACAGTAAATTTATTCTGTGCAATTAACTTTTTTGCTTGTGCATATTCAAAAACTGAATCCTTTGCAAAGTTTTTGAATAAAAGCCATTCTTGGAGTTTCCGAGGAAGATGTCATCAAAGGAACTAAAGAAAACTCAAAAAAAGACAAAAACAAGAGCAACAACTCATCCAAAAAAATAGAACAAAACAAAGCAACCCCAACACGAGTGGTTCCAAAATGGAGGACTGATTTAATATAATGTTGTATAAGAAACTGAGCCTCCACTAAAATAGTTTAAATATAGAAATTTTTCCAAATTTATTTTGATAATCAGAAACTTTATGTAATAATTGATAAGACTGCACTGAAAAAAGTAATGAAAAACAACAAATTTGAAGGTGGTGGTAGTCTGCCCATTTTTCTTATGACTGGAAAAAAAAATCAACAACTTTATAAAAAATATAAGGCATACTTACGTTAAACTTTTTAAAATTTTCTGCAAAAAGGAAGAAATTAAAAAAAACCTTTTGTTTTCCATGTTCATGTGCAAATCTTCTATATTTCGGAAAGTACTTACCTGAAAAAAAATGAAAAGCAATAATCAATAAATGAGAAAAGTGGAAGATGGAGAAATATTTGCTGGAAGACTAAAGAATTGTAAATTTGGACAAAACCAAAAAAACTGTTTCAAGTCATTAACTTTTCTCAAATGTAAAGCAAACTTTAAAAGCATTTTATTTTCATTTTAGCTTTGCGTATCATCTGAGCATCATGTTTGAAAATTGATTAAATTAGCCTTCAAGAGATTGTGAAAAAAAGATTGCTGAACACATAAATGAAATACACTATTTTTTTTTTATAATCGTGTCGCCCCAAGCAAGCCATTGTACTACCACTGTTGTGCAGGGGGTTACATAAAAGGAATGTTGAGGAGTGAGAGGTTTCAGGGGATGTCAGGAAGGGAGTAGGAGAGGGAAGAGATTACTGATGAGAGTTGGGTGGATGAGAAGGAATGTTATGAAAAGTGGGAGGTTGCAGGGGGTGTCAGGAAGAGAGTAGGAGAGGGAAAAGAGTACTGATGAGAGTGGGGTGGATGAAGAAAATCATGAGAGAGAGGAAGTAAGTTAGGAGATGACTATTGACTTTACATTTAAATTCTTGGAGATCGTAACTATCATGAAAGCAAGTATGCGGAAGAGAATTCCACAGGCGGGAAGTGTGGGAAAAGAAGCTGATGGAGTAGAATTTGCGTTTACAATTTATTGGTTTCACAGTAAAAGGGTGGGACCAAGTTGCTAATCTTGTGGCTTGAGGAAATTTGTATATTGGGGGTACCAGTGAGCTAAGTTCATTGGAGCAGAAGCCATGAAAGTATGTGTAGAAGAGACACAGGGAAGCCACACTGTGTCAGTGAGAAAGTGACTGCATTGTAGCTGCCAAGTCGGGATCGATCACATTACAGGTTTTTTGTTGGATTTGGTCGAGGACACCTAAGTGGATAGCAGGAGCACCAGACCAGATATGGCAGCAATACTCAATGCACGAGTGGATGGTAGACTTGTATATGTGCAGGCAAAATATTGCAAACATCATTTTCAGTTAGTATTAACATGAAACACTAACTGGCCAGGAAAAAGCCAATAATGCCAGGACGACACAAGGGTTTTCAAAGTTTGAAAGAGAATAAGGAGATTTTAGTGAGGGAAATGACAGCAAAGGACCAGGGTTCAGGAAGAGAGATGTCTGCAACTAATAACCCAAAACACTGAAGATTGTTGGTGCCAGTGAAACAACAAATTGGCTGTTCTGCAAATGACAAATGATAGAAAAGAAACGTTTGCATCTTCCCTTCTTCTATGTGCCCTGTCCCTTCAGGACATAAGCGATCATGGCTTTCCACGTCTCCCTATCCCTGGCGACTCTTAGCATGTTTTCTCCTGTAACATCTTGCATCCCCCGTTCTATCATCCACCTGCTCAGGCCCTTCAAATATGTTATCCACTGCTTTCCTCTGTCTCCTTTTCCCTTTATCTGGCCTGTTAGTATCAGGTTCTCCAAGCCCTCCTTCTTTATTGCATGTCCCAGGTTGTCTTTTCCTGATGATCAATATTAATTTCCTTTTCGTTTCCATTCTTCCCAATACCTCATCATTGCTCATATGCTTGGTCCATGATATTCGCAGCATTCTTCAGTAGAACCACATTTCAACTATTTCAAGTTTTCCCTTCATCTTTGTTGATACTGTCCAACATTTACTGCCATATTGAAGAACTGACATCACATAGCAATCCAGTAGTCTCTTCTTTATTTCTAGTGGAAATTTCCTGTGTCTTAATACTTTATTCAGCTTCTGGAATATGTTCCTAGCCATGCCAATTTACCTTAGGATCTCTATGTCTCACTTTCTCTCTGGTTAGAACACTTCCCAGATATATAAATTTTTGCATCTGCTTGATTTTAACATCCCCCACCTGCATTTGGCACTTTGGGCTACTCTTTTTGCTGATGACCATGTATTCGGTGTTCTTTCAATTTATTTTTAGTCCCTTCTTGTCACTCTCTCCAGGTACCTTCTGCAGGAGGTCCTGCAGTTTCCTTGCCATGTCTGCAATCAGCACTGTGTCATCTGCATATCTAATGTTGTTCAAATTATGGCTACCAATGACAAATCCTGGTATAACATCTAGGGTTCTCAAATTTGGTTGCATTTAGTTAGTTCAAAAGTAAAATGATGAGACCTAGCTGCTTAAATTCATGCAGATGCGACACTAAAGAAAAAAGTTTGTCAGAACAATAACTATGAAAATAATTGTAGAAAAGATAGCCAGAAGCCACATGAAATCAAGATACCAAATCAGGATTCATAACATTGCAGACTCTTCTTTAAATTTCATCATGAATCTTGAGATATATAGTACAAGCACCAAGTCAGATATGGCAGTAGTTTTCAATGCACAGACAATTTATAAATGTGCAAGATAGATGATGACAAGAAACCTTTTCTGGCATGATACAGTGAATGAACATCCAAGCAATAGATGTCATAATTGATTCAGTATAGTTGCTCCACTTGATATCAGTAGAAAACATGAACCCTAGGTGTCACAAAGATGTGCTCTTCTGGAATTTAGCGCAAGCCACGCAGATAACACGAAGAAAGCATTTGCTGTGATGATTCAAAGCAGATTTGTTTTGTAATGGTTAAAATTTACAAGCCCTTCTTAGACCAAATAACATCTGATTGAAAGTCTTCTTTGAGAATGGCTTCCAAAAAGATTTGAGTGTAAAAGCAATATGGATATGTTAATGATTCTTCTCTGTGGCTACCGCCAAGTTACCCTAGAAAATAGGCCTAAATTCTTTTTGCGACCAGATCCCATTTTGTAAAATCAGCAGGTTTGTTTCTCGGCAAAGCCAACCCTGTATTCCATTACCAGTGGCTTTTTCACCCCTTAGGATAATATCGTCAGACAAATTAGTAGTCTTCCTTTCCCTATACTGCTATAAATGGTTGACCGCTCCCTTATACCTCTGCTGTAAGAATACATAATCCTGTTTTCAGACCAAATGCCCAAAACAACCTTTTCAGCTCCGGACTGCAAAGAGGATGGTCACACCCTAGTTTTTTCCCTGCTACTAGACACTGGTTTTAGTTAACGCCCGCGAGCAGTGTGCCAAAAAAGATTAATTTTTTTCTTGTTTTTCCCTAAAGTTGAGTTTCAGCTAAGTATTTTTTAGCACTTTATAAATGTATTTCTAACACCTTGCTATTATTTTCTAAGAATATTTTCTACCCTTTTTCATAAATGTTAAAACCCAAAACTTTCCTGCTGATTTTCTTATTTTTAAAACTCTCATTCATTGTTTATTAAATATAAAACTTCCCTAAAAGTTTTCTTTTATGTTTTTTGTATCTTCAAAATGTATTGTTTTTGTATTTTATTTCATGTTCATTTTTAATTTGTTACAGGTTTCCCAAGGCTGCATTTATATGTGAAATAAATGTTGTTTTTTACATATTATGTAGCTTTCATCAGTCATTTTAAACATACCACTATTGATGCTAGACAGCCATCACATTCTCAAGGTGATAGTGTTAATAACAAAACCTATACAGAGAGATTTGAACAACCAAATAACCTTGGGCATGACTCATATCATGTTATTCATACCATATTACAAAGTATATGACGACAAGTTTAAGCTAAAAACTGGGAATAAATTACATTCTTGACTATCATATCATTCCATAGTACAGCCATCTCTATGTAGCATATTATTCATTAAAATCACAATGATCATACATGTATTTCATGAAAATATTTTTTTTTCATAATACTAAAGAATAGAAAGGAATAGAATGCTTAGCTTTTGCATGTGTCTTCTCCTAATTTTCTATTTTAAAACTTTTTTTAATTTTCAAGAAAATGTATTAGTTGTCATGTTATCAAAACATAATATATTTTGTAATTCCTTTGTTAACTGTTTATCAGTACCAATGAGTCTGTCTTTAAGACAAAAAGCTTATCAAAGACCTATTCTAAATAATTGTTATCAACACCAGTTTACTTTGTGTTTTATTATTTATTGTGAGAGCTGAGTATATTTGCAATCTTGCTGTTTCAAATAAGATATTTTTTTTAAACTAAGTAAGATTTTAAAAACATGTGCTTGTGTAAATGTTCCTTCTTTCTTATTTTTTTCTCTAATCATTTCACCCCAAGCAAGGTGGGACCACCACTAATTTGCAGGGGGTTACAGTGGAAGAAAAAACTGGGTATAGGGGGTCTTGAAGATAGAAGATGGCAACTGATGTTGCATTTCAATTTTTGCAGATTGTTGCTATCTGGGAAGCAAGTGAATGAAAAGGAATTCTACAGACAGGAAGTGCAAGAAAAGAAACCGTTGAAATAAAAGTGGCAGTTACATTTAACTATTTCAATGGTTAAAGGATGGCAACAGAAAAAAAAGCTATTCAGAGCAGTTGTCATGAAAATATATTCATTTTTGTAAAACTAATTTAAATTCTTCTGTTGTTACTGGTGAATTTATGGTTCTAGGCTGTTAAATTGTGACTTATCAGAAATTGAACCTGAGACCTTCTCATAAAAAACTGTAGGTTGATTTTGTTTAAATAAGACTGTTTCACCGAATCAAAGGCAGACTTAAGGTTATAGCTGGCACTACTTAAGACATGCACAAATTTGGTCAGTAGTAAAAAACAAAAAGTCATTTTCCTGGAGAGGTGCTAACAGTTTGAGTGATTAGATTAACTTTTTCAGTGCTAACTTCACATAGGCTATCTTCCTCTTTGCTGAAAAAATTCCAGCATTCATATGAATGGCCTTGGTATTTACATATGAGATAATCTTCCAATGATCACAAAATTGACTCTTGAAGCCCCAGATAACTTCCATCTTTTGTTACTAACTCAGTTAACTGCTGCTTTTCCCCAGGACTGCAGTATATTCGACATTATAACTGACAGCATAGAACAGTCACTTTCTCTCCATCCATCTGCAAACATTTTTCTTTGCTGGCATGAAGTGGAAAGACAAAATCAAATCCAATGCTAAATCATCTGCTAAGAAAGTTTGTACTAGACAATTTTTCTCTCTAGAATTTAACTTGCATCTTTATAAGTTTACCATTTTTTACACATGCTTAGAACATTACTGCCTCATGTGGTCTGATACCCTTACTATTTATCTTGAGCCGCCTGATAAAATTCAAAGAGGAATCAGCAATATTATTGACATTGATCTGGCTGCTCGGCTTCAGTCACTTTACCACTGCTGTAATATTGCCTCCCTTTGCCTTTTCTGTAAATACTTTCATCATAATTGTTTGGAGGAGCTCTTCATCAGGATTTCTAGACCTTTTGAATTTCAAACAAAGACGAGAGTACTAGATTGCTATGTGATGTCAGTTCTTCAATATGGCAGTGAATGCTGGAAAATATCATCAAAGATGAAGGAAAAACTTGAAGCAACTGAAATGTGGTTCTACAGAAGGATGCTGTGGATATCATGGATCGAGCATGTGAGCAATGTTGAGGTTTTGGAAATAATGGAAATGAAAAAGAAATTAATACTGAGCATCAGGAAGAGACAACTGAAGTTCCTGGGACATGCAATGAGGAAGGAGGGCTTGGAGAACCTGATAGGCCAGATAGAGGGAAAAAGAGACAGGGGAAAGCAAAGGATAACAGATTTGAAGGACCTAATCAGGTGGGTGATGGAATGAGGGTTGCATGGTGCAACAGGAGAAGGTGTGCTGAGAGCCACCAGGGATAGGGAGACATGGAAAGCCATTATCGCCGACATCCTGAAGGGACAGGGCACATAGAAGAAGAAGAAGAAGATGACTAGACTGGCATTGTTCTCATCAATTTAAATTTGAGCTGGCTAGATATAGCCATAATTTCTATGTTAACAGTTTCTTTTCTTGCACTTCTTGCTTATGGAACTCTCTTCCTGCTCCATGCTTTCCAGCCAACTTTAATCTGCAAAAACTTCTTATCCGGCTCATGATTAATGTTTCTGTTTCTAATACTTCCACACCCTGTAACCTCATGCATCTTAGTGGTTTTATTGCCTTTCATAGGGTGATACCAATTAAAAAAATAAAATAAAAGTTATCTAAGACAGTAAACAGCTAGCTTGGTGTTATCCTAGATATTATCAGTGAGTCCTTCCTGATGATTCTTTGAGCCACCCTCGTACAGCTCCCAAAATAGGATTGACAACACAGAACTTTCAAAACCTTGTACCAACAATTCCTGTGATAGTTTCGTATGCTGGCCTTCTACACAAGCTACAGGGTTATGGTATCACTGGATGCTTGCTTGATCTGATTCAATCTTTCTTATCTCACCGCATAATGAAGGTTATCTTGAATGGGCAAGTCTCCACATCCTACCACACAAATGCTGGTGTTCCCCATGGCCCTATCCTAGGCCCAACACTCTTTCTGATCTTCATAAATGATCTCCCTGACATGATCAAATCCCAAGTAGGCATCTACACGAATGACACCATCATTTACTCCTATTTCAGTAAGAAATATGGCGAGGTGGACAAACATAACCTTGCTACTGATCTTGAGATGGACCTCCACTCAGTGGTGGATTGAGGTAAGATATGGCTTTTAAATTTCAATGCTTCTAAAATGAAACTGTTCTCTGTCAATGATCACAGTCAATCTCTCCTACACCCCCATAAGCATGAACCAAACAAGTCTCCCTGAAAGTAATTTACTGTGCTTCCTCAGCCTTACCTTATCTTCCAACCTCAAGTGGAATAATTACATTGAGTTTATATCTAAATTCACTGCTAAAAAGTTTGGCCAGGAAGTTATTTTCTGCCTGAATCCATCTTGCACATATACAAACCAACCATTCAACTGTGCATAGAATACTGTTATATCTATTCAGGTGCCCCTGATGTTCATCTCAGTGTTCTCAACAGGCTCTAAAGAAGAATCTGTAATGTGATAGGTACTGACCTGGCAGCTCAGCTCCAGCCACTTTCTTACTGGTAAGATGTGGCTTTCCTCTGTCTTTTCTACAAATATTTTCATGGCTTCTGCTCTGACAAACTTATGTCACTGGTGCCCCCACTACAAGAATTTACTCATGCAACCAGACTGGCAACAATGTTCCACTGATTTACAGTTAGATAAACCAAACACAGCTAACAATTCTACTCCAGCAGCTTTTTTCTTGCACTTTCTGCCTGTGGAACTCCCTTCTGTATACTTGCTTCCCTGATGGTTACAACATCCAGGAATTTAAATCGAATTCCCATCTCTTATCCACTTGACTCCAGTCCTTTCTACATCACCCTGTATATCTTGTTCTTTTCCTTTCTTCCTTCGCAATTGTCTTCACACCTGTGTTTCCAAACTTCTCTTGCCCTTTCCCTGATATCCCCCATAACTAATTTGTCTTTTTTCTTCACTCACCTCCTGCTTAAAATTTTACTTTTTTATGTAGCCCCCTGCGCATCAGTGGTGATACTACCTTGCTTGGGGTGAAACAATTAAAAAAAGACCATTTATTTTATTTAGAAAGCTTATCTACTAATGTACTAATTCTATACTTATAAAATCTTGGTCACTTCAATAAACATTTCTATCACTACAATTTCAACTAAGATAAACCTACATTTAACCAATTCAAACTAGCTTCACATTAAATTCCTCTTGTGAATATCATGTTTTGTAAGTGTAGCAATTATTTGTATATTTTTGCTGGGAAGTAACCCAAATTGGATGCAATGAAACATTCATATAGCATCATTATCTTGCAAGACTATTTTGTTCTCCATCACCTTTCTGGAATTATTCCAAGATCAGAGCTACAAAAACTCAAAATGCATTTCAGAAAATTCCTTAAGAACAATTTCCTTCAAGAAACCTAATTGCTACACTTATTTTTCAGAACTTCTTGTTCAATAAAGACATTAATTAAATGCCTGTACATTATACAAATAATCAAAATAAATCCAATTAAAAGTTTGTTGAAAATGGTTGTATTTAATAGCAAAATCTAATAGTCTTTGCCTAAATATTTTTAGATGATTTCCATTTTCTTTGGTATAAATAATGGAAAAACTGTCTGGAAAATAATAATTGAAAAACTTTAGCAAGAAAAATAAATTAATTTGAATTCAAATATGATTTGTTTTCTGTTATATGGATTTTGTGGTAAACTCAAATTAATTTTGCAGACAGAACAATAACAAAAACTAAAAGATCTTCAAATTATGTGCCATTTCATGTCTCTAAAGTACCGTATTCTTTAAATGGTTTTCATTACTAATCAAAACCTTTGTTAAAAAAAAAAAAGCAACAGTTAATCAGGGATTGATGGGCAATTCACTGGATAAAATGTTTTCAATCATATCAATTCATCAATCAAATAGCTTTCATGTAAACAAGCAATGATATTCCCTAATTAACTGGATTTGAATTTAATTAAAAAAATAATTGCATGCAGAAAAGAAAGGGAATCAGCTATTTAATTAACAATTTCATAAAGACATCTAACCCCAAAATTAGTGATAAAAAAAGACCCTCAAAGATGAAGAGACTTGAAGGAACAGAAGTACATTTCTCCAAGAGGATGCTGAGGATACAATAAACCAAACATGTGAGAAATATTGAAATTTTAGAGAAAAAGGAAATTTAAGAGAAACTTACACTTAACATCAGAAAAAGGCAGTTGAGTATATAATGAAGAAAGTGGGCTTGGAAAATCTAATACTCACAGGACAGATTAAGAGCAAGAGGGACAGGGAAAAACAGTGGGGAACATACTTGATGAACTTGAGTAAATGGATAGTAGAACAGAGTTCAGGAGAAATGACAATATTTATTAAGAGCTAGAAAGGGCAAGAAATCATAAAGCACCATGAGGTGACATGGCAGAAGAAAATTAGGCAATACAAAACTTTATTGTTTAAAAAAAAATTTTAGGAATGAATGGAGTAATAAATAAAGTGTTTAATTTCAATCTATACAGCAAAACAATCCTGAGTGAACTAATAGACCGGCCAGGATTTGTCATTGGTGACCAGAATCTTAACAATATAGAATACACAGATGACACAGTGCTGATAACAGTCAAAGAAAAAAAAAATACAGGACCTCCTACAGAAAGTAGCAAGGGAAAGAAAGAGGAAAAACTAAACATAAACCAAGAAGACTGAATGCATGGTCACAGCAAGAAGAGGACCCTAAATTGCCAATTACAGGTTTTCTTCTATGTGCCCTGTCCCTTCAGGACGTAGGCGATCATGACTTTCCATGTTTCCCTATCCATGGTGGCTCTTAGCATACTTTCTCCTGTTATACCATGCAACCCTCCTTCCAACATCCACCTGATTAGGTCCTTCAAATATGTTATCTGCTACTTTCCTCTGTCTCTTTTTCCCTCTATCTGACCTGTTAGTAACAGGTTCTCCAAGCCCTCCTTCCTCATTGCATGTCCAGGAACTTCAGCGGTCTCTTCCTGATGCTCAGTATTAATTTCCTTTTCGTTTCCATCATTTCCAAGACCTCATCATTGCTCACATGCTCAGTCCATGATATTCACAGCATCCTTCTGTAGAACCACATTTCAGTTGCTTCAAGTTTTTCCTTCGTCTTTGATGGTATTGTCCAGCATTCACTGCCATATTGAAGGACAGACAGCATGTAGCAATCTAGTAATCTCTTCTTTGTTTCTAGCGAAATTGTCATGTTTCTTAATAACTTCCTCAACTTCTGGAATGCTTCCTTTGCCATGCCAATTTGCCTTTGGATCTCAGTGTTGCACTTTCCATCTTTCTGTCTGGTTTCTACATTATTTGTCTATGCTTCTGAAATGGGGTCGTATTTAGGTTATTCACATTATTTGAACTATTGCCCTCAAATTTATTGCTATGTTCACAACATTTCAGCCGTTGTACACTTTAGCTTCCTTCAAATGCAAGGAATTTTGAGCTGAGGTCAAGAAAGAAAACTGTGGCATTTGGAAGTGGCATTGCACATGGAGTGAGAATGATCTACTTTAGTGAAAGAGTGCGTTCAGTTCAAACTTCCTACCACCTGAAGGCCAGAGCATGCGACAAAACATTGCTCATCGCGTGTCCCAGGAACTTCAGCTGTCTCTTCCTGATGCTCAATATTAATTTCCTTTTCATTTCCAAAACTTCATTGTAGCTCACATGCTCGACCCATGATATTCACAGCATCCTTCTGTAGAACCAGATACTAAAAATCTAACACATGCAGAAATTTAAATACCTGGTTAGTGTTCTGACTGTTAGGGTGGCACCCCTTTCAGCTGATTGACTAATGGACTATTCCTGACATCACGTCCAGTTACAAGGTTCTGTCTTCCGAGCAGTCTGAGCCAGAGACTGAGAGAGTAAACGTCGTAATCTGATTTGTCCTGTAGCTGAGTGTAGATACGACTCAGTTGTAACAACTATTTGTATTTTGTTAATACATTATTTTATTTCACTGTTCCCGAGTCTTACCGTTATTTATTTCAACAATAACTCCACAAAACTGACAGAGAAAGGGAAGTGTGACTCTGTGATCCAAAAGCACATTGGCATGGCAAAAGAAATTTCAAAAGCAAAGCATAGTAAAAATGGAGGATTTCATTTGAAACAAAGGAAAGAGTAGTGGACTGTTATGTGATATCTGTCCTTCTATATAGCAGTGAATGCTGAACAAACTCTTCAAAGAGTAAGAAGTGACTTGCAGTAACAAATGTGGTTCTACAGAAGGATACTGAGAATACCATGAACGAAATATGTGAGCAACAAAAAGGTTTTGGTGAGTATTGAAATGAAAAGGAAACGTATTTAGCATCAAAAAAAGATAGCTAAGTTGTCTGGGACATGAAATGAGGAATGAAGGCTTAGAGAATCTAATAATCACAGGACAAATAGAGGGGAAGGAGAGACAGAGGAAAGAAGCATGAGACATACTTGATGGCCTTTAAGAAAGTGGATGGCAGACTGAGGTTCGAAGGGATACCGAGTGAAAAAGTTTTAAGAGTGACAAAAAATAGTTCAAGTAGAAGTCGATGATCCTGAAAGACACGACACATAAAGAAGAGTCTTGAGCAAACAACTGACCTGAATAAAAGTTCTTACTGGGTGGATACAGATGAAGGTTATTCAGTGATTTGTATGCAGCGACTGAAGCAAGATGTCTGCTGCCAAAGCCCATCCCATCAATTCTCTGCTACATACATCACTTCTTTCTCTTATTCTTCATATTCACACATGGCTAAACAGAAGAGTGTATTTTGCATTTAAAACCGGAACTAATTTATCCCAAATTATAACTGTGGACAGAGCAGTTCATTCACTGTAAATAATTTGTATATCTGATTATTTGGTTAAAGATTTTTCTTTCCTTTTTTTTTTTTTTTTCTAAATGAGCTGTCTCATTTCCAGATGTAGCCAGCCATAACACTCTGTAACTCCCTGTTCCTTGGAGCTCTAAGCAACATCTGACTTCTTGCTTCCACTCAGCCATGTACACAAACTTATTAGGTAAGTTCCTTGAGGTTCCCCCTCTTGTCTTCAATATGACTTTTAAGGATAAAAATTCCAAATACAGGGTGGAGCAGAGCAACTTACTCGTTTGAAATTGGTGCTTTGAAGCAATGGTTGCTCTGAGAATAGTGGGAAGGGGCTTGCTTGAGAGTGTGGGATTTAAAGTTTGTTCTAGCGGGACAGTGCCACAGCACACACACAGCACACATATTCTGTTTGCAGCAGAACTTTCCAGGACACCTCATCTCTTTGAGGAAAGATCTGCATTGGCCAGCACGATCCTCTGATTTATCATTCTGTGATTATTTTCTATGGGGATACCTGAAATCAATTGTTTACAACGATCGTCCTAACACACTGGCTTCCCTGAAGAACAACATTCATCAAGCTGTTGCCAACATGCCCACCAATATGCTGGAAAGAGTTGACCAAAACTTGAGAGTACGATTAACTCAGTGTATTGAGAAGAATGGACTCCATCTGACTGATATCATCTTTAAAGATTGGAAAACATAAAATTTAAATGTTGTAATTGATGCTGTTTAAAGAATTAGATGCGTATCCGCATTACTTTCATTTTATTTTTTATTCCAAATAAGCTCTGCCCCATTCGATACAATTTCCTCATCTTGTGTCCCCGAAATTTCAACCCTTTTTGATTTTAAGTATTGCTTCTAATTCACGATTTCTTTAAAAAATTCCCCATTACTTTAACCATGGTATTCTCAACATCCTTCTGTAGAATCAAATCTATTTCTTTGAGTTTCTTTTTCATCTTTAAAGAAATTATCTAACATACCCTGCCAACTAAGAGAATAGATATGTTATGACCGCTTAGCACTCTTCTCTTCGTTGCTAATTATTGTGGACCCAGAATAGGTCCAGAAGAAAACTCAAACTTGGGAATTAGTTAAACATATATGTTAAACAGAAAACAAATACAAGAGTGTCACACATCAGTCTGACTGCCAAGTATTAGACTGGGGGGGGACACAACCCATCTCAACTCCACCCCGAGGGGCATATTCTCCTAGTACTCATAATAATAGGAAGAGTTCATTATAGTCCAAAAAGAGTAGGTACCATAACACTAATGATATTTTTTTCCTATTTCTTCATACTTTGCTTAGTGTTTGGAAGGCATATTTTATTATTTGTTGTATACTTGCCAATATACAGAAATGGAATGTTCCTATCTTCTTAAATATGTGGACACTATTGGGGTGGAGTAGAGTAATTAAACTGACTAGCAGTGTATCTCCTTCATGCAGCATGCGAGTCTTGTAGTTGTTGATATACTATTATTCCCAACCTCAGTTTTGGTGATTACTCATGCAGTAACCTTCTAGAATTATTACACTATTCAAAAGAGCTTTTGGATATCGGTATCACATTTTCTGTATTATTCTTATATGTACCCTGTCCTTTCCGGACATAGGCAATCATGGCTTTCCACGTTTCTTTATCCCTGGTGGCTCTTAGCACACTTTCTCCTGTTACACCACGCAACCCCAGTTCTGTCATTCACCTGGTTAGGCCCTTCAAATATGTTATCAGCTGCTTTCCTTTGTCTCTTTTTCCTTATATATGGCCTGTCAGTATCAGGTTCTCTAAGCCCTCCTTCTTCACTGCATGTGCCAGGAACTTCAGTTGTCTCTTCCTGATGCTCACTATTAATTTTCTTTTCATTGCCATTCTTTCCAACACCTCATCATTGCTCACATGCTCGGTCCATGATATTCACAGCATCCTTCTGTAGAACCACATTTCTGCTGCTTCAATTATTCCCTTCATCTTCAATGATATTGTCAAATATTCACTGCCATATTGAAGAACTGACATCACATAGCAATATAACACTCTCTTTGTTTCTAGTGAAATTTTCTTGTGTCTTAGTACTTTACTCGGCTTCTGGAACGCATCCTTCGCCATGCCAATTTGCCTTCGAATCTTTGTGTCACAATTTCCATCTCCTGTTAAAACACTTCCTAGGTGTTTAAATTTTTCTAGTTGCTTGATTCTAGTATCCCCCACCTGTAATTAGCATTTTGGGTTACTTTTTTTTGCTGATGATCATGCATTCAGTTTTTTTGCAGTTTATTTGTAGCCCTTTGTTTGTTAATCTCTTCATCTACCTTCTGTAGGAGGTCTTGTAGTTTACTTTCTGTGTCTGCAATCAGCACTGTATCATCTGCATACTTTATGTTGTTCAAATTGTGGCCTCCGATAACAAATCCTGGCATAACTAGGGTCCTGAAAATATTCTTGCTGTACCAGTTTTTTGTATTAAAATTTGTGAAAATAGTGCAAGTCCATTTTTAGTTTTCTTAAGTCGCAATTACATTTTGAAACTGTCTTTCTACCCCTGCAGGGTTTAGAGTTTTAACTTCTCTTTAATCAGCAATGATAAAAAGTCATTCGTAATTAACAAAAGATAAAAGAAAATTAAAAGCAGCAACTACTGAATTCTTCAGAAATATCAATTATTTCAGAGAAAATCAGTCTCAGATTGTGCGTCTTATTAGACAAGATGACGTTTGAAAATATGTCACTAAAATCATTACAAAGTTTTGCTCATAGTTGCTGGTTAGGAAGACAAAGTAAAACACGGAAAACAAAAGAAATTAAGTGAAAATTAATTCTATCAGATGAGAATGGGAATACGATACTTCAGTGCAACTTGCATACAAATCAAAAGCATTGTACTTTTACCCTGTTCCATGATGTGACTCATAGCAGATGCACAAGTTCACATTTCAATAATAAATGTTGAGAAGATTCGTCAGTCTTTCTACACTACACAAATTCTATAAGAGTGGATTTATTGAATCTGTGAAATTAAAGTTAAAAAACGTCAAACTAATGCATAAACTATAATGCATGATGCATTTATACAAATCTATCTTATCTAAACTTATTTATAAATGGAACTTTGTCAGTGTGTGTGTCCGTTACCTAAGACTCCAAAACGGCTGAACCAATTTTCTTGAAAATTTACACAGTTGTACTATAAGCGTCTGCGAGTGTTCTTAGCTAGGTTTTGTGTTGAGGTAGCCCCAATAAATATCAAAAATCAAAAAAATCAGGTTATAGAAGGAGTGGTCCGATTTTAATCAAATTTGATATACTCATAGACAAAGACATAAGAAACAATATTCACAAGTTTCAAGGTTGCAGTTCTTACAATAGTGCAGAAAATCGAAAATATATATATATATATATATATATATATATAAGGCAAGATGTTTGTGTGTCTGTTTATCTGCCTGGATGTCTGTATTTTTTTCAGCTCTTTTATTTTAGTTTTTGCTTCAGGTTTGGCTCTAAGTAGGTATAATTGTAGTTCTTAATCTCAGCCATGATACCATTTACTCAGAGGACTTATTTAGCCTTCAAAATTTTTTCCTGACATCCATTCATTTTTCTTTCAGTCTATGGTCTCGCTTTAACTGGAAACAACTATTGCATTTTAGTCTTTAGTGCCAACGTCCAAAGAGTCTGAGCTCCAGGATCATGAAATAGTTTTAAAGCTTTCATTACACCTGAGCAACACTGGGCTAGTATTACAGCATTCCAAGTAATTATTACAGTAATACGAGCAATGCTGCTAGTATTACAGAAATAAGGACAAGAAATTGTTCAGACATGATGATGTTACAAAACTATCCTAGACATATACTGTATTCAAGGGGTTTCATTGCAGGCACTCTGTATCAATTTCTGGGCCAAATTGGAATCAAAGGGTGTAATAGGGCCGAAAGTATAAAATGCCTAATAGAAGGAACTGAAAATAGTTCTGTGTGGATAAGGAAAAAAAGAAATATTCCGTGGCATGTTTCAGGGAACATGACAGCATGACATGACTGATCATGAATGCATAATGAGATTCACGTTGCATTCTCAGAACGTGAGGTTTGCCATTTTCCAAAATTTTTCATAAATCTAATTTCACCATGAGACATTTGAACTAATATATCTACAACACAGTCGTATATCATTATAATGGGGCCTCACATCAGTGAGGGGCACCAGTGTGCAAGTGAAACCATTGAGAAGAAGGCCCCGAATCAGTGCACATTCTCTCCTGATGACCCCAAATTTAGATATAAATTCAAGAGGAACACATTAAAAGAAATTCAATGAATTCCTATTTCTGTAGAGAAGCTCAGTGGAAATGTCATTGGCATGAGGAGCATTACAAATTCAGCTCACTTCAGGTGAGTTTCAATTACTTTCCAGTAATTCCCTTTGTCAGAAATGAGGACAAGAAATTGGTGAGACATGATGCTACAGAACTATCCTAGGCATCTTCTACATATACCTTATCACGAATTTGAGACACTATTCAACTGATTACATCATTTACTTTTCAGGTTTTAAATCTGTTCACAGGAAAATTGAGAATTTCAGGATTCAAACATTTTGGCCTCATCAAAGATTTGTGACAATCTCTTCTCAATAATCCAAACAATGTTTTGGCTAGCTTATTTTCCACATTCACAAGCTGTAAAGCTCAGTGCTTTCAATGGTACGTTGTTTCCGCTTTGTCAAATAATGGCCAGCCGATGCAATGAAATCATCTGACCTGCTGCCTACACCTGCAAATGTTTTTTTTTTTTAATTCATTCAGCTAGTTTCCAATATTTCATTTTGTGTTATTTTCTCTCTTCACAATTCATTAGCTGTGTTCATATTGCAACCGAATAAACAATTTTCTTAGCCATTAGGCTTATTTTTCTCTCTGCTCATCTAAAAACAATCAATCTGCACAATGAATAATACAACTAAGAATAATTTCTTTTGCTCGGTCATGCTAAAATAGTGTTATATTTTTCCGCACGCAAAAAAAGTGTTACGCTATCACAAATGATGCTGTGAGAAAGACTATCAAATGAGATCATTAAAAGACCTCATTACCAGCATCAAGAAGAAGAAGTCAAAATGATGGGGATACATTATAAGAGCCAAAAAATACTGCCACTACCATCCTAGAAGGGGCAGACAGAAAAAATATATTAATATCATCTACTAGACTGGTAGATTATTCAGATAGACTCAGACATTGGGATGTCACAGAAACATAGGGAGAGAACTGGTCAATTGCTCAGCTATGTCAGTGATTTAAGTGCCATGTATGAAACACGTTTGGGCAATCATGTCTCTTTCGAGACATGAGTTACTAAGCAGAAGATTATCCCACAGTAGGTTGCCATTGCTTTCTGTGGTAGACTGGTTGCTAGCCAAGGCTATAGAACCCAATCTGTCCTATTATTTGACTCATAGCTAGAGGGGGAAGAAATGTATTATATTATTAAGTAGTAATAAAGTGGGGGATCAGTTTTATATTATCATGAAGTAATAAACTGATCCCCCACTTTAATTTTGTTTCGAACTATTATATTTAGTCAGTCAGTTAAGTGCCATACGTGATACACGCTTTGGGTGTTCTGTCTTGAAAGAGACATGACCGACTGGGCACAAGGTTTTCCTGCAGTAGGTTCCCATTGCTTTTTGTGGTAGTCTGGTTGCCAACCAATGCTATAGAACCCAATCTGTCCTGTTATTTAACTCATAGTTGGAGGGAGAAGAGATAGATTATATGACATTATTATATTCAGTAAGTTTATTACTTCATAACAATAAAAAACCGATCCCCCACTTTATGCCCAGTAGAAGTTTAATTATGTTTCCAACTATTATATTCAGTCAGTCAGTCAGTTAAGTGTCATTTGTGATACACGCATTGGCAATCATGTCTGGAATTCAAACTCAGCTCTCCTATTTGTCGTTCCGAGTTCATATCCTGTGCACCACAACGCTCAGCTGTGTAGTGACCTGAAAACCACACCCAATCATCGGAGGGATAATAATGATGAGCAGAATTTACTGCTTCAAGGAATTATGTTTAAAGTGTGTAAAACTCAATGGAGCCATTGATCTTTTTTAATTTTTGATATAAATTATTGACCTTATTATACTTACAATCAGCAAAAAAGAGAACTTGGAATTCAAAAGCCATGAATATGAAATGGATTTTGAGAAAGTTGGTCTGGTCATAGATAATCTATGACTCACCTCAGAAATCCACTCACCAAACTTTAAATGGAAAAAATCATCATTCAATAAGGAGGATAATGGTTATTGCTGTCTTATATCTACTGATGCTACAATAATCCAAGCTGCAGACAACTGCTCAGGCACATTTGAATTTGTTTAACACTCACAGAGCCTACTTATGATTTATACTGCAACAATGCTAAGAGGACCTTAGTTAGTGTTAGATTGCTAAAATGTCCTGCAGATTAATGTCTTTTCAGTGGCTGTGTCATCTACTGTGAAGTTGTCACTAGTTTGCAGATGACAAACTAAACTGGTAGGGTCCATCAGCATGGTTTTTGACCAACTGACACTCAACCAAAGTCTAGTTGCTTGTTTGTCAAACATGCAGAATACCCCAATCAGCCTGGCCTGCAAGCAGTGGAATTGTGTCATATTGTCACATGCAGTCCAGGTTGCTTTTGCCATTTTTCCTGAACTAAACTAGAGAAGCAGTCACACATTATTTCAGCTATAAGTTGTATTGAAAGTTATGAAGACCCATAATTCCCATATTTCTGAAAAAACACAGGAGAAGTCAGCTGCTCCTGATACTAAATATCTTCTCTACAGCCCATTAGCAGTGTCAAGGCCTAAACTTACTATATAAGAATTGAATAAAAAAAATCTTGTTAAAGGATAAAATTGTTTATTTGCCAAAATTGTATAGTGTAGCTGTTCATTTTATAGATATTGCCTTTGTTCAATATTCCACATTCTGATTATAAAGTTCTGATAATTTTGGCAGCCACAGATAAACGAACAAACATCTATTTTTAGAGTTAAAGATTTTTCTTATTGTATTTTAGACAATCTAGTTTTCATGGTTCAACAGTTATGTAAACTTGATTATTTTATTCAGAAAGGGGTTAAGTGAAAGAAGTTCATGTCAGATTAAATTCACCTTTTAAAGCTGAAATACCTGATGTCAAGATTCAATAAAATAATATTTGATTGTATATTTTATTTAAAAACAGAGAGAAAGATATTAAAAAAATATAATGTTAAAGAAAATTGATTGCTTCCTCATTTGGGGATAAATTGAAATTAATTCACAAGAAAAAGTGGTTTACTAAAAAGAGAAAAGTTACAGTAAGAAATTTTTTTTTCTGAACATTTTATGATTAAAAACTTATTTACAATAAGTTTATATCAACATTCAAGATCATCTAAATAAATTTTTACAGAATTTCCTGTGGGAAAATCTTATTCATAATTGTTTTTGCCAACAAAATTTTATGGTTCAATGTGAAATTTTGTTTAAGTAAATTTCAGATACACTACCAACTATAATTATTAGGCAACCCCAGTTTTAAAAAGATAATGATGTCTTTCATACTATTTTTAAAATTTATTGCCAAGTGGATAATTCTAAATGAAAACAGAATTGTTATTTTGTTAACATTTTGTTGTCTTTTTTGATACACACTAACATGTGTATCAAATGAACTGTTCTGGTGTCCAGTTCTTGTGCTCTCTTCCCCATGCTAGTCTCTTCATCTTATTGGCTGGCTGAAGCAAAGTCTTCCTGGCTGTCTTGTAAAATTTTGCAAAATAATAATAACAAAACCACCATTCTATTTTCATTTGGAATTATCCAATTGGCAATAAATACTAAAAATAGTATGAAATGCATTTTTTTGAAAACTGGGGTGGCCTAATAATTCTGGTTGGAATTTTACATCTCTTCAAAATAGTTCTTAAAATTTTTTTTTGTTATAAAAAACATTTTATTCACATATTCTCCCAGATTAATATAACTATGTGAGTTGGTACAGTGCTGGACCCATATGTTTGGGACACTAACATTTAAACAGATACGTGAACTCTTTTCGCAACTAACAATGACAGATTCTCGAGGATTCAGCTGCCAAAATGCAGGCTTTTAATAAATCTTGGTGAGTTCAATGAGCCTATTCAGTCAGAGGGTTGAGTATTGCAAACCCCCCAAGAAAATTTTTAGGCCATATGAAATGGGTATTAGAGTGCATAGATGTTGTTGTTATTCCTGGGGTTAGCTCTGGTCCTTTCATTTAAACCCCCAATACCTGTGGAATTTTTCTCACTGCTTCCTTAAATAAAATGTATGAAGGAAAGAAGGAGATAGAGACACTAGAATTAATTTTAGAATTTAATTATCTACATTAACGATCTCCCAGATGTAATAAGATCTCAAGTAGGCATATACGCTGATTGCACTTTGGTTTACTCTTGCATCGATCAAAAATCTGCCGAGGATGACAAAGCAGACCTTGCTGCTGAGCTTGAAAAAGACCTTCTAATCTTTGGCAGACTGGGATAAAAAACGCCTCAAGAAGTTTAATGCTTGCTAAACGCTGTGTCTCCTCAGGTTAACTCTCACAACAGACCTCAAGTGAAATGACTATATAGAATCCATAGCTAAATCCGCTGCTAAAAAAGTCGGTTCACTTTATAGATCCAGGAATTTTTTCCCATCTGAAATAATCCTGCACATAAATAATCTACCATCCAACCATGCATTAAATACTGCTGCCATATCTGGTTGGGTGCTTCTGCTATCCACCTAGGTGTCCTTGACAAAATCCAGCAAAGAATATGTAATGTGATCGATCTCGACTTGTTAGCTCAGATACAGTCACTTTCTCACTGACACAATGTAGCTTCCCTGTGACCCTTCTACAAACACTTTCATGGCTTCTGATCCAATGAACTTAGCTCACTGGTGCCCCTATATATGAATTTACTCAAGTCACAAGATTAGCAACTAAGTCCCACCCTTTTACTGTGAAACCAATAAAATGTTAATGCAAACTCTACTCCAGCAGCTTCTTTTCTTGCACTTCCCACCTGTAGAATTCCTTTCCGTTTACTTGCTTTCCCGACAGCTACAATCTTCAAGAATTTAAATGTAAAGTCAATTGCCATCTTCTATCTCACTAACCTTCATCCTCTCTCTCATGCTCCTTTCTCTGTCCACTTCACTCATCAGTATTCTCATCCTTCTTTTACCCACTTACTGACACCCCCATCACTTGTCACTCTTTCTCATAACTTTCTGCCTTTCTAATTCCCCCAGCAAAATAGTGGCAGTAAAATGCCTTGTTTGGGGTGATATGATTATAAAAAAAAATTTATTTACTGGGTCAAAACTATCTTTTGAATGGAAATGTCTTCCTGAGCAAAAGGTGTATCTTGTCCAGTCAAGAGTCCCAGCTAAAAAGAAAAATTCTCTTTCATTCTTTTTTGGCACCAAGAAGGCCTTCTTTTGTTGTGCATGCACAGACAGTTCTTCCTGTCAGATGCCTCTTGGAAGACCAGTCCTTTATTTTTTTCCATTTATTATTCAATCCTCACAAGCATAAGTCAAAAGTTAGTGTTGTGGATTTTTGTTTAGAAAACCACACAATATAAGAATAACACAAAACAGATATGAGAGGAAAAATGTAATTATATTGAACAAAAAATATACAACCTGTACACAGTTGGTAGATTCAGGAATACTTGTTAGTCGGAGTCAAATATATACAAAGAAGTAAGTCTGATTAATAAGTCTATATTCTTGCTGACCAACGAGCGGTGGTTCAACTGCTCTGACAAGCACTAACTCTCATAACAACAACCCATTCTCTGTAGGCAGGATTATTTGTATACCATGGAAGAGTCCATAGAGTGCGTAAATAGGGCTGGCTCCCCAACAGTTAGTTTATAGACAAATAGTTGAAAGTGAGAGGGAAAGAAAAAAAGAAGGAAACTAAATACACGGGTGACAGATTCTATCTTTTTCACATTGTGGTGTTCTTTTGATCAATCAGAAATAGCTAAGAGTGGTCATCTGACTAGTAACTGAACTACTCTGCTAGAATAAATAACATTTTATTGAGCGTAGTTTTTTTGCCTCTGGATATGGACCGAACGCTGAGCACATTATGGTCGGATCACCTAACGAAAGAGTATGTTACCTAGACCCAAAACTTCTGATGATTTGGAAATTACAACACTGATGACTTATCCGGAGGTAGCACTTGAAGGTGTATGGCAACAATAAGGCCAACATTAGCTACTTCAAATCATTAGCTCATAGTTTTATCACTAAAATGGCCTTATTTTAATGAAAACCAACAACTCATTAACAAAAAAACAGTGATGTTATTGAAAAATTCATTCATTACATAAAGCTACTTCAGGGGCCCCTCATTATTTGAATACTGTTTCCCATTTTTACTAAAGATCTTTTAACAATATCTCGCACATTTTTTATAGGATCAACTTCCAGGGATTTTCGTAGGTAATTTGATTCATTTGGAGTTTCAGAAACTCTCTTTGGTAAATTTGACAATAGTCAGATTCACAGAAAATCATGGCGCACTGGTTTTCACAAACATCATCAGAAAAAGACAACTGAAATTTTGAGGGCACATAATGAGGAAAGAAAGCTTAAAATATTAAACACTCACAGGACATACTGAAGGCAAGAGGGACAGAAGATAGCAGTAAATAACCAACCTAACGAATTTGTGTAAAGAGTTGACTGAACAGGAATTAGATGAAATAGCAACATGACATACATTGTTAAGAACGACAAAGAACAGGAAATTGTGAAGATGCACTCAGTACATAGAAGACATGCACAAATTAAAAAATAGTTTGGTTGAAAAAACTTGATTTGGTACATTTATCTTGCTACTGTCATGAAGGTGCATATAAATTTTACTCTCTACAAGACTAACATAAAACTTACTCTTCTTGCATTTAACTGTTTTTCTAAAAGGCTCAACTTCTTGTCTCCTCATCAGAGAACGTGTATCACAAAGTATGTTTCGGTGATTTTAGAGTAAGTTTTTGGAGAAAGAAGTGTCTTATAGGACAGAAAATACAGTAAATTTCAAGTGTTGGTAAAACAGAAGTACCGTTTTTATCATTTTATTTCCTTGGTCAGTTAAGTGCCATACATGAGAAATGCTTGATAGAAATATGACTGACTAGGCAGAAAATTTTCCTGCAGTAGACTGGTTGGCAACCAAGGATATAGAACCAAATCTGTGATTCTATTTAACTCATAGATGGAGTGAGAAGAGACAGATTGACCTTTCCCAGGAGTATTTATGCATAAGTGAATTCAACCAGAATTCAAACTTGATTCTGAATTTTTGTTCTACACCAATATCCATGGCACAACGACACATGTCCTAAAAGAAAAATTTGTAAATTTTATTGGTCTTTTTTGTCATTTGAACAAAACTGCAATAGTAAGCTTTTTAAAAAAAAAACGATTCATCTCTATAAAATTTATATTTATGAATGAAGTTATGGTTTTATTTATTCAATAACAATTTATTCAATAATACATTGAATATATTTAAGAGCCGTGTAAGATTTTATTATCAGTTTTTTGTGCAAATAAATAAAATAGGGTGTCATTCATTGCACATGCAATTTTTTTTTTGAAATGGTTAAAAATCATGCATTTTCATTATTGGTTGCACTATACATTATTTCTGGTGAGGTTAAAATTAATGCCAAAAATTTCAGGTGTCTCACTATGCATTAGGTCATCTTATACACAATTATATACAGTAATCTGCACAAGAAAATTGTTAAAGTACTAAAACATGACTAAATTAAAATATTTAATGTTTTTATCAAAATAAAAAGTCTCTTGATTTAATTTATAATTTAGTCATTATATATACCAAACGTACATACAGAAATGGCCATCTTTGTATAACATTCAAAAATTTAGTCCAACGCTGCATTAAATATTTTTTACCTCAGAGTGTATGCCATTTAAAATCACTAATAACCAATAATCTGAAAGTGTTCACTTTAGTTTATGTTATCGCACAATAAGCATATTTTTCTGCTGTTGAAAAATTTATCATCATCCAAATAAATTTTTAAATTTGGGCCATTATTAGCAAATTTTGCCATCTTCAGGTATCAAAAGAGCAGTAAACTAAATCTGTTTGTAGTCATTAGATGACTTAGAATCAATGTGTTGGTTCCCTAGAAAAAAAGTAATAGGTAGATATTGCCAAATGTGATTGTTTATGAGGAAAATGCTGCTTCTTGGCTAGACGTGCATATTGATCTCAAAGTCCTGTCAAATCAATGTTTTGCAGCTCAATAGATTCTGGAAATGTATGGTGCCAGTTTTCTGATTGTCGACATCATGAACAGTAAGGTGTAGCAGCCTGATGTCAGTAAGTTATGCTCAAAAGAAACAAGGACAAAGTTGATTGGACAACATTAGCGCAGCTATTGAACATGAGATAAGAAAGTGATACATGTAAACTTTATATCAGTTTCATTGACCTATTCGACTTATTCTTATTTAGCCTGATCGTTTCTGAGATTTCATGATATGGGTATTAAATGTGTTTTTCTTCTTTCTATTTTCTTTTACACTGTATGACAATTTTTACAAAAAATCAAAGTCTAGAATTAATATCTGCAGGAATTTCTTTAGTTAATCTTATGATTTTTTTTTTTATTAATGAATTAAAGTGAGCATCTTCTTCTCTGTGCCTTGTCCTTTCAGGACATAGGCGATCATGTCTCCCTATCCCTGGCAGCTCTTAACATGCTTTCTCCTGTAACATCTTGCAGCCCCCGTTCTGTCATCCACCTGCTCAGGCCCTTCAAATATGTTATCCGCTGCTTTTGTCTGTCTCCTTTTCCCTCTATCTGGCCTGTTAGTATCAGGTTCTCCAAGCCCTCTTTCCTCATTGCATGTCCCAGGAACGTTAGTTGTCTCTTTCTGATGCTCAGTATGAATTTCTATCCTTTCCAAAACCTCATCATTGCTCACATGCTTGGTCCACGAAATCCGCAGCATCCTTCTGTAGAACCACATTTCAGCTGCTTCAAGTTTTTTTCTTCATCTTTGTTGATATTGTCCAACATTCACTGCCATATTGAAGAACTGACATCATATAGCAATCTACTACTAGCTTCTATTTTAAAATTCATAAAGAATATGAGCAAAAAAGGTTTATTTGGAAAGAAAATTTTCTAAAAAAGAAACAGTTTATAATAACAATTTAACAGGATATATTTACAAATTTAAGTAATTTTACAAGATTTTTTGTTTCTTATAAAATTAATTCAATAACAGAATATTTTTACTTAATAAAATAATTATTTTCTTCCATCAGGTAAAAAATCTCTTTCAATTAAATCCAGTTAAATTTTAGTAATTGGCCATGATTATGTTTAATTGGTTAGACTACTCAAAAAACAAAAGTGACAGTTTCTAATAAACAGTAACAATGTTAAGAAAAGAACAGGACAAAAAATATGGTAGATGAGATAGAAAATTGATCTATTTTATTATTTAAGGAAGAAATCAATGCATAATTCCGTATGATTCGTCTATAAATTTGGAGAGTGGGGATATTTTTGTAGTTATTCCTATGAATTGGAACCAACATATTTAAATATTAATAATTCTGTTAGGATTTTATTAATGATAATAAAAACTAATTCAGTAAAATTATTATTTTATCACTCATTTAAATTATTTACCACAATTTAAGATGATCTAAACAAATTATTTTGACTTTAGATAATTTCGTAACGTTTTTTTTCTACTTTTCTTAACTAGTTTGTTTCAAATAAAATTGAAGACAGTAATAGTAACTATAAATGTTGTAGGGTATAAATCCTAAGTTATTTCTCACTGATGTGATCAAGGCTGTCTTTTTGACAAGTATTTTCATGGCAACTGCCTTGACAAGTTTTTTCCCCTTGGTACTCCGACCACAAGTATTTACTCATGTTACTAGACTGGATTCAAGGTCCCACCCTTTTACCATAGAAATAGTTAAATCTAACCTCCTCTTCTACTTTGAAGTTTCCCTTCTCGCATTTTCCATTTCTGGATCTCACTTCCATTTGCATGCTTCTCTGATAGCTACAATCTCCAAAAGTTTAATGCAACATCAGCTGCCATCTTTTATCTACTTGATTCCCATCCATCTCTTATCTTTTCTTTTATGTCCCCTGTATCTTTTTTATTCTCTCACATTAATCCCCTAAAGATACTGATATTTTTCCTAAATTATAACTAAATTTTGACAATGCAAATATAAAGTTTTTCTCTATACAAATACAAATTAAAAAATAAAATTTCTCAATAGAAAGATGGCTTTTTAAAATTTGTATTAAAAATAAAGAGAAGAACTATTTATTCAAATATACTTTTAAAAATTGTTATGCAAAATATATGTGGATGTTAATGTTGTAAATGGCATTTGTTAGGAATATATATCAATGGGATGGTATCATTTAATAACAGTGTTTTGTTCAACATATACAAAAAAAAAATTATATTATTGCTTTGTTCTGCTGATAAAAGATTTATTATTGGGAAGAGTTTGTTCATTAGACATGATCAATGAGCAATTCAGTATGATGGAATTGTTAGCAAACTTGTCTTACAAGATCAATTACAGCTGAGTAGTAAATTTCATTCTCAGTGAGTGCTCTACACTTTCAACCTTGTGCCACAATTAACTATGCTAAGAAAATCAAGGGCACTCAACATGGTGTAATGCTTGGCAAGATTGTCTTGGTAAATCAGTTGAGACTGAGTAATGTGTTCAATGCTCATTGGGTGCACTATATTCCCAGCCTTGTGCCACATTTAATCAATGCTTAGAAAATCACCATCAGACATGATCCATAAGAATCCTCTATTATTCTTTGGTTTACAATGAAATACTAAAAGTCATGGGTAGCAGTATGCAAAGAAAATGGTTGGTGACTGACAACATATAAATTCCAAGGTCTTTATCAGTCATTTTGCAAAACATCTATATCCTTTTTTATGTCTCATCAACCTTTTGTTGGTTATATACAGTTGAAAAATATCTTGAATTGTAATAATTATTCTTGTTTTTCTTTTATTATTAAAACAATGATTTTTTTTTTAATGACAATTTTTTTCAAATACAAGCCCTATTATTTAATCCATAACTAAAGGGAGGAGTTGGATTCATGCCATTCCCAAGAGTATTTCTCCATCAATGAATGTAATCTTTTTTTAATCATTTCACCCCAAACAAGGCAGGGGGCTACCTAAGAGTAAAAAATTAGATAAGAGGAGAGTAAAGAGAAAGACGAACCAGTTACAGTGGGTGTCAGAGAAAGAAGCAAGAGAAGGATGGGAATACAGGTGTGATGAAAGTTGCAAGGTAGAGAGAAAAGAAAGATATACAGGGTGATGGAGAAAGAACTAGAGTCAAGTGGTTAAGAGATGGGTATTGACATTGCATTTAAATGCCTGACCATATATAACAGCAGTATTCCATGCATGGATGGATGGTTGATTTGTATATGTGCAAGATGAATTCAAGTGAAAAAACATCCTGGTCCAACACAGTGACCCATCCTTCCTAGCAGTCAAATTCAAACTCAGTTCTTTGAAGCTTCATTTTGATTCCTTATACCACGTGCACATCTACACCAAAAGCTTGTAAGTATAATAAATTTTCTGTTCAAATCTGGTTTGAGTTATAACTTTTCAGTTTCTATGCTTGCTTCTTACTAAGAATTAGATGGGTAAAATCCAGGAGTTGTGATAAAAAACAAGTCAAATTAAGATGACAGAAACACTTTTTTTATCTTGCGATGTTGCTTGTTTCTCTCAGTGAACCAGAGTGTAAAAGTCTTTTTACTACACAATGCAGAGATTAAACTCACAATCACCAGGTAAGTACACCTGTATAACCCACACTCATCCACAAGTTCATATAACCCATAGCAATTCAGAGATGTGCGTTGTGGTGCAGTGGGTATCAGCTTGGAATGATAAATCAAGGAACCGAGTTCGAATTCCAGTTAAATTCCTTGCATTCACTTCTGCGCAAATACTCTTAAGAAAGGTATTAATCTGTATATTCCTTCCAGTTATGGGTTAAATAACAAGACAGATTGGGTTCTACAGCCTTGGTCGGCAACCAGTCTACCACAGAAAGTAATGGCAACCTGCTGCAGGATAATCTTCTGCCCAGTCAGTCAGGTCTTTTTTGAGACATGATCACCGAAGTGTTTATCACGTATGGCACTTAACTGACTGAATTCAGAGTATGAGAAAACGTAGGTAGTTTATGGCTTTAGTTGAATATTTCAGTCCCATATATTGACTGACATATGACACAGACAATTGCTTTACATTAAGATTGAGACATTACAAGAGGAACAACTACTTTATCTTGTAAACATTTAAGACTACACTGTGTTAAATATTATAACAATAAGGAGAGACATTTAAAGATAGCAAAATTTTTTATCGTAATTGTTCTGATTAGCTATCCTCTGTCATTTCTCAACTTCACAAATTTAAGTGCAGTAATTGAGTGGTGAATAGAACTCATCAGTTTACAGTACAAGTTGCTAAATGTAACTGTAAGTTCTATGTTGGTAGTTTCTTCTCTTGTGCTTCTCATAAAACTCAAGTTTTTGCTTTTCTATAAACTTTGACTTTCAAAACTCTAAATGCAATATAAATAGTGATATCTTTGAATCATGTTCTTTCATTCTTCTTCTTCTATGTGCCTTGTCCTTTCAGGACGTAAGCAATCAGGCTTTCCATGTTTCCTTATCCCTGGTGGCTCTTAGCATGCCTTCTCCTGTTACTCTATGCAACCCTCATTCCATCATCCACTTGATTAGGTCCTTCAAATATGTTATCCACTGCTTTTCCCTGTCTCTATTTCCCTCAGTGTGGCCTGTTAGTATCAGGTTCTCCAAGCCCTCCTTCCTCATTGCATGTCCCAGGAACTTCAGCGGTCTCTTCCTGATGCTCAGTTTTAATTTCCTTTTTGTTTCCATCCTTTCCAAAACCTCATCATTGCTCACATGCTCAATCCATGATATTCGCAGCATCCTTCTGCAGAACCACGTTACAGTTGCTTCAAGTTTTTCCCTCATTTTTGATGATACTGTCCAGCATTCACTGCCATATTGAAGAACTGACATCACATAACAATCCAATAGTCTCTTCTTTGTTTTTAGCGAAATTGTCCTGTCTCTTAATACTCTACTCTGCTTCTGGAATGCTTCCTTTGCCATGCCAATTTGCCTTCAGATCTGTGTCGCATCTTTCATGAGTTATTTATTTTTGTGTTTTCTCAAATTCTTTCCCTCTCAGTAACCTGTTGTATCTTAGTGGTTTTATTACCTTCCTTGGAGTGCAATGATGAAAAAAATTAGTAAAGATTGTCTTTTGTGTGTATAATATACTTCTAGGATTTTAAGGATCATGCCTCTTCACAATTTCCTGTCTAAGTAGCTTTTGACATTTTACTATGTTTGTTTGTACTTTTTCTGTTGTTCATTTACACAGACTTAATAAGTATGTGCTGTGAAGTAAATAAGAATAACACAAAAGAATAACACAAAAGAACTAGGCAAGATGCCTTAAAAACTGGAATTTTGTACTACCAAGAAATTTTCTTTGAAGAAATAGTAAATATTTTGACTAAAATTTTTAGTAAAAAAAGTTCCTCATTAAATACTTGTTGGAAGTTTATGAATCTGACAAAAGAAAAATAAGATTTAGTCACATATGCTGTGTTCAGTAACAAAGAGTGTGAAAAATTTGAATTAAACAAGCTGCTTTTGGATTTTGGATATTAAATTATTAATTTTTTATTGAAAGGTTAGTGGCAAAAAAGATGCAAAAATACACGCTAGAAACCTAACAAAACTGAAACAGAATCATAAACTAACACTGCAAGAAATATTGGACACGTGTCAATGAATCTTAAATCCGAGACACAATACAGAGGAAACAGAAGAAAAAGAATGAGCATATATACAAGCCAAAGAAAACTGTGGTAAAAGAAAAATTAATTCATATTTCAAATGTAGAAGGTTACATCTCAGAAACATCTGCCCCTTTAAGAATTTACAATGATACAAGTGTGAAAAAATAGAACAAAAGTCATACTGTAAAACTAAAACAAGGAAAAGTTCTCACAGAATAAACTTTGTACACAATGTTGTAATGGTAAAAATAATTACAGAAAACCAAAGAATATTTTTGCATGTGAAAATGAATAATGTGGATGTAAAAATGCAACTAGACACTGGAAGTGATGTCACAAGAATCCAGGAAGTCACATGGAAAGAAAATGAAAAACCTATAATAAAAGGAACTTTGGAAATTGCACATGGCATGGCAGTTGAGAAATTGTTATCGGTGAAATGACTTGCAACATTTCATTTTATAACAAGAGTGTAAAAGTTAAGAAGATAAAAATATACTACAAACATAGTTGGTATTGACTGGATAGAATTATTTGAGTTACGGGATTTACCTATGAATATTTATGACAAAAATCTAAGCTGACAAGTAACCAGTTGAAAAAAAAAGGTGAAAACCTAGAAGAAGAAGAATTGAAAAAAAGCTTTATGTTGTCAGATAAATTAGGTCAGTGTTGCAAATTCAAAGCAATATATCAAGTAAAAACAGGGTCAATGCCAGTATTTAAACCAAAACTTTGTATACCGTTTGCAGCCTTGAATCAAGTCAACAAAGAATTAGACAGACTTGAAAAAATGATTCTAATTGAAAATATTGACTATTAAAAATGAGCAACACTAGTAATGGATGTAAAAAAAAAACTTCATGTTTTTTGCTGATTTTTGACCAGGTTTGTGGTGATATGGAGCATAGCGAGGGACCAGATGTTTGCACCCTCACAACCAAAAAGCAAATGACCAAAACTTGACAGTGCACATCTGGGTTCATGCAGATGTTCCAGTTGAAAAATAATAATTAAATATTAAAGTATCCCCTTGACCTAAGTCAAGTCAAGCAGCTTACTATCCTAGCCTCCCTTACCTCTTACCTTTCGCTGTCTCAAAACTACTTACTGACCTAAGGAGCGGATACATCAAAGACATTCCTTACTTACAACGCTCCCACATACCTAAGTATTAATTCTCTTTTCAGCATTTTATTGCCATGAACATTTTAATGTCTGTTGGACCTATACTTCAAGTATTACTTTAATTGTAAAAACCTTAATTGATATGTGTATATATAAAATGTCATTTTTCAACTCGAATTGCTTTTCTTGACTCAGAATCTTTTTATGACTTATAGTGGGCTGTCTTCAAAAAGGCCAAATTCCGTTAACCTGCAACAATATACAACTAGCCTTCACTAGAACGGACTCCCACTATAAACTATGGATAACCCACTATAGGTTAAACAAATTTTTGTAATTGCATAACTTCCCATGACCAAGTTTAGAGGAAATTTTTGCAAACTTAAATAAGAGAACATTTTTTTAAAGTTGGATCTTTCTGAGGTGTATATGCAAATACAATTTGAAGAAAAATGTAAAAAAAAAAAGACAAACAGAAAGAAGAAAGGAAAGAAAAAAGGAAAAAATATGATGAAGGAACAAAATGGAAACACAAAAGGAATTGGAATCAGTTTAAGAAAAGGTTTACTGAACAAATAATAGCCTTCAAGAAATGAAGAAGCTATGTATGGTATCTTTGATATACCAGCACACCAAGAATTTGTTGAAAAAACAAGTATGAGTAGCAGAAATAGAAACACATGAAAAAAAAAAAATAGTGGTTGACCAAAAACAAAAAAATATAAAGTTTAGTATGTAGCAAACTCACCATAAACAGGAGTGGGTGGATACTAAGAAATAAAACACACTGGAACCTGTCATATGCAACCACCCCTAGTGCCATCAAAAAGTGGTCACATATTGCAGGTGATCGCTCACTAAAGGCTCATAGTCGTGACCTATTTATGCCAGAAACATATTCCACTCATCAGAATGTAGACATTAGGATTTTACCATGTAATCTGGTAATAAATAAATGAGAATGCAAGAAAATGGCCCAACTTCAAAGAAATTTATTCAGCATAATTCATTTTAAAATTTTCAAAAACGAAATTACAACGGTGAACAAGAGACCAAAATATTTACTCACAAAAAATATTTATTAAGTGGACTTAAAAAAAGTATACAGTTTCAATTTTTTTCTTAGAAAGTGAGTGATAGCAAAAGAGAATCTGCAATAATACATTGAAAAACAAATTAAAACATACAAAAAACTGACAGGATCATGGTTGGGGGTAGAGAAACAAAGACATAGAA
This sequence comes from Ascarosepion bandense, assembly GCA_037127315.1. Lineage (NCBI taxonomy): Eukaryota > Metazoa > Mollusca > Cephalopoda > Sepiida > Sepiidae > Ascarosepion > Ascarosepion bandense. The sequence continues at coordinate 2,931,985 of JBBBDQ010001033.1, read as the reverse complement.
ATACCCAGATAGAAATAGAGTAGATAGATACACAAAAAAATAAAGGAACGAAAGAGATATACATTTGAAAAAGGGACATAATTGTGATTTTCCCATTCCCTGAATTTATCCAAGTCAGTACAGAGACTCCATAAACCCCTTGAACATGTCAAATTCAATACATGTTGTACAAAACAGGCCATGTTTGACAGTGAGGTGAACTCAGGCAATGTACATTTCAACAAGAAATAACAGTTTGTACAACACTACAATAACAAAACAATGAGGAAGTGTTCCTGTTTTAGATCAAATCAAAATGAAATAGATTATTCAAGTTTCTCCTAATTTAGAAATAGCAGTGTCCAACTAAAATGGATTTCTTTTTTGAAGCGGTCACTTGATCAGTGATTTTCACTCTTTGATGTTAGTCACTGGTCACTCACTAAGCATCAATCATCATGAACAAATCATCCGTGCATAGAAAAACGGTTGTAAAAACAGGTGTTCGTGAATTAAGATGATCGCATATGGCAAGTTCCACTGTGTTTAAGAAATGATAAAATCTCAAAAGGAGATATGTTGTGGAATAAATAAAGCAGCTGGTACCATAAGTGAATTAGGCAAAATGCCTTAAATAAAGAACTCAAGGAGACTTCAGTGAAAGAATTTCGATAGAATTCGGATGAAGTGTTCATTAGAGTACCAATGGAGTCAGTTGAGACACATTATTTTAACCATTAGTAGCACGTTATAACAAGATCATGGCTCTCCACAACTTCCTAACTTCCTCTAAATAAATTTATCTTTGTACTTGTTCTACTATGCTTTCTTTTAAACTCATATAGCTTGCTTGCTGTTGCCTCAGCTTCTCTTGCTTTCAAAATAAGTGTTTAATTCTCTGAGCACACTTTCTTCATGATGTGTCCCAGAAATTATTACTGTCTCTTTCTGATTATTTCCAGCATTTTCTTTATAGTTTCCTGAAAAACTTTTTCATTATTCTCATGTTCTGCCTATGGTAATTCCTTGTTGATTCAAGTCTCAGGTGTCAAGATTTCAGAATGTTTTTATGTTTTCTCTATTACTCTTGTCCAATAATTGTTCTCTTAAATGAATTAGTAATCTCCTGCAGATATTCACATGAACACATTAGTGGCACTAACCGAGCATACGGAATTCTAGTTGGTAAATGTAATCTTGAACCAAGGAAATCATTCAGCTGAGACTCAACTAAGATAATTGAAAATGGCTGCTCTCATGGCCACCTGGTGGCTTTTAAAGGAACTACTATTCAAATATGGCTACCCCAATACTGCCACCTGGTGGCCTACACTAACATCATATCCAAGAAGACACAGATCAGTGCTTGCAATTTGTCTAAATTTTTTCAATTTCTATGAATAACAGCTTGTAGCCATTCTGTGGGTTCTCTTCTCTTTGGTAAGAAGTTGTTGGAAAGCATTCATCCAAAAAAGTTATTTCTTTCCTCTTGAGCATGACTTGCAGAACAGCAACCTCTGTTGTTCTGTATTGGAATTCTTGAATGAGTGTTGAACATTCAGCAAGCTCTTCTTATCCATCTTGCAATCATTTCTGACAGCATTTTCTTAATGGCCCACTTGCAAAAACGAAACTACTGTGCACAAAATGAGAAGAGGGAAAGTTTTTGTTTGATAAAAGCAAAATGACGAGATATCTGGGAAATTAGAACAAACTGTTTATGCATGAGAAGAAAAGATTACTTAAGAAAGTTTCCAATAATTTTTGGTCTGAAGTTTTGCGATGAGTAATTATCTACTGATTTACTTGAACTAATATCCTCATCTTGATTGTTCTGCTCACAATGCTACAGGTGGCTGTCATAGCTGGTCATCTATAAAAATTTATTCTTACTACTTCAAAAAGGTTAGTCTTGTTTTATTGTCCAAGTAATTTTTTTGTTTTTTTCTTTTGGTACACATTCTTTTGAGAGAAATGTAATTTTAAAAAGGCGAGATAGTTTGTGGGAAAATTTGAAAGAAGTTTATTTTTAAGAAGGCCAGAGGGTTTGTGGGGAAAATTGTTTCTTTTGAGAGAAGTGTAATTTTAAGAAAAAACCAGATGGTTTGTGGGGAAAAATTTCTTCTTTTGAGAGAAGTGTATTTTTAAGAAGGTCAGAGGGTTTGTGGGGAAAATTTGTTTCTTTTGAGAGAAGTATATTTTTAAGAAGGCCAGTCATTTGTGGAAATAAAATATTACACATGTATATCTTTTTAAAATCCATGGCTGAAAGTTACTAAAATTTTAAAGATCCATTCCAAGTTTTTAGAAAATCATTGTTCAGATATACTGACCAATCGGAGAAGTGGTCTTAAGCCCTATCAAGAACATGTGTGAGGGTGACTTCTGTGAATCTGTGTTTTTTTTTTGTTTTTTTTTATACATAAAACTCGGATCAGAGGAAAAGGGACAAGACCTTTTGACAGAAAAGCATGTATGACATCAAAGAAAAAACACTGAAGAAGGCACCAGCAAGCAGCAGAGAGCCTTGAAGCTCACAAGTGAAATTTTTGATGCAATTGGACAATAAAGAATCAAAAGAATTTAAATGTTTTTCCCAAACACTAACATTGTGAATTTAAAAGGGATTTTTCTAAAATTACTATATATTCCTAAAGACGCTTGTAGGGTAAGTAAATGTAGGTGTTTTCATTTTCTCTGAAAAGTGGTTGCACCTTTGTTTTTCCGCCTTCTTGAATTGTTTCCTCTTTTTGTCATTGAATACTTGTGTCTTTTCCTAAAGTATTATAACCCATATTTTTTCCATTTTTGGTATTAAATCAAAAATTTGTTATCCTGCCTTAATAGGTGGGTGAAAAGAAATGTTTTTGCAAAGTTTGTATTTGTACCTTATTTTTGTATTTCTTCTTCTTCTATGTGCCCTGTCCTTTCAGGATGTAGGCGATGATGGCTCTCCACGTTTCCCTATCTCTGGTGGCTCTTAGCATGCCTTCTCCTGTTACACCACACAACCCACATTCCATCATCCACCTGATTAGGTCCTTTAAATATGTTATCAGCTGCTTTCCCCAGTCTCTTTTTACCTCTATCTGGCCCCCTTTTCTCATTGTCTCTTCTCTTGGTCGTTTTTCTGCCTTCTTGAATTGTTTTCTTTTTTTGCCATTGAATCCTTGTGTCTTTTCCTAAAATGTAATCCATTGTTTCCATTTGTTTATGATAATCCCTTGATGGAAACATCAAAAATTTGTTTAACTGCCTTAATAGGCACACAGTTGGTTATTTGAGTTTATTTTGACCTCAAAGCAAAAGGAGAGCATTTATCCTCTGAAATATCATGGCATATGCAAGAAGGAGAATTGTGAACTTACTGTCATTCACTTCGTAATTGTATTGTAAATGATAACTGACTACCCTTAAAATTCTTGAATGTGTCTGGAGCAGTTGAGTTAACTTATACATCACTCATTCAACCGCAGTTTCAGTGGATGCCAAGTCCAGTTTAAAAAAAAGCGAAAAGTACAAGACTATCAAGTTACAACTGAACAGTATTAATAATAATAATAATGGTTAACCAATTAACATAATGGAAAACAAAATCAAAATTCTAAGTAAAACGTTTTGTCACTAGAAAAAACTTCAAAATATGCATGGATTCAGTGTTTTTCACCTATATATATATATATATATATATATATAGGTGAAAAAAGTGTGAAAAGCCATAAATGTTTTGTTTGTAGTGTAGAGTTATTATTTTCATCATCTTTATAATACATGAAGTGTCCATAATTATATTTGTGTCTCTACACGTGTTTTGAGTTCAAAGCTGACTCTCTTCAGGTGAATAAATTTCTGGCTTTACATATTCAGATACGTAAAGTCTGAATTCGATCCAGATCTCGATATGGAAAAGCAAGGATTTAAATGATTACAAGATTTTCTAAGTTATTTTTCACTTAAAGTCGTGAACAAGTGACAAAAACAGGAAAGTTTTTTTTAAAAATACACTGCACATCAAACATATGCAGTTGACTTAGTGAGTGATCTATCCATTAACCAAAACAAATTATCAGAAATTGGGAAAAATCAATCAATTTATGCTAGGGAATAAATTATCTAATTATGTTATATTAGAGAAAATTAACTATACTTTAGGGTATATTTTAGATGATGATGACAAATGGAAGTTACTTCACTACATTTATTCAGCAAGTTTAGTTGTGGAAATTTGGTAATTTGTGATTTTTCCTATAAACATAGAAAACATGGCTCATGTAAAGATTTACAAGTTCTGTTTTTTTTTATGTTTTCTATTTTATGGTAGGTGTTTTATTGACTTCTTTTACTTGCCAAGAATAAGTAAAAAGTGATATGTGTAAATCTTATTAATAAAGGATGAAATGTGCAAATAATGGCAGGTTTTAAATGGGTTCTTGGTACAAACAATATAAAATTTTATGACTGTAGAATATTTTATAGTAGAAAGAGTACAGGCAGACTAGAGAATCAGTTATACATTTCTTTTGTAATGGACACTCAATAGGCTTTCAGCAATTGCAATTATTGTTATTTTGCTAATAATTTTTTTAATATGTTGTTGAATGTTATATCTGTTTAAAATTCAATTATTATGTTGATCTATGATCTTCTCAAGGTTATCTATACAGCTAGAGCTCAATTTATGAGTATTTCTGTTAATAATTTTGCTAAGGGGCTTATTTTTAGGGAAGTTTTTTTTTAACTAATTTGAAAATTTTGTTTTTCCTTTAATTATATATAAAAGGCAAGATACCAGGTCTAATCAAAATCAGTTTTCCAGGCCTTTTATTTTAGTTTTTGCTTCGGGTTTGGCTCTAAGTAGTTACAATTATAGTTCTTAGTCTCAGCCATGATACCATTTACTCAGAGGACTCATTTAGCCTTCAAAATTCAGTTTACGATGAAAAAAACTTATTTGATATTGAGACCAAAAAAATCAAAATTTGACTTACATCCATTCATTTTTTTTCAGTCTATGGTTTCGCTTCAACTGGAAACAACTATTGCATTTTAGTCTTTCATGCCAAGGTCCAAATAGTCTGAGCCCCAGGACCATGGATTAGTTTTAAAGCTTTCATTACACCCGAGCAACGTCGGGCTATACTGCTAGTATTTACTAAATGTAAAAGAGTTGTATAATTTTTCTGATATGAGGTTACATCATTGATAATCTGTTTCATGATATTTATTCTTCCTGAGCTACTAAGCATTGAAATAATCTATGAAAGAATCTTTTTTTTTTATAATCATATCGCCCCAAGCAAGGCATTTTATTGCCACTGTTTTGCAGGGTGTTACACAGGAGGAAAGTTATGATAAAGAGTGATAGGTTATAGGAGCGTCAGGAAGTGGGTAAGAGAAGGATGAGAATATTGATGAGAGTGGAGTGGATGGAGAAAGGAGCATAAGAGAGAGAAGATGCAGGCTAGTGAGATAGGAGATGACTATTGACTTGGAGATTATAGTTGTTGGGGAAACAAGTAAATGGAAGAAAATTCCACAGGTGGGAAGTGCGAGAAAAGAAGCTGCTGGAGTAGAATTTGCATTTACATTTTATTGGTTTCACAGTGAAAGGGTGGGACCTAGTTGCTAATCTTGTGGCTTGAGTAAATTTCTATAGGGGGATTGCTGATTGGTGAGATTTATTGTGATAAAAAAATAAAAACAGGTAAATTCAAAGAGTTGTTTGTCGAAACAATGTTTTGACAGTTATTTTTAATTTGGTTCAATGAAATGCGCTGATTAGTGAAGTTTCAGATGTAGAAGCAAACAACAAAAGCAGCATATACAATACATAATTGATCAAAACTTGTATTTGTTCCGTTGAAAGAAACACTTGAAGGTCTGATGAGAGAAAACCATTTAAATGGCATCCATATTATCAAAAGAAAAACACAAATTGAAAATGCTTAATGAAAAAAAATATTGTATTCAGAAAATCAAATCAATGTCATATTTATACTGCAAAGTGATTTCTTTTAATAAAGTCTTCACTGCCTAAGTACCACAATATACAGTCAGTAATAGGTCTGAGAAGAAAAGGTATAATATTTAATATACAGTCAGTAATAGGTCTGAGAAGAAAAGGTATAATATTTAATATACAGTCAGTAATAGGTCTGAGAAGAAAAGGTATAATATTTAATATACAGTCAGTAATAGGTCTGAGAAGAAAATCTATAATATTTAATATACAGTCAGTAATAGGTCTGAGAAGAAAATCTATAATATTTAATATACAGTCAGTAATAGGTCTGAGAAGTAAAGCTATAATATTTAATATACAGTCAGTAATAGGTCTGAGAAGAAAAGGTATAATATTTAATATACAGTCAGTAATAGGTCTGAGAAGAAAAGGTATAATATTTAATATACAGTCAGTAATAGGTCTGAGAAGAAAAGGTATAATATTTAATATACAGTCAGTAATAGGTCTGAGAAGAAAAGGTATAATATTTAATATACAGTCAGTAATAGGTCTGAGAAGAAAAGGTATAATATTTAATATACAGTCAGTAATAGGTCTGAGAAGAAAAGGTATAATATTTCTTTCCGATTTCAATGCATAATATTCAGATAGAAGCAACAGAAATAAAATGAAATAATTAAATTTAATTTTCTTGGAAGTATTTTAATCAATGACAGAAAAATTGAATTCAAAATTCATTTGAATAGTGAAAGATGCCTTCCAAAAGCTAAACCAAGTATTAAGAGATATGAACAGTTCATTAAAAGCAAAAGAAATGAGTGATGAGCTGCTATGTAATATCAGTCCTCCTATATGGCATTAAACAGAAAATTTCCTCATAGATGAAGATGAAACTTAAAGCAACAAAGATTTAGTTCAAGTGAATAAAATGAATTTTATGGAGCACGTGAGCAGCAATGAAATTTTAAGCAAAATGGAAACATATATCTAGAATCAGAAAGGGACAGTTTAAATTTTTAAAACACTTAATGAGAAAAGTGGGCTTGAATAATTTGATACTCACAGGACAGTTCCAGTGAGTAATCTATCTAAAAACTTGTATTAATATTTGGAAGAACACGTAGTGGAAAATGTAGTAAAAATTCATTGATCAGAGCTGTAAATGATTCTAAGTTGTAAAAAGTCATGATTTTAAAAACCATGAAGGGACATGGCACATACAGAAGATGAAAGTGTTTCATTTAAGAATTTGAATCTGTCTATAAGTGAAATTCTGTAATTTCTGTCAGTCTGTTCAACATGCTCTCTAAAATTGTCTGATCAAAACCAAATTTTGTGGAGAATTGCAAACAGATAAAGGAGTACAAGGTACAGTTTATTTTACTCAGGTGCATAGCTTAGGACAATAAATTTTTATTAATTTTTTGGAAAAATTAAAACTTATTATTTAACATCCAAAATACCCTCACTATTTTAAAACAATTTAATGATTAAAATAAAACTTACTTCATAAAAATGCAATATAGTTTTTTGCATATATTGTCTTTAAGTTTTTAGAAACACAAATCTAATTTCCAGTACACCCTGAGTTTACAAGAATGATTAAAAAGTTTAGCACCAGGTTATATTGAATGCTCAAGAGTAAGAAATCCTAAGAATTCATTCTTCACTGTTAAAAAGGAAAAAAACAATTTTCTTAAAACATATTTTTTATCATGAAATCAATTAAAATTAAATTCAATCAAAGAAATAATTAAACTGCCAAGTAGGGTTTTAGTTGAAGCATTTTTCTAAACAAACAACTTGTTCAAATTTCATTGACTGGTTTGTGAAATGAAATGTAGAGTTTGTTTATCTCAACAAAATATGGTAGCAATAACTTCAACAATACTAAATACTCCTTGAATGTTTTGCAAAACACTTCTATGATTATATTTAAAGTTTCAAGAAGCAGATTAATTGAATATGCTGCTATACAAACATTGAATTATTTAAACCCTTTCCCCAGCGTAGACCTTTTATTGTTTTCACAAAAAGTGTTTTTTTCAGACGCAGACAAATAAACACTTCCAAAACATAACATTCAAAAACCAGCTACAGACATGTTTATAAGTTGACTTGATTATTTTCATGCTCTTCTGATCTTAAAATGTCTGATTGACAATTCATATGTCTGGCAGAAGAGTTAGCCACCACTCTAGTAATTCAAGGTTTCTCAGTTTCTTAGTTACTATATTAAAAATATTTTAAAAATTGGTTTGAAAATTCAATGATTTTTTTCAAAATAATTGGCAAGGAAGGGGTTGAAAAACTGGAATGTCAAATTACTTGTGATAATATCACATTTATCAGCTTGAAATCAGCAAGCCAAGTTCAAATTCCATCCTAGTCTTTTACACTCATTTCACACTATCCTTTTGGTAAGGATGTGCGTTGCAGTACAGGAGATATTGACTCAGAATGAGAAATCATTCAGAGTTTGAATTTATTGCTTTTACTGATGCACAAAACCCTTTAGAATAGTGTTAATCTGTCACTTCTCCCTCCAGCTATGGGTTAAATAGCAGGACAGATTCGTTGGTTGGCAACCAGTTTACTGCAGAAAGTAATAGTAACCTATTGTGGGAAAATTTTCTGCCCAGTCAGCCATGTCTTGAAAGAGACATAATCATCTAAGCATGTACCATGTATAGTACGTAACTGACCCAGTTATAGTTTAAATAGGGGAGACTGCAATCTGTAGCCTTGATGGCAGCTAGACTAGGAGAAGGATAAGTGTGAATTCAAAATCTCTGGTATAAGAAACAATAAACCATTCCTCTGTCATATCATTGCCAAAGTCTGTGCCCAATTTTCATAGTTAATAGAAAAAGACTGCAGCTTGACCTTGCCTGTTGTTTTAGTGCCAAGAGTTTAATTGTGAGTCAGACTTTGTTGAATGTTAACATCTGGTCCACAAATGAATGCCTTAAAGATGCAGAATTAGAAAGTTACACTTTCACCATGTTATGCTCTATGAATTTTGAGATTTTCTAAGTGTCAGAACTGCAACAAAAATCATTCAGAAGGTTTATTTGAATAATGTTACAGCTCTTCAAATGGTCAAAGATTGGTTTGGCTGATTTTGTCAAAGTTATTTTTAACCTAACCAATCAATGATGCTCTGGCCGGCCTTTCATTGTCAATAAGGATGCTTCGTTTGCCAATGTGGAGAATAAAAAGATTTTGATGGAAGAGATTGTTAAGAGTTTTAGAATTGATATCTCAATTACAATTGCAAAACTGTAGCCATGATCATTTAGGTCCTAATGAGATGGTACATTTTTCATTAAATCAGGATATATATATATATATATATATATATATATATATATATATATATAATGAACTTAATCACCATAAGACAATACTAATAATTACAGACTAAACATCCAAAAATAATGCTAACTTAACAGTAATTTAAGCCGTCTTGTAACCCGGCGAGAACTACCTCGTGGGTTAAATAAATATTTTAAATATTTTGCTGGTTTAATCTTAGTTGTTAGCCTCTTACCCTGAAGAACTCTTGTGTGAAACCGCGCTAGGTGGTGGCTCACTTCTAGATTTCTTGTATTGTGTGTGTGTGTGTGGGTGTGTATATATATATATATATATATATATATATATGTGTGTGTGTGTGGATTTAAATGAACATAAGTCCATGTTTATTTTATTTTTTTTGCCATCAGTGCATGAGTCTTCAGTTGGACAACACCTATTAGATAATAAGTCATGCTCGTCTCATTTTTCAACTGGCTCTTTTTCCATTTTGCATACAAGCAGATCAAAACACCACTTATTAATTTTGGAAGCTTTATGCTAAAATTAATTCAGCCTGTACTGTGCAAGCAGAAGGAGAATTTTTTAAGATTCTTGCATTTATTTAGAGATATGTGAGCTTTATTTTTTTACTTTTTATGATCCACTGATCATTTTTTTCTTTATTTACATATTTTAATTGTAAATTATTTTATCAATTTTTTTTCTTAATTTTACATATTTACAATATTCATAAATTTAAGTGTGTTCCAGTACTATCTCTCATAATTCTTTCCTAATCAATCCGATATAATTAAAGTTGCCAACAACTGATCCCTGATGAAGAGTTTACCAAAAGGCAACCTCAGTCCTGAACATGAAATTACGTTTATTTAAATCCATATTCCTGTTCTATGGTATCAAATCATTATTCTGTTATGTATATATGAATAAATAACTTTTCCGTTACACCCAATAGTGTGTAGGGTAGCGTTTTTGCTGTTTCCGTAACAAACTGTTTTTTATGGGGCAGGGTTGTTAGCCCTGCACCCAACACCCAAACCTAGAGGAAAGTGATTTTCTAAGTGCAACTTAGACGTGACACATGGCCAAAAGTAGGGGGTACCCAGCGAGGATCGAACTCACTACTCAGTTATAATGATTCTAACGAGATGAGCTTGCTAACCATTACACCACACTGAGATGCCCGATATGTATATATACATACTTTTAATTGTTAAAATTTTATTGAAGCAATTACCAACCAATTAGTTAATCAACAAAACATAAAAAAACAATAGTAAATCTGGTTATGATCACCACAATAGCAATAAATTATAAATGATATTCTTGTTTCAACATAGATATTGTTAAAAAGGCTTTTAAAAATGGTTTCCAACTGTAATAGTCCATGGTTAAATGTAATTGTCAGGAATAAAATTGACAAAGTTTCCTATAAGCAGAAACAAAACAAAGAAAAAGAGCAGGACAAAATAATATTAAGCAAACAATATGCAAGAGAAAATTAGGCAAAGCATCAGGAATAAGGCACAAAGTTCAAGTAAGAATGGTGTTAGCACACAAAAGGGATCCCAGAATTCTAATTTTAAGACAAGAAAGAACAACAATATTATTTAATGAGAAGAAATCCCATCATACTAATGAATTGTCTATAAACTTTAGAAGAGTTATGTTTTTGCAGTCATTCCTAGCAGAATTTCAATGAAGATTAACAACATTTTGTTTACTTCAGTTTTGATTCTTTTTGTGCAATTAACACGTTAACTGCTGATTTCCATCATGGTTCTTCATGATTCAATTATGAAACCAGAAAATTTTATTACAAATCATGGATGCAAAGAATTTATTTTAGCTTATAAGTGTCTCAATTTTTGTCATTTCATCTTGCCACCCAGCCACAGAAAACAAGAAGATTCAATTTCTTTTCAGTCATCCAATTAATTTGCAATCATGGATCAGGATAGTCTTCCTGAAAATAAAACACTGTGCCTCCTCGCATTAACTCTCACATCAGACCTCAAGTGAAATGATAAAATACAATTCATAGCTAAATCTACTGCAAAAAAGTTTGGTTCTCTGTGCAGGGCCAGTATGGTTTTTCTGTCTGAAACAATCCTGCACATATACAAATCTACCATCCACCCATGCATTAAATACTACTGCCATATCTGGCTGGGGGCTCCTGCTATTCGCCTAGGGATCCTTGACAAAATCCAACGGAGAAGCTCTAATGTGATAGATCCAGACTTGGCAACTAGAATACAGTCAGCTTCCCTGTGTCTCTTCTACAAATACATTCACGGCTTCTGCTCCAATGAAATAGCTCACTGGGACCCTCTATATATGAATTTACTCAAGCTCCAAGATTAGCAACTAGATCCCACCCTTTTACTGTGAAACCAATAAATTGTAAACACAAATTCTACTCCAACAGCTTCTTTTCTTGCACTTCTCACTTGTGGAATTCCCTTCTGTTTACTTGCTTTCCCAACAGCTACAATCGCCAAAAATTCAAATGTAAAATCAATAGTCATCTATTTCACTATAGTTGTGGAGAGGGAAGAGATAGATTAATATCTTTTCCGAAAGATATTTGCACATCAATGACCACTAATATTTATCTCTGATTTATACCAGGCACTAGACAGGAATGGCGAAGCCCGAACCGTTGCATTGGATATATCTAAGGCGTTCGACAGAGTTTGGCATGCTGGCCTTCTATGTAAACTGCGAAGCTATGGTATAACTGGACATTTGTTTGAACTAATCCAGTCATTCCTCTCTAACCGCACAATGAAGGTTGTATTAAATGGACATGCCTCTCAGAACTACCATACAAACGCAGGTGTCCCCCAAGGCTCCATCTTAGGTCCTACACTCTTTCTCATATACATTAATGATCTCCCTGATTCCATACGAGCCCAAATAGGTTTGTACGCCGATGACACCACAGTTTACTCTCGCCTCCTACAAAATCTGGTGTAGACGTCAAAGCTAACCTCACAGCCGAGATTGAAAAAGACCTCCAATCCATATTGGAGTGGGGTAAGAAATGGCTAGTAAATTTTAATGCTTCTAAAACGAAGCTACTCTCAATTAACCATCATCGACAATCTCACCTACCTCCCATTAGCATGGACCAGGCTTGCCTCCCAGAGAGTAAAACACTACGCCTCCTTGGTCTCACACTTTCAGCAGACCTCAAATGGAATGACTATATCAAATCTATTGCTAAATCTGCTGCTATGAAAGTCGGTTCTCTGTGTACGGCCTGGAAGTTTTTTCTGTCTAAATCTATCCTGCACATTTATAAATCTACCATCCGCCCGTGCATTGAATACTGCTGCCATATCTGGTCGGGTGCCCCTGCTGTTCTCCTCGGGCTTCTCGATAAGGTTTAGAGGAGGGTCTGTTATGTGATAGATACTGACTTGGCAGACCGCCTGCAGTCTCTCTCCCACCGGCGTGACGTGGCTTCCCTGTGTCTCTTCTATAAATACTTTCATGGCTTCTGCTCCGATGAACTTAGATCACTAGTGCCCCCTAAATATGAATTTGAACGAGTTACTAGATTAGCAACTAGATCCCACCCTTTTACAGTGAAACTGATAAAATGCAGCCGTAACTTCTACTCCAACAGTTTCTTTCCTCGCACTTCCCGACTGTGGAATTCTCTTTCAAACAATTGCTTCCCCGACAGCTACAATCTCCAGGAGTTTAAATGTAAGGTCAATAGACACCTAACACACTAACCTGCTCCCATTCTATCAAACACTCTTCCCATCTGCCCAACCCTCATCCTCGCTATCCTTACTCATCTGTCACCTTCCTCCTGACATTACCTATGTCTAACCACTCCTTCTCCTTACCTTCCCCTATGTAGCCCCATGCGCAATAGTGGCTTGGGGTGAGATGATTAAAAAAAAAAAAAGAATTTGAACCCAACTAAGAAAATAAGAATCATTATTTTTGGTAATGCTCCTTAAAGCAAAGTAAATAGATCCATAAATCCTTAACCTGAAGTTATTTAGGCAAATTTTGATCCAAAATGTTCATTATATAATGTTTGCTATATGTGATTCATATTTATCACTCACTGATATGGCATTCACAAGGAAAGATATTACATTGAAAAATAATTAATTTTGCATAAAATAGATACCTCTTCACTTACAATCTCTCTCTCTCTCTATATATATATATCTAAACTTATTTATAAATGAAACTTTTTGTGTGTCTGTCCGTTACCTATAGACTCCACAATGGCAGAACCTATTTTCTTGAAAATTTACACAATTGTACTATAAACATCTGTGAGTGTTCTTAGCTAGGTTTTGTGTTGAGGTACACCCGATAAATATCAAAAATTGATCATTGAAAAAAATCGTGTTTTAGATGGAGTGGTCCGATTTTAATCAAATTTGATACACTCATAGACAAAGACATAAGAAGCAATATTCAGAAGTTTCAAGATTGCAGTTCTTACAATAGTGCAGAAAATCAATAATATAATATATATATATATATATATAAAAAAGGCAAGATGTTTGTGTGTGTGTCTGTTTATCTGTCTGTATGTCTGTATTTTTTTCAGCCCTTTTATTTTAATTTTTGCTTCGGGTTTGGCTCTAAGTAGATATAATTGTAGTTCTTAGTCTCAGCCATGATACCATTTACTCAGAGAACTTATTTAGCCTTCAAAATTCAGTTTTTTGAGGAAAACTTATTTGATATCGATACCAGGAAATCAAAATTTGACTTACATCCATTCATTTTTCTTTCAGTCTTTGGTTTTACTTTAACTGGAAACAACTATTGCTTCTGATCTTTTGTGCCAACGTCCAAATATTCTGAGCTCCAGGACCATGGATTAGTTTTTAAGCTTTCGTTACACTTGAGCAACGCCGGGCTATACTGCTAGTATATATATATATATATATATATATATATATATATATATATTCATGCAGCATATTTTCATTAAAAATGTTTAATTGAATAATATAGACATATTGTTAATATTGATACTGAGCCTTTCCAGCTGTCTAATCAGTTTCTTGTTGTTAAAATGAAATTCATCAACTAAGGTGTCACCAATCATCTTCCAGAGTAAATTACAAAGACAATCTAATTGTAACTGGTATAAAATCTGCATTCCGTTGTGATAATTTTTAACAAGCATACTTTGTAATACTCTCTCTTATGCATCTTTCTCCATCCACTCCACTCTCATCAGTGTTCTCATTCTTCTCTTACCCACTTCCTGACACCCCCATTAGCTGTCACTCTTTCTTATAACTTTCCTTCTATGTAACCCTCTGCGCAGCAGTGGCAGTGAACTGCCTTGCTTAGGGTGATATGATTATAAAAGAAAATTATTTTTAAATTTTTTATTTATCCATTTTAGATGGTCTCGAAAAAAAAATCAAAAGTACTTGGGTTAACAAAAACTATGGCACCTTCTTTAACATCAAGAAACTGATTAGACAATTGAAAAAAGATCAGTATAAAAATAAGTAAACATAATATGTCTATATTATTCCATATATATATATATATATATATAGAATAAATCTAAGTAAGAGCCAACAAACCTACCTAGGTTTCACCGGACTGCTCTTCTTCAGGGTAAGATGGCCCCTTACCCTGACGAGCCATAGGGTGAAACCTAGGTAGGTTTGTTGGCTCTTACTTAGATTTATTCTTTCTTTATTGCTCTACTATTGTATTGAGCGCTTTAGTCTTAGGGTTCTCGTCTCGGGGTTTTTTCTTTCCAACGAGTATTTAATGTACGCTCATGTACTTTGTTTCTTTTTTTACTTCCCTTTCTTTCCCCTCGAAGTTTGTTCTCAGTGGATTTTTCGAGACGAACTAAAATATAGTATAACAATTATTAGTATTAGAATTATTATTTTTGTTTCTATTATTATTATTATTATTATTACTATTATTATTATTACTATTATTATTATTACTATTATTATTATTACTATTATTATTATTACTATTATTATTATTATTATTATTATTATATCTCAGCAGGTGTTAAATGCGATGTTTCTCCTCAACTGCAGCATGTATTGAAAGCAAACAAAAAAAAAAAAATGGAAAATATTTTAAGCATTTATAATTTTTTCACCAATATCAAAATTATTGAAAGATTCACAAAATATGCTAAATGATTTAAACAGAGACAGTCTGAACCTAGATTTAAAAATTAACACAAAGAGTACAAGAGTAATACCATAATCATAAATGACGAAAAACTAGAAAAATTCCAGGAATACATCTCGTTAGAAATGATGACATTACAAACCAGAGAAATAAACAAGTTACTTCTACACATGCACATACACCCACACACACATTTGTGTTATTTTTAAATCAACCAGAAAACAGAAAATTAAATACTTGTGCAAAAGAAATGCATTTTATATAATAAGGCTATGAAATTCTTGATGTACTTATAGAATACATTTTTATATCATCTAATGCCTATAAAGTTTAACTGTTCTCAATCCAGACACTTGCATCAATTATATATATTGCGTTAAACTTTCGGATTGTGAGAAGATTCAAATTTCAAAACGAGGATATAAAATCAGGGATTTTTATAGCCAGACTGAGAACAACTGATATAAATGACCATTTTATATGCATTTTGGTTCTTTTGTTTGAGAGACTTTAGAGATTTGCTTTTATGTCAATAACCAAAAGGAATTATTTACAAGTCAAAGGGGAGAATCTCCAGCTTAAAAATTCCTCATACATCTGAATAATGGCATAAAAGTGTATGCTATCATTCATTTATATTTATAAATCCATTTTCTTTGAGTGAATTTCTATGAATGGGGAAAGGCAATTTCATCCCATGATAGATTAGAGAAATCCTACAGAATTGATCAACTGCTTAACACAAGTGAGTGGAATAAAAGAAACACATTTCTTTTTGACTATTTATAGGCAAGCAAAATCAACTTAATCCATAAACCTGACACAAGGTGAACATTCACTTTTCCTGATAAAGTAATCGGAGAAAATAACTTACATCACAAGAAGTTTATGAGATTTTATTCTGTCGTTCAACTATTGTTCTGTGAAACTTTGAAACTAGGTTTAAGACACAAATCTCGAAATAATGGATGTTAACATGTAACTGTAGTTAACCATGCCTGATGAATATCAGTAGACTAGCAGAATATCCATAAAAATGACAAAATTTTTTCTATCTGAAGTAGCACTACTGCAATTAATCTTAGAATATGTGTTTTCTAACTAGAAACAAAATGTTCCTTCCTAATTCACTTTGATCAATGTAGTATCTGTGTACTCTATCATATATTATGAGTGTCATTCCCTAATCTCTGGTCTAAGATTATTATTGTTTGTCTATTCTTAAAGTCTAACTACCTACCTCTCTGATGAAGATCAGTGTAGTATCTGCACACACTGCCTAAATTTGTGGTTGCGAGTTAGTTTTCTTATGCTGCTCAAGAGTAGAATGCTGACAAAGTGAAATGTCACTTGTCTGCTGAACTGCAGACAGACAGTTCAATCAAAGAACAATTTTTTAAAATTTTTTTTTTAATCGTATCACCCCGAGCAAGGCAGTAATGCCACTGATACGCAGGTGGCTACTTAAGAGTAAAAAGATTGGAAAAGAGAAAGCCAGAAACCACATCCTAAACAGGGAACAAGGGATGAGCCTCTTCAACTGTTCAATAGACGTGGGTGGAGTGTGAACCGGGCAATAGTTTAGTTTATCTTAAAGCACATTATATTCATAAGGAATTAATGGATTTTATTTGTGATTGGAGTAGATCTCCCTGTCTTTTAAACATGGTAAATCTGTTTACAGGCCTCTGTGTGTGAGAGTCTTAAGAAAGGAAATGTAGGGTTCAAATAAGAAATAGAATAATTAAAGTTTGATTGTGAAAGTCTTCTGTGGCTGAGTGGCCTAAAATCACATCAGGCAAAACAGTGGTCTCAACTACGAGAAGGATGCAGATTTGAACACTTTCATTTTCATATTATTGTAAACAATAATATTTTTATGTCATGGGTTTGTTTTTCCTTTTTATATGTCTCTTGTAAATATGTGATATTGGGGTGCTTGAAGGATTGGATGGTGATGGATGGGTTTTTGTGGTGAATGCACCAATTGTTAATGAGTGATAGGTCTGGAAAGTATTTAGCTAGGTATAGGATAGTTAATGAGTACCACACTCTATGCATGCCTTTTTTCAGCCATGTGCCACATTTTTGTATTTTTACTGAATAAATATCCTTCCAAAGGGCATTTTTTATAACAAAAACTGCTTACTATTGTAATCTGTTTGTTCTATAAATAATTTCATGACTTCTGCTCCAACAAACTGAAGTCACTGGTGCCCCTGCAACAGGTATTTATTCATGCAACCAGACTGGCAACTGGGTCTCACCCATTCACAGTTAGATTAACCAAATGCAGACGACAATTCTACTGCTGCAGCTTCATTTCTCGCACGTCCCACCTGTGGAAGATGCTTCCTTATTTTTGCTTTCCTGATGGCTACAACCTTCAGGAATTTAAATGCAATGTCAATACTCATCTTTTAACCACCTGACTCTAGTTCTTTCTACACCACCCTGTATATCCTTTCTTTTCTCTCCACATTTGCAACTGTCATCACACCTGTATTCCAATCCTTCTCTTACTCCTTTTTAACTGGTTCATCTTTCTCTTTACTCTCCTCTTATCTAATCTTGTTTACTCTTATGTAGCCCCCTGCACATCAGTGGCATTACTGCTCAGTAAGATGCAATTTAAAAACAAAAAAAAACTTCCAGAATTACATTGGTTGACTGATTCGTTTTATGAAATAAAATCTTTGTTCAGATATTTTTTTTTTCAATATATGCAGAAGTTTACAGCATTTTTTATTACAATTACTTAATATCTAACAAATATGTTCTTTGTGATGTTATGGATATTGACTCACAATGAGAAATCAGAGAGCCCTGTTTGAATTTCAGTTGAATCTATTGAATTCACTTACATACAAATAAACTCGGGAAAGATATTAATCTATCCCTTCTCCCTTCAACGATGGGCTGAATAGCAGGACAGATCAGGTTCAATAGCCTTGGTTGGCACCCAGTCTACTGCAGAAAAATGGTAACTTACTGCAGGAGAAACCTTCTGCCTAGTAAGTCATGGTTTGAAAGAGACATGATCACCCAAGTGTGACATACTTGACAGGCTTGAGAAAATGGATGGTAGAGCAGGGTTTGGAAGAAAATAATAAAAAGACCAAACTTATTTAGAGCAACAAGGGATAGGAAGATGTGGAAAGTTATGATTGCCCACGTTCTGAAGGCACATAAAAGAAGAAAGAGAACAAAAAGCTTCACTGTCACAAATCTTTACAAAACTTCAACACTCTGAACTACATACCAACTACCATCATGTCTTTTGCGGTTTTTATTCTCTTAGGATGCCACTGATCAGCCAAAGAATTATGCAATCTGTGCATAAAATTTATCTCCTATTGGTTGACCAAAAAACCGGCCAAATGGTGCAGGGGACCTGTTTCGGAAACAAGGCACTTTAATCTTTTCCACTTTTCATTATTTTCTGTTCACATAGAGCACTACCCACCATTTAAAACTTCTAGATAGTGATCTTTGTTCATGACTGTTGTAAAAAACATATGCAACCCTGTGCTTTTTTTTCCCCTCTGCAGTACAGGCCTACGATTGCACAGTCTCTTCTTCAGTTCAAATTGACTTCCTGAATTATACAAACCCTTTATATAACACATTGCTTCTGACAAAACTATTTCCAGAAAATTCATCAATAGTCTTTCTTTAAATTGTCTTTATAAGAACAATCAACCATACCTCATCTGCATCTCATCCAAGGCCATTTTTCCTCTCAATGCAGGATAAATGAAAACTGATTACACAAAACTATTAGGCTGTTTCAAAAATAATGGCCGATTGCAGAAACAATTTTTTTCTTGAAAAAACTACCTGTAGAAGTCAAAATATGAGCCTTAAGCATCTATGCACCTCTGCCTTCAATCGAGGAAATTATTTATACCTTGTTGATAAAAAGTTATTTCTCTGAAACTTTGAAGTGGGTTTTGCTCAACAACTGCTTGCAATTGTTCGTTGTCAAAACTGCAAGACCGTTCTCTACCTACTTCATCTTCAAGGCTCCCATCACCGCTACAAAATTTCTGGAACAACCTTTGTACTGTCCAATCAATTGTGGACCCATCTCCCCATGCTTTGTTGATATGCACTGTGCCCAAGTTTGAACTCATGCAGGAAAAGTACACAAAAGATCATGTTTTGTCATATTCATAATTAAGGGCTTCTTTTGAGGACCCTAAATGCTATGCCAGGATTTTTAATTGAAGACCACAATTTGAACAATATAAGATACACAGAGGATACAGTGCTGATTGCAGACACGGAAAGGAAACTACAAGACCCCCTGCAGAAGGTAGCTGAAGAGAGTGACAAAAGAGGACTACAAATAAACTGCAAGAAAACTGAATGCATGATCATCAGCAAAAAGAGTAACCCAAAATGCCCAATACAGGTGGGGGATACTAGAATCAAGCAAGTACAAAAATTTAAATACCTAGGAAGTGTTCTAATAGGAGATGGAAAGTGTGACATAGAGATCCAAAGGCAAATTGGCATGGCAAAAGACATGTTCCAGAAGCTGAGTAAAGTATTAAGACACAGAAAACTTACACTAGAAACAAAGAAAAGAGTGCTGGATTGCTATGTTATGTCACTTCTTCAATATGGCAGTGAATGCTGGACAATATCATCAAAGATGAAGGAAAAACTTGAAGCAGCAGACATGTGGTTCTACAGAAGGATGCTGTGGATATCATGGACCAAGCATGTAAGCAATGATGGATTGTTGGAAAGAATGGCAACAAAAAGAAAATTAATAGTGAGCATCAGGAAGAGACAACTGAAATTCCTGGGGTATGCAATGAGGAAAGAGGGCTTGGAGAACCTGATACTGACAGGCCAGATAGAGAAACAAAGAGACAGAGAAAGGCAGCAGATAACATATTTGAAGAGCCTGATCAGGGGGATGACTGAACGGGGGGTTTCGTGGTGTACCAGGAGAAAGCGTGCTAAGACCAACCAGGGATAGGGAGACATGAAAAGCCACGTCCTGAAAGGAGAGGGCACATAGAAGAAGAAAGATGCTTCAAAAGATTTTCTGTTTAAAAGTAAGTAAAAAAAATCATTAAAGAGCACATATTAATTATTATATACATCAAAATTTAAGTAATATATACTGTGAATACAATGTTAAAATGGTTTTGCAAAATACAACACTTTGAGCAGCCATTATTTTTCTAACAACCTAATATATTCAATTAGGAACTTTCACTCAAAATTTATATATCTGTTGATATTTACAGCTTTTAGTCTTTCAACCAGTTCTCTAGAATGTTTAGCATATAAAGTGTTAAAAATGTTTAGCATATAAAGTGTTAAAAATTTTAATCCCACTCTGTAGAGTGGGATTAAAATTTTTCTTTGATTTTTATTAGTCTATAGAGAGCAATACCAGTTCTATATTTGATGGGTCATATTGAGTTGCCTGTTTAGTGCTTTATTGATCTGCCCTAAAATACCCATACTTTATAGCTGACCAAAAACATTCATAGCAGGTATTTCAGTCCAACACATCAGACCTGGAACTGGAAGAGGTCTGTGCAGATTAGTTATAATTGCAGCAAAAATGTTAAACCCACTTCTTGGAACAGTCAGTCATCATTTGTCTATTGAAATCTTTATAGATATTAAATCAGTTTGAATTGTAAGTGTTGACATTGATGAGGTTTGATTAAATTTAGTTGAAGCAAGGAATTGCCAAGAGGAGAAAGTTTTTCTTTTTTATTAAAAAAATCTTTTTGCTAAGCAATTTAGATGAGAAAATATGAAACAGAAATATGAGATTGATAAACATTGGATCTGTTATTTCTAGTTCTTTAGAAATGACTGTTAAAACTTCCCCTTCTCC
This sequence comes from Ascarosepion bandense, assembly GCA_037127315.1. Lineage (NCBI taxonomy): Eukaryota > Metazoa > Mollusca > Cephalopoda > Sepiida > Sepiidae > Ascarosepion > Ascarosepion bandense. The sequence continues at coordinate 2,910,677 of JBBBDQ010001033.1, read as the reverse complement.
GAAAATATAGACAGAACACACAGACGCATGATATTTTTTCTAAGCTAATAAAGTAGGTCACTTCTTAGTCTTATCCAACTAAATTCTGTGAGTTCTGGTCTTGAAGTCAGAATGATGTGATCACTTGTCTGTATTCCTTTTGTGTCTTAACACCATTCTTAGTTTGTGAACATTTTTGCCTCATTACTGTTGATTTACCTTCTTTTATCTTGCATACATTGTTTGCTTCGTGTTATTTTGGTCTTTGTTCTTTGGTGATTATTTATTGCAAACTTTGCCAGTTCTGTTTGTTTGGCATTTCTATCAATTACATTTAAAATGATATCCAAAAAACAAGTTGAATAAATGAAACAAATCATGCAGATGCATGCTGGGATTTCTTCCTAGCCAATAAGATAGGCCACTTTTAGGTCTCATCCAACTTAATTCTGTTCGTTCTTGTCTTGAAGTCAGAATGATGTGATCAATTGCCTGTATCCCTTTTGCGTTTGAACACCATTCTTAGATTGTTAACTTTTTTTTTACTGTTTTGCTTTGCGTATATTGTTTCTTCACTATTATTTTTGCTCGGTTCTTGTCTTTTTCTTGTGACTGTTTTTTGCACACTTTGTGAATTATGTTTACTGGGCATTTTTGTCAATTACTCTACGGGTGGTGAAAATGTCTAGAAATATTTATGAACTATTAACGGACAAAATTAACATTTTGCACAGACTTTTCAACTTTACATTCTATTCATTTTGTAGAAATCAGATTCAGAGATTTTTGGTTCTTTTTCTTTTCTTTTAAAGATTTCCTGTCTTTGCTCAAGAAAAATGTCTGGAAAATGTAATGAAGGTTAAAAATTTGCCATAAAGGTGAAATAAGTATCTATCAATGGTAAAAAAAGAATACTGATTTGGGAATAGAGTGATGCCTAAATTTATGTGCTTGTGCCTTTATCTTAATATAAGACAAGAATGTGGAGAAAATTTATTGACCCAATCAAAAAACCAGACATTTCCCAAAATATATATTTCAATGACCAAACACCAGAATACTTATTTTAGGAACTTTATGAAGTTTAGAACTTTACAGAATATATATATATATATATATATGAAGCCTGTATAATATAATTTTTGATTCATCATAATAACCATTATAATTGTGTTATATAGGCTTGATTTGACTACGTGTAGACTGCTGGTCATTTGTTGTCGAGAGATCTAAGATGAGCCATATACATATATATCGATGGGTAAATTGTCAACATTTTATATTTCCACTAGCAGTATAGCCTGGCGTTGCTCGGGTGTTATGAAAGTTTTAAAACTAATCCATGGTCCTGGAGCTCAGACTCTTTGGACGTTGGCATGAGAGACTAAAAAGCAATAGTTGTTTCCAGTTAAAGCAAAACTGTAGACTGAAAGAAAAATGAATGGATGTAAGTCAAATTTTGATTTCCTGATATCAAATTATTTTTTTCGTTGTAAACTGAATTTTGAAGGCTAAATAATTCCTCTGAGTAAATGGTATCTAAGAACTACAATAATACCTACTTAGAGCCAAACCTGAAGCAAAAACTAAAATAAAAGAGCTGAAAAAAATACAGACATACAGACAGATAAACAGACACACACACAAACATCTTGCCTTTTATAGATGTATATTATCAATTTTCTGCACTATTGTAAGAACTGCAACCTTGAAACTTGTGAATATCGTTTCTGATGTCTTTGTCTATGAGTGTATCAAATTTCATTAAAATTAGACTACTCCTTCTAAAACCCAATTTTTTTTATTATTGATTTTCGATATTTATTGGGGGTACCTTGACACAAAACCTAGCTAAGAACACTCGCAGATGCTTTTAGTACAACTGAGTAAATTTTCAAGAAAATCGGTTCAGCCGTTTCAGAGTCTATAGGTAACGGACACACACACACAAAGTTTCATTTATAAATAAATTTAGATAAGGAAGGTGAATACCCTGCAAAGAAGAAACTAACAGCCCCTAATATAAAGATGCTGAGCACAGCCAGTGATTAGGAGGTTTCATTAGACCTAATGATGTCCCTAAAATTTCCAGTACACATTGCACAGACAAACAACATTCCGACATTGTGTTGTGGTCCGACTCAAAAAGCCTGTTTCCTAATAGAGTTAACAGTCCCTTGGGAAGAAAACGGGGTGGAGGGGCATGAACTAAAGGAAAACTCATTCGAGTCACTGTATGCCGAATGTGTGGACATTGGTTGGACGTATAACGTAATGCCTATTGAGGTTGGGTGTTGTGGGTTTCTGGGATATTCAGTTATTTCTTTCCTTTCAAAAATAAGCATCACTGGCCGTAGTTTGAAAAGTGCTTTGCACCACATTTGAGCAGCAGTTTAGCATGTATCAAGTTGGGTTTGGTTGAGATCAAAACAACAAGCAAATAAAATATATGCAACATCATCATCTCACATGCGTAACTGAGATATTTATGCGGTTGTCTATAACGTTTTATTTTGGTTTTATTTTTTTCCTCCACAAGCACGTTAATAACGGCAAACATGTTCAGGAAATTTCATTGCCAATACAAACTGCAAAGAGAAACGATCTTTTTGTCTACTTCATTATGAGAATGCACAAAGAGGGACAATCAACAAGTTTATCTCCATACCCTGCCTGGTGGCAAACGCTGCTAATGGCACCAGGGGTGGCGGTCCCGCCATAGCCACCAAGACCGTGATATCACACCTGATCAGCAGCTGATGAAGACAGGGTATTGCATGTGCTAACACACGTATGTTAAAAATATATATGGTGCGATGGGTAAATTGTCAACCTTTTATATTTTTAACTTTGTGCATACAGGTTGTTTATTTTTTGATTTTGTTGACTGTTCAGTATAGTAGGGTCAGTTGGACACCATCAACAAGAAAAAGAGTACTATGTCTCAATTTAGAAATAGTATGTTGTACTCTTTAACATTCACGATGAAAGTTCCAATACAAAAATTTCAGAATATTTGAATGTCAATCTAAGAACAATGCTGATGATTCATAATCATAATGAGTTTGTTGAGTCAAATAGTGGTTACATAGGTGTTTGAAGTGATCAGTAGTGATAGCAACATTATGCCTCCATTCATCTTTCTATAAGGCTTCAGGCTCAACATGGAGACCTGTGTCAAGTGCTTTGGGGAGGTAGTGCTGCTGGAAGTCTATGTCTGGCAACAGGACTCTGCACAATCTACACAAGCAGGAGAACGCAGACATGGCTGTCAGAAAATTTCTGTGACCACCCCACCCTTTACACCTGGTCACCTAACACTCCAGATTTTATTGTTATATGTGAGGTGCAGTTCAGCAAGGGACCAACAAAACTCCTTGTAACACCAAAGATGTACTGAAGGAAAAGATTATGGCAGCATTCCCCAACTTAAACAAGAAAACCAACCTGAAGAGATGCAGGAGATTGAGAAATTGTCTGGAGGCTATGGTTGAAGCCAATGGCAATTTTATTGAGTAAGTTTAGTCTTTATTGTCGGTAAATATGAAACAAGGCAAAAACTCATACTTAACGTAAGGAAGAGATATGATGTTTCTGGGCCATATATTGAGGAAGGAGGACCTGGAGAATTTAATCCTCACAAGACAGATAGAGGGAAAGAGAAACCGGAGAAAGCAGTGTGAGACCTATTTCCTATGCCTGAGCAAATAAATGGCACAGCAGGGTTTGGGAGAGATACCAAGAGGAAGAATTTTCAGAGCAACAAGAGACAAAGCCAAGTGGAAGTCCATGATTGCCTACATCCTGATGGGACACGGCACAGGAAGAGGAAGAATATTTGTTAAAATCAGATGTCGGCGCTTTTTTTCGTTTTTGCATAATTTAGATGACAATTCATCCATCACACCCAATATGTGTGTTGCACTAATTTATTTTCAAAATATTTTTGATCCTGTCATATTCAATATAGCATATATAATAGAAAGATTGGCAAATGTGTGTGTGCATGTGTGTAAAATATATATATAGATATATATATAGTCAGCTGCTAAGAAAGTCGGTTCACTCACCAGAATGTGCCTTGTAGAATATGTCTTTTCTATAAATACTTTTCATTAATTCTTCAGATAAGATCTTCCCTTTGGTCCCTAGACTATTTGAATTTAAGCATAATACTTAACAAGTTTGAATTCCTGTTGAATTCCCTGCATTTCATTACATACAAATACTCTTGGGAAAGGCATTTATCCATCTACTTCCCTCTAATTATGGGTTAAATAACAGGACAGATTGCGTTCTATAGCCTTGGCTGACAACCAGTCTACTGTAGAAAGTAACAACAACTTACTGCAAGATAATATTCTGCCCAGTCAGTCATGTCTCTTTTGAGACATGATCACCTAAGCCTTTATCACGTATGGCCCTTAACTGACTGACTAAACTCATGTTGAGATCTCATCAGTTTACAGTTGAGCTGGCTAAATGTAGCTCTAAGTTCCATGCTCACATTCTCTTTTCTCACAATTCTTGCTTGTGGAATTCCCTTTCTGGCTCCATACTTTCAAGCCAACTTTAATTGGCAAAAATTTAAATGCAGTGTTAACCTTAATCTACACCCCCTTTCCTATTCCCACTCATTATTGTTTCTGTTCCTGATTTTTCCAAACCCTGAAAAACCTTATGTTGTTAAGGCTTTACTACCTTACATGAGGTGATACCAACCTATATATATATATATATATATATATAAATAAAAATAGTCATCCACAGACAGAACTCTTTTGCTGTATCACAGCTCATCAGTACGGTTAGACATTTGATTCCTTTTAACCAAAATTGAAACCTGACCGAATTGACGTCAGTTGGTGATTCTACCTCTGGGCTATGGGTGCTCAGTGGAAGAAGGCAGACTTTTAGCGTGTTATATACAATGTATGCACGCCAGGTGAGAGTGTTCTAATTCATTGCTGAATGAATGATGCGTAGATGCTAGAGTAGCTACTGTTTCTTCAAAGTCTACCATTCCTCCAGAGTGCTCAATCAGGGTGTGAGAGTGTACACACACAACCTTACTACCTATAATGCACCGTTGACCAGTGTATATATATATATATATATATATATATATATATATACATATAGTTGAACGACTTCCCAATGCATATGGTGCGATGATTGTGCTGAAGCATGAAAGACTGTTGCCGCTCAAAACTTTACACATGCCCTATCACTGATACTGAGGACTTTTACCCATAATTATAGAATACCTTAAAACTATAATTTTTGTCATAGAAATATAGATAATGTTTTGTGTTAGTATATTAAGATCACTTTATTAAAAGACACTAAAAAAATTCAGCATTTTAAAGCATATTTAAGACATACAGAAAGATATCATAGATTATATAAAAAGCTCCATTTTATACAAGTGTGCTGCTTTTTTACTATGATTATTTTAACAAAATATTTGATTTTTTTTTTTTTTAGCCAAGATGTTTTAGTGCAATTCATGGATTATATGAAGCCCACCACTCTGTTTAAGTCATCTGAGTGGAAAACTTGAGTTACAATTACAGAGGTGTCTTTTCATTGGATCTAAAGTTGGTGTGTTTGGATTGGTCCAGTTATTTTGAGCTTTGAGCAATTTACGTTACTGAGTAAGTTTGCTTTTATGTCTTTTTCTCTCAGCATCATTAGTTTTATTCAAGATTTCTATCTGGATAAGATTTTGAGGCAAATCATTTTTGTTTAACACACTCACACTCATACATCCATATCTATGCGTATTTTTTAATCATTTCACCCTAAAGCAAGGCACTTTTATTGTCACTGATGCACAGGGAATTCTACAAGTGGGAAGCATGAAAAAAGAAGCTGATAGAGTAGAAATTGCGGTTACATTTTATCAGTTTCATTGTAAAAGGGTGGGACCTAGTTGCTAGCCTAGTAGCTTGAGTAAATTCAAACATGGGGGCAACAGTGAGCTAAGTTCATCAAATAGAGAGCTCAATGGATATTATCAAGAATAATATGAAATATAACGAAGGAAACTCAACACATAATTAAATTGGAGTAGATAGACTAAACTACTGCCTGGTTCACACTCCACCCACATCTATTGAACAGGTGAAGAGGCTCATCCCTTGTTTCCTGTTTAGGATGCAGTTTCCGGTTTTCTCTTTTCTAATCTTCTCACTCTAATGTAGCCCCCAGCACATCAGTGGCATTACTGCCTTGCTTGGGGTGAAATGATTAAAAAAAAAAAACAAAGAGAAAAAAAATGGTTATCAAGTGGGTAAGAGAAGGATGAGAATACTGATGAAAGTGGAGTCGACAGAGAAAGGAGCATGACAGAGAGGATGCAAGTTAGTGAGATAGGAGTGACTACTGACTTAAACATTTAAATTCTTGGAGATTGTAGCTGTCGGGAAAGCAACTAAATGGAAAGGAATTCCATAGGTGGGAAGTGCAAGAAAAGAAGAAAATTATGAGAATGAGTGTCAGGTTATAGGGGGCGTCAGGAAGTGGGTAAGAAAAGGATGAGAATGGAGTGGACAGAGTAAGGAGCATGAGAGAGAGAGGATGCAAGTCAGTCAGATAGGAGATGACTATTGACTTTACATTGAAATTCTTGGAGATTGTAGCTTTCAGGAAAGCAAGTAAATGGAAGGGAATTCCACAGCTTTATTATAGCTTTATTTTCCTTTAAACATGTATTGAGCACTTTCTGATATGACTGTTTAGTATATATATATATATATATATATATATATATATATATATATACTTAATGATATTTGCACATTTATATCTATAGCCAGCGACAAACCTTTGACTGACTCCAGATATAAATGTAATACTATTCTCCCATGTGTTCACTGATTTTTTTTTTTAATCATTTCACCCCAAGCAAGGCAGTAATGCCATTGAGGTGCAGGGGGCTACATAAGAGTGAAATGATTGGAAAAGAGAGAGCCGGAAACCACATCCTAAGCAGGGAACGAGGGATGAGCCTTCTTCACCTGTTCAATAGACGTGGGTGGAGTGTGAACCGGGCGATAGTTTACTCTATCTACTCCAATTGGATGCTATTGTATAAACTTGAGTTAATTTTTTTTCCCTCATTATCTGTCTTGTGGTTACTTTTCGGTTCTTATATGAAGGAATGACTAAGAAGAAAGTTTGGAATCTGAAATTGTTGATTTAGAATCCAGACTGAACAGTAAGAAACAAAACTACAGTTAAATAAATTAGACTAAATCCAAGTAGATAGAAATCAATATCTGATAGATCAATTATTGATTGATTATCACGCAGCAAGTGATTATTTACATGATTCAGGTCAACCATACCTCAAATGGGATTTGAAAAAATATTTTGGTACATTAGCCTGCAAAAAAGAAGATTTTTCTTTTCATATTGAGATTTGAAAATCATACAAAGAAGCAAGAAAGAAAGGCGGAGATCTAAAGTTAATTTTGCCAAGAGCAAAAATTTTTTTTTAAGATGAAATTGAAAAGCATTGAATATATTTAACAGTAATAAAAGCATAGTGTATCTTAAGGCGAAAATGCTCTCTTGAAGTAAAAGAAAAAAAAAACTGATGATTTTTAATGAAGAAGAAAATTATTTTCTTTTGAGAATTGGTAAAAAAAAAAAAAAAAAAAAAAAAAGAAAAAAGTCATCGAACAGATAGAAATCTAAATGAAGTAATTTGTCACAATAACCTACCCCACCCTGAATATACAGAGGGAGTGCTGAAAAGTTATTAGCCTAACCCACTGTCCAAAACTTAACCAAATGACCAAACAGACTTTTTAAAAATTCTCTTCTAGATTGGGCTAAGAATCTTTTCGCTACCCCTTGATCATGATCATCATCTCTTAACATCCATTTCCATCCATGCAGGGTCGGATAGCATTTATTTCCTTGCAGGGTCGGATAGCATTTATTTCCATGCAGGGTGGCATTTCCAGGGAGGGTCGGATAGCATTTATTTCCATGCAGGGTCGGATAGCATTTATTTCCATGCAGGGTCGGATAGCATTTATTTCCATGCAGGGTCGGATAGCATTTATTTCCATGCAGGGTCGGATAGCATTTATTTCCATGCAGGGTCGGATAGCATTTATTTCCTTGCAGGGTCGGATAGCATTTATTTCCTTGCAGGGTCGGATAGCATTTATTTCCATGCAGGGTCGGATAGCATTTATTTCCTTGCAGGGTCGGATAGCATTTATTTCCTTGCAGGGTCGGATAGCATTTATTTCCTTGCAGGGTCGGATAGCATTTATTTCCATGCAGGGTCGGATAGCATTTATTTCCATGCAGGGTCGGATAGCATTTATTTCCATGCAGGGTCGGATAGCATTTATTTCCATGCAGGGTCGGATAGCATTTATTTCCTTGCAGGGTCGGATAGCATTTATTTCCATGCAGGGTCGGATAGCATTTATTTCCATGCAGGGTCGGATAGCATTTATTTCCTTGCAGGGTCGGATAGCATTTATTTCCATGCAGGGTCGGATAGCATTTATTTCCATGCAGGGTCGGATAGCATTTATTTCCTTGCAGGGTCGGATAGCATTTATTTCCATGCAGGGTCGGATAGCATTTATTTCCATGCAGGGTCGGATAGCATTTATTTCCATGCAGGGTCGGATAGCATTTATTTCCATGCAGGGTCGGATAGCATTTATTTCCATGCAGGGTCGGATAGCATTTATTTCCTTGCAGGGTCGGATAGCATTTATTTCCATGCAGGGTCGGATAGCATTTATTTCCATGCAGGGTCGGATAGCATTTATTTCCTTGCAGGGTCGGATAGCATTTATTTCCTTGCAGGGTTGGATAGCATTTTCTTGATGACTTCGTAATTGAACCATCATGAAAATATTCGACTGAAATTTACAGCCATATTTTTCTTTTATTTGTAGAAATGCTTTATTTTCTGGACGTAAATTGTATAAAATCTGTCCAAATGTTCCTTATATCTGAGCATTTTCAACTATTCTATTAGGTATTATAAAGTGCTTAGGTATATAGAATATATGGATACATTGTACATCCTTAATGTCCAGAAAAGAAAGCACTTCTACATGCAAAAGAAAAAGTGAATAAAAAGCTTAATTGCTGTACCTTGCCAGTCAGTTATGTGCCATACGAAATACATGCTTGGGTGATCATGTCTTGAAAGAGACATGACTAACCAAGCAGAAGATATTTCTGCAATAAGTTACCATTACTTTCTGTAGTAGACTTGTTGACAACCAAGGATGTAGAACCCAATCTATCCTGCTATTTAACCCAGGTTACAAACTCCAAGAATTTAAATGCAATGTCAATACCCATCTCTTATACACTTGACTGAAGTCCTTTCTACATCACACTGTATATCTTGTTCTTTTCCTTTCTCTCTACCTTCGCAACTGTCTTTATACTTGTGTTCCCTCTTTCTCTTGCCCTTTCTTTGACATTCACTGTAACTGGTTTGTCTTTCTCTTCACTCTCCTCCTGACTAAAGTTTTACTCTTATGTAGCCCCCTGTGGATCAGTGGCAGTACCGCCTTGCTTGGGGTGAGATGATTAAAAAAACAAAAGGAAAAAAGGAAATAAAAAGAAAACTTTTCCAAGGTTATTTGCATGCGAAGGAATACAATGATTCAATTGGAATTTGAACATGCCTCCCAAATTTCTCATTCTGAGCCGATATTTACTGTACCAATACACACCTTAATCATTTTTAATGAAACATATATATATATATATATATATATATATACATACACACACATACGAGTGGGCCCATTCCATCAAAAACAACAGCAACATATATTTTGAGTACATTACATTAAGACATTACAGTTGAATTCGTTGCGTTCACTTACACGCAAATACATGTGGGAACGGTATTCATCTGTCTATTTCTTCCAGTTATGGGTTAAATAACAGAACCAACTGAGTTCTATAGCCTTGGCTGACAACCAGTCTACCACAGAAAGCAAGGGCAACCTACTGCAGGATTATCTTCTGCCCAGTCAGTCACATCTCTTTTGAGACATGATCGCCAAAACGTCTATCACATATGGCCCTTAAATGACTGACATTAAGATGTAAGAAAAAAAATCAAAATAATTTAAAATTTTTGTTGAGCATAACAGGAGGGAAGCTATATATATATATATATATATATATATATATATATAGTCATCCGCAGACAGATCTGTTTCGCTGTATCACAGTTTATCAGTACGGTTAGACTCCGATTGCTTTTAACCCAGGATTGAAACCCAACCAAATTGGCGTCAGTCGGCAATTCTATCTCTTGGCTATGGGTGCTCAGTAGAAGAAGGCAGACTTTTTAGTGTGTATATTATTATACACGCCCAATAGCCAGAGTGCTCTAATTCATTACTGAATGAGCGATGTGTACATGCCAGAGTAGCTACTGTTTTTCAAAGTCTACCATTCCTCCAGTATAAAAACATGTAACGATCTTTATTATACTAGAGAGTATATTTCATGACTCAATGATATAATTATTGCATTAAAATAAAATAAGGCTCTGTTAAAAAGCAAATACGTGGCAAAAAATTTCACAACTGGTAGTAAAGAGAATGAACTGAGCTGATGCTGCCTTCAAAGAAACATTATCATTTGTTTAACTTCTTGTAAACTTTGTCAGGTTTCTATATCCTATTTTAAACACATACGCAACAACTAAACCAACTCTGAAAAAACTGAATTCATGGTCACCAACAGCAAGAGAAGACCAAAATGACAATTACAGATTAGGATACTGAAATCAAGCAGATGCAGAAATTACCTGGAAAGTTTTCTTTCAGAGGATGGGAAGTGCGACAAGATCTGAAAGCATATTGGCATGGCCAAGGGGGCATTCCAAAATTTAAGCTCAGTATTGAGAAAAGGGAAGATTTTGTTGGAAACAAAGAAAAGAATACTAGACTCTTATGTAACATATGCCTTCCTATATAGCAGCAAATTCTGAAAATTTAAAAAACTTGAAGCAACAGAAATGCAGTTCTACGGAAGGATGCAGAGAATACCCTGGACCAAACATGTGAGCAACAGCAAAATTTTGAAGAGAACTACTTGACTACTAATCATACATGACAGTTAAAAATAAATTTAGTTTTTGCATGCCAGTGGGAGCATACACAGCGGATGAAAGGAAAATATTTTTCTGTGACAAGAAAGATTATATGCAACAAGAATAATGCAGGGAAATTAACTTTGGAACTTGCTTTGTCTGTTCTAACCCACACGCCATATTCATCTGAACTTGTGTTAACCAATTATTGCCTTTTTTGATTACTGTGAAAGATTTTGATGAAGAAATCTTTCTGTAATGAAAACCAGTTTGTTGAAATTTTTTCCTGTCAAAACTTGCAGAATTTCACTTAAAATGTACCAAAGAGCTGCCAGAACCTTTACCAATAATAGTGAATGTATAATTGAATAAAATATATTGTATATCTATAAAAGTGACGAGGGGGGGCATTGTGTAAGTATTTGTTTGATAGATAGATAGATTCAACTTAGCATCTGCATTTTCCAGTCTAGCTCGACGGGAGTTGCACTCTCATGTAGATCAAACTTTTAAAACTTTAATGGCACCTTGAAATTTTTCAAAAAGCCAAAATTAAGGGTAGAAAAATATTATCACCCCACAAAGTCAGGAATCAGTTTATGTATTGATTATAATATAGAATCAATCGCCCCACTTCATATTGTCTATATCTATATATGTTGCCCCTCCCCCCATAACTCTAATCCAATAGAGACATTCTACATTGTTATCTATATCTATAAAAGTGGCGAGGGTGGACGTTGTCTAAGTATTTGCTATGTAAATTCATCAAATATATTTTATTCTTATTATTCCTTAAACTACCCAAGTGAAAATGGGCTAAACTGCCAGTACTTGAATATAGTGAAGTTTTCTGATTTGTCTTTTATGCAAAAATTAGGGCATTACAATATAAATGACTAAACGTTTTTGAAAACATTAAAAATCAGGCATTTCCAGTGATTTTTCACACTATACACAGTTAAATTTTTCTAGAGGATTTGAAAAAAAAATTCCAAGGTTACAGTTCACAAAAAGTTGACTAATATACAAATATATACAGTAAATGTATTTTAATTTTTAATGAGTAATCTTAATAAGCAAAAACGAAACTTATTGAAAGCTCACCCTAAGATAAACTATTGTATTTATTATAGATATTCACTGAAAAATTAAAATCTAAGCATAAAATGATACTTTCGCAGTTACACAGACAGAAAAACACATTATATAAAAATAGTCAAGTATGTATAAAACTTATAATTACATGAAAAAAGCTTCCGTCAAAGTTGGCCATGAAAATGCTTCTTGCAAATGGCATGCTTTGTTCTGTTCTCATTTTCCACCCAACGCTCTCAAAGTTGCAAACAAAAGACACTTCCAGTTCATGTAACATCAAAAGGGATTTTATTGATCCTCTTTTTTTATCTCATGAGGAGACACCAAAGTTTGTCTTTCTTTGACAGATTCACCACAGAGAAGTTTTATATTTATTTAGTCATCTTTTCTCAAATGATGAAGCTCTCCTGCAGTGTTTCTTAATATCATTCAAAGACAAATTTTCTCTTTCTCACAATCAATCCATTCAGTTCGGCGGGGGGATAGGTTTACATGACAGAAAAATTTCTGTGTGGCTGATTTGCACTTATTTTTTTTTTGCAATCACAGTATTGTGCAAAAGTGTCTCTTGATTTCATTCATGGAATTCGTCTTTATTTTACTTTTTTTCTCTTCTCCAAGTTTGTTCTCTAACAGTGTAACTTCCTTTCCTCCAAGAATTCATGCTGTTAGATTATTAGACATGATGGCAAAATTAATGAAACACCAGTATTATTAGCAGTAATAGCATCCATATTGGTAGCAACGAGAAAAAAAACTGACTCAGATATGGCAAGACATGATTACAAAGACCATTTGGAAAAAAAAAAACATTTCAACACAGAAATTTTTTTCTTTAGTCATTTCATCAACCTAAGCAAGGCAAAGTGCACGTAGTGTAATGGATGGGACAGCTCAAAATGAGATATTGAAGAGTCAGTCAGTTAAGTGCCATACATGATACACGCTTTTGGCGATCATGTCTCAAAGCGACATGACTGGGTAGAAGATTATCCCGCAGTAGGTTGTCATTACTTTCTGCGGTAGACTGGTTGCCTGTCAAGGCTAGAGAACCCAATCTGTTCTGTTATTTAACCCATAACTAGAGGAAAGAGATGGATTAATACCTTTCCCAAGAGTATTTCTGCATAAATGAATGCAAGGAATTCAACTGGAATTCAAACTTAGCTTCCTGATTTCTCATTCTGAGTCGATATCCACTGCACCGCAATGCACATCCATGTTGGAGAGCCAAATTCAAAATACTGATTTTGTTACATTTACTTCCATATAAAAACCCTTAAGGAAGGCATAAATTACCTCTTCTCCCACTACCTATAGGTTAAATAGCAGGAAAGACTAAGTACTATAGCTGTGCTTAGCTGTTTTAGACAAAGATCAACACTGAATTGAAAATTACTTGGCTCTAATTCTGCCATAGTGATACTTTCAAAAACGTCTGTCAGGTTTCAAACAAAAGTGCTTTATCAAAGACAACTTATTGAGTCAGAATTGTGTTAGGATCCTTTGGGGGGAAAAAAGATGGATTCATGCCTTTTCCAAGAATATTTGCACATAAAAGAATTTAACAAGCCTGATCAAAATTAGAACTTGGCACTGATTTTCAATTCCAAGTCATTATCTATTACACCATCTGCACATCCAAGCTTACAACACCTGGCATTCTCAAATGAGTACCCATCTAGGTACTAACCAGGATTATTACACTGCTTAACTTTGATGATTGTACTAGAATAAGATTTTCAATGTGATATGGCCATAAGCCCATAGATTTTGCTGAAATAAATTATTTCTTCTGCTGATTCATCAGTGAAATTCAAGTTTTGAAAGATTTTAAGTTACTTGATATCTTTAATATTCCAACTTTACATTCTCTTACATGTGTGTGTGTGTGTGTGTGTGAATCATTTTATTAATTTTAGTTCTTCCGTTTGTTCTTTTTTTAACTAAATGAAATTTGCTTAACTTTTTATTTAATTATTTGATAAAGTTTTAAAAATTTATTTAGAGATAGTAGAAAATTTCAGTCATCTTATGTCTTGTGTCAAATGAGGCAAAACTTAGGAAACAAATATCCTAGATGGGCAAAAATGTAGTTTTGAACAGACAAACAGGCTGTAGTCATTGTTAGCTTCTTCGATTGCCTCAAGTTGCTACAGGAACAAAACATTAAACTAAGAAATCAAATAAAATTTGCTAATGCTCTTGTCAGATGTACAGTGCCTGACTTATTCAGAAATATCTAGCCTGTCAACTGAGTAAAAAGGTTACTGAGTGAAGGAAACTAATACATCTTAAGAATCAACCTTTTTATAAACTCATGGACTAGCACTATAGAATTACAACTAAAAATTGTACCAAATAGCAGATATCATATCACTTGCGAATTTCTAACAACAAAACTCAATAGTACTATTAGTATGAAGAAGTAATGATGACATTATCAAGATGCTGACATTCCACAACATTCAATATCAAACAAGCCTCCATCAATACTGAAAAGAATGTAAACAGCTAACAGAACTGACAAATTATTTTCTTAGAAAGATTTCATAAATTTTAACTCATAGTACGACTGTCACTTTGATTTATGAATGTCAAATAAAATGGTTAATAACATCACCATTATAAATTAACTAATCTAAACATATTTATAAATGGAACTGTGTGTGTTCATTACCTATAGACTCCAAAACAACTGAACCGATTTTCTTGAAAATTTACACAATTGTACTATAAGTCTGTGAGTGTTCTTGGCTAGGTTTAGTTTTGAGTTACCCCCGATAAATACTGAAAATTGATAATTGAAAAGAATTGGGTTATAGAAGGAGTGGTCCGATTTTAATCAAATTTGATATACTCATAGAAAAAGACATAAATAATTATATTCAGAAGTTTCAAGGTTGCAGTTCTTATAATAGTGCAGAAAATCGATTATATATATATATATATATTATATATGTATAAAAGTTAAGATGTTTGTGTGTGTGTCTGTTTATCTGCCTGTATGTATTTTTTCAGCCCTTTTATTTTAGTTTTTGCTTCGGGTTTGGCTCTAAGTAGGTATAATTGTAGTTCTTAGTCTCGGCCATGATACCATTTACTCAGAGAACTTATTTAGCCTTCAAAATTCAGTTTACAATGAAAAAAACTCATTTGATATTGATACCAGGAAATCAAAATTTGACTGACATCCATTCATTTTTCTTTCAGTCTGTGGTTTCACTTTAACTGTAAACAACTATTGCTTTTTAGTCTTTCGTGCCCTCTCCAAAAGTCTGAGCTCCAGGACCATGGATTAGTTTTAAAGCTTTCATTACACCCAAGCAATGCTGGGCTATACCGCTAGTTACATATATAAATTATTTTAAAAATTTAATCAAGTACATCACAAGTAAGGGAGTAAAATTTGCCAACATATGATTTTTCCCTCAACAAGCTTCAGATATAGTAACAATAATATTATCAAAATTAAACCAAAAAACACAATCATACACCTTTATATTTTCCAGTACACATGAGTTTTCTTCAACCATAAAAGTTGCTCTAATTTTAAGACTGCACATCTAATCCACAGTCAACATGAACACTCAGATGCCACTGCTAAACCAGCTAACAATATGATACCCACAACGTCTCTATTTTTTCCCACTATCATCATCAGGAAATAAACGGAGACTGCCATATCAGCAGGAAAAGGTCCACTAGAATCCTTATGCACACACACACACACACACACACACACACAAGTGCTACAAGACAAAAACATCAGATCTCCGTGATTCTGACTAGATTGATTGATTCATTTCTATGGCTTATCAACAATTCACAGGCTAAAACAAAAAGAATTATTTTATTTTGTAAATTGTTATTTTTAGATAAAAATGATTTAATGACACAAATCATACTAATCAACAGTGAGAGAACAGGTGGATTCATATCATTCCGAAGGGTATTTGCACATTAAAAAAAACAAAAAAACATAACGAACTGAACAGGAATTGAAACTTGGCTTTCCAATAAACAATTCTGAGTCATTATTCATGACACATCCAAGCTTAAAAGCACCTGATATTCTCAACTGGTAACCCATCAAGCTACTAACCAGGCTTGATGTTGCTTAACTTCTGTGATTTGATGAAAATTGGTGCTTCAGTGTCATATGGCTGTAAGTCAGATCTACCAATTCATATAGAATGTACTGGAACATTTTTCCCCATGACTAATTCCAGGCAAAATTTTCAGATTCATTTTAAATAAAAGTGAGGCATATTTATAAATGCGTTCTTATCTGTTCTTTATTTTATCATTCATTTTAAGTTGATAAAAATCCCATACTCATTACAGGTTTCTACCTATAACATAAATGGTTTAGTTGTATTAATGGATTAATACAAAAAAACTATCATCTTATACTGTTAACAATGATTAGACAATCAGAATTGAACAACTGGTGACAAAAGAAAGATATTACGTTCGTGGCAGCACAAAAATAATTATACTTTGATTTTTCTTTTTACATCTACTGCTTATTCTAAAAGATTATATTTATAGATATTCATGTTCATTTAATATTGCATCTTAGAGAACAAACGTCATACTTTGCTATTAATTTTGTTTTCCCCATTAAGTGTTCTTTATTTTTGGCTGTCAAAGTAAAGATAAAGAAAGCTAAGTTGGACAACTTTATTTGGCAAGTTCAAAAAAAAAAAAAAAGAGTAGAAAATGCATGAAACTTCAATACAACACTTGACAAGAGAACCATTAAATAACTATACAGTTCAACATTGGTTCCAAAGATTTCGTCATGAAAGTGAGAGCCTTTCAGACAACTAAATGAGGAGCATGATTGAAGTAAATCTATACAAAACAATTTAAGAGATTAAAAAAAAAATTCATTTTTGACTCTTCAAGTTTTAGGATGTTTGTATCAAGTTGAAAAATGAAGCATAGGCAAATAATCTCCATAAGAATTGTGCCAAAAATTAAAAAAATGTCACTTCAACAAATTTTGTTGTGATTATATGGGGAAAAAAACAAAAAAAAAAAAAAAGCATGCATTCCTTGATTGCATTATAAAATATTCTGACACTTGGATTCAGTGCAACAAATTATTCAATTTGGAGAAGTAGCTTGACTAAAATGAAACTTTAAATTTAAATGTAAAGTCGATAGTCATCACTTATCTCACTAACTTGTATCTTCTATCTCATGCTTCTTTTTCCATCCACTCCACTCTCATCAATATTCTCATCCTTCTCTTACCCACTACCTGACATCCCCTATAACCTGACACTCTTTCTCATAACTTTCTTCCTATGTAATCCCCGGCAAAACAGTGGCAATAAAATGCCTTGTTTGGGGCGATGCACTTATAAAAAAAAAAATTAAAAAAAGGCCAAAGCACTTTTTAAATCAAAAGTTTCATCAATAAAAGTTTTGGGGCCACTGTTCAGCAAGTAGGATTATCCACTAAAATGTATTGATCATTGAATAGAACTGTTAATCTTCATCGTAAGATCAGATTAGATGAAAAAAAATGAAAAAATGGGCTAGAAAACTATGTCATTTCACTCAATCACAGACTTCTACCTAACCAGATACGACTAAGCATTCAGACAACTTCATATGTGATAATTCCAAAAGAATGTCTTCAACAACGAAGAAGCAGCTGAAAATGTTTTCAAAAAATGAGTTTTGTTTTCAAAATTCTATGCTCTCTTTTAGCCACCAAAGAGAAACTTTCCGACCTGCCATCAGAATGAACAACACTAATCTCCTAGAGAGTGACACACTGCACCTCTTTGACCTCACTCTCTTAACAGACCTTAAGTGGAACAACTACATCAAATCTATAGCTGCATTTACTGCAAAGAAGGCTGGGTTACTGTTTTGAGCTAAAAATGTTTTTGTGTCAGAATCCATCTTGTACATTTAGAAAACTACTGTTCGTCCACACAGTGAATACTGTTGCCATATCTGATCAGGTGCTCCTGCTATTCACCTCAAGTATTTTTTCTTGTTAAAGCATTTGTTGAGTA
The DNA here is from genome assembly GCA_037127315.1 of Ascarosepion bandense. Lineage (NCBI taxonomy): Eukaryota > Metazoa > Mollusca > Cephalopoda > Sepiida > Sepiidae > Ascarosepion > Ascarosepion bandense. The sequence goes on along the minus strand of JBBBDQ010001033.1, from coordinate 2,892,449 downwards.
AATCAAATAAAATTACTCTAATGAAATTGTTTATTTTCTGTCAATATGCCTCATAAAAGATAAAATAGTTCTTGTCCTAATACTTTTGCACAGTACTGTATATCCATTTTAAACCAAAAGTTTCATCAGTGAGTCTGTTGTCAGTTTCTTTTGGTTTGTTAATAAAATTTTTCAATTTATTTCCTTCAACCAGCAGAGTAGTGTAAATCAAACAATCCAACAACACGTTTCTCATGTTTGCTACTGTATTCACACTCTTCTGTCACATCTTTAAGCACTTTTTATAGATTGAGTGACAAGTCAACTTTGCATAAGTGGAAAGAGATTGCCACAAAAGTATCCAACTCCATGATTTATCTTTTTCTTGAATATGCAATTCCTAACGCCACCATTTTCTTTTGGGGATACTTTACACATGAGACACGTCTGAAAGCCATTTTCTCTCATTTTTACAGATGGGAGGTACCTAACTCCCAGATGAGTAGTTTCTAACCTGATATATGGAACTTTAACCAATAGAGCAATGTCTTTCATGTATATGTCATAACTTTAACCATGAAAAAATCTCTTGCTACTAATTGACAAGAAAAGCAAGGATGACAAGAAAAGTATGACTACAGACACTGGGAACAACAGGTCCAGATTTGCAGCAGGGGATGGCAAAGTCAAACAAAATCAGAAAATGACTGATATTGATTATATTTAAATATTGCCAATGTTTGCCTTTGTCAGCATTCATAGAATATTACAGCTATTATTTCTCGTATTTAGCAAAATTATATTTTTTTCTTTCTTGTTATTTGGAGTATTGATTAGCTGCTGCCTTCCATCAAGTTGCAGTGTTTACTTGCATGATGCATATTAATGCATAAATTTATACTTTTGTCTTGGCAAAGGTTTCATCATAAATGTCATTTCCAAGGGTGTTATTGTAAATTAAGCTTACAAAGACTATCAAGATTAAAATCAATTTTTGATGCTCGTTTTCATGCACTTTAAAATTTATATTCTTGGAATGGTCCAGTGGTTACAAAGCTGGTCTTTCAAATTATGTGTTTAGGGCCACAAATATAGAAAATGCAGTGTGGGTATCTTTTGTGGTGATACGGAGCATAGTGAGGGGCCGGATGTTTTCACTCTCACGACCAAAAAGCAAACGGCCAAAAGTCATCGGTGCACAGCCAGATTCGTGCTGATGTTCTGGTTGAAAATAAAAATTAATTAAATATTAAATTTCCAGTTCGCGAGCCTACACGAATTTTATTTATCAGCCAATGGGAAGCCCAGAATCAAATACAAGTGTGAATCCCAAATGATCTGCTGCGATCCAAAAAGAAGATATAAAAAGCCGATACAGAAAGCATAGACAGACAGACCAACGCAGGCCAACACACACGGACTGACTCGAGAGAGAGGAGTATAATCAGTATCCCCTTGACCTAAGTCAAGCGGCTCACTATCCTAGCCTCCCTTCCCTCTCATCTTATCTTTCACTGTCTCAAAACTACTACTGACCTAAGGAGCAAATACATCAGACATTCCTTACTTAGAATGCTTCCACATTCCTAAGCACAAATTCTCTTTTCAGCATTTTATTGCCATGAACATTTTAACATCTGTTGGACCTATACCTCAAGTATTACTTTAATTGTAAAAAACCTTAATTGATATGCGTATATATAAAATGTTATTTTTCAACTCAATTTGCTTTTCTTGATTTATAATCATTTTATGACTTATAGTGGGACATCTACAACAAGACCAAATTCCGTCAATCTTCAACAATATACAACTACCCTTCACTAGAACGGACTCTCATTATAAACTGGAAAAGAATGGATAACTGACTATACTTTCAGTATTGACAGACTGTGGAATCTTCTAGACTGGGTGACTAGTTAATTCTTGTTGCAGATTCCTACTCAGGTACATTTGTGTTTTTTCAACACCCAGTTTAAACTTCCACTATGCTCAGCAATACTTACAGCTTCTGGCAGGATGCCCATAATCTGGAATTAAGACATGATGGCTTCGAAAGAGTTTCATCTACCAAAATTCACTTACAATGCTAGGATCAATGTGTGGTATGGTTTTCAGGCACTTTTCAATGACGAATGTTTACCTAGACTGACATTTGGATTTTTTCAAAAACCACAAAATCAATCCGCGGTTTATAATACAACTACCTAATCAAACTTTAGTTACAGTTTCTGGGAGAGAGCACATAATTTGATATAATCAACAATTGAACAAGAGTTGTATGCATAAATCCTCAGTCACTATGACATGTGACTCATCACTCAATAAGTCTCAAGCCTGACATATAGATGATACCATTAATAAAAATCCATATAATTTTTATGAAGTACTAATTTTCAAATGGCACATGACAAAATTTTGAATTGGATTAGTTCACAAATTCCAGTTAAGTGAAGCTCCTGTTGCAAATTTTCAAAACAATGAAAGACTCTGAATTTTGTGTGTTGTTAAAGCACTGCTTTCTGATGAGAAAAAATAGTTCAAGCAAAGCAAAAGCTTGATTAGTGCTTTATTGGAAACAATGGTTAAGAGGTGGTATGCTAACTTTAAACCAAGCAGTACAGAAAACAAATGATGCTGAATGCTCAGGTTGCCCAAAATCGGCAGTTGTCCCGGAAAACAACAAAAATTCCACAATCTCATTTTAAATGATCATAAATTGAAGTTGCGTGAGATAGCACAGAAGTTGAACATATTAGAAGGCAGTGTATTACCCATTATTTTGCATCAACATTTGTCAATGAAAAAGCTGTGTTCAAAGTGGGTGCTGCGTTTACTCACAGTCGATCAAAAACAATGCATCGACGATTCAAACCATTATGTGCAACTGTTTCAACACAACAAAGAGTTTTTGCATATATATGTGACAATGAATAAAATAAAACATGGATCCACCACTTTACGTCAAATTAGCAGTCAGCTGAGTGGAAAACAGCAGGTGAAAGCCCTCGAAAGTGACCAACAATGCAAACATCAGCAGGCAAGGTTTTGGCCTCCATATTTCAAGATGCACAAGATATTTTTTTTCAATTACTTTGATAAAGAAAAAAACCATAAACAGCGAATATTATATAGCATTATTGTTGTGTCTAAAGGAAGAAATCACCAAAAAACGGCCACAAATGAAGAAAAAATGATCTTTCAACAAGACAATGCATAGTATCACAAGTCGATTGCAGTGATGGCAAAACTACATGAATTGCACTTTAAATTGCTTCCACATTTATCCTATTCTCCAAATACGGCCCCCAGCGACTACTGGCTGTTTGCAGGCCTCAAAAGAATGCTCCAGGAAAAGAGATCTGGCTCGAATGAACAAGTGATATCGGAAACTGAGGCATATTTTGAGGCCAAAGACAAATCATTCTACAAAAAATGCATCAAATTGTTAGAGAAGCATTGGAACCAGTGTATCATCCAAGAAGAAGACTATGTTGATGAATAAAGTGAAGTTTTGCCTAATAGTTGTTGTTTTATTAGTTAGGCCTGGGTTTTATTGAGTGATGTGTTAGAAAGGTCAACACTGACATCTGACTGTCAGAATGGATTACTCCACTGGGAATCACTTGACCCAGATAATAACCTGTCTTAAACACCAGAAATAAGTCTGAGTGGATCAACCTTATTACAAGTAGCAGCAGCAGTCGTACTAGTTCCAGCCAAGTAGCAGAGTTCAGTGTTCACAGTTAGTCCTTGAGTAGATTACTCAGAGGACTGCCAAAAAACGAATCTACTTATTATTAGGAGGAAACTCTTGATACAGTACTCCTCATTAAATATGTGAATAACTATCTTGCAATAGCAAGATACCAGAATATCACTTTGTAGTAATAACTATCACTACAAATCCACAAGTAATATACTAAGACACAAGACAATACAATTGTGTGATACTGTGACTCATCAGTAACCTTTTAGGTCATAACAATAACCAATGAGAATACAACAACCACCATTAGCAATTAGTTTAGGAACAATTTCATCTATCCAGTTTAACTCTCTGAACAGTACGAAAAGCCAAGATCATCTCCTGGGTTGATATTATTAAGTAATCTTGACAGACAAACAAACCATGATTAGATTTGAGACACATCTTCGTAAAGATCTTTTTACTTTATATTTTGCTAGTTTTTTGAGACACTGATATGTTTATACTAGTTATAAGCTGATAGTGAAAGGGGAAAATGTTATGCCATATTTTTTAAATTAAAAAAACTTTCTTTATTCTCACAATGTTTGTTTGAATCATATAGAAAATTAAATAACAAGAAACTTTATGATGAGCCAAGAATGTTAAATCTACCTGTCTTGAAAACATTTTTATTGATCACAAATATTAATTCACCCCAAAAAATTATAAATCAAAATTCGTTTAGCTTGCCTTCTAACAACCTGTCCCAAAAATCAGAGAATCATTTCCATTTCCTAAGTGTGAATGATGTTCAATGTATTTACGAGGAATTTTTTTATAATTTAACGAAAACAGAAAGTTTTTGGCTTGTTTATAGGGATGAGTGTAAATGTTGACCCCACACTTTGTAATAGTACATTCGAGTCACTCACATCTGGGGCATTCGCAAAGCAAACCCAACTGGAGTGCAATGAGAGTGCTTCACTCTGGGATAACTTGGTATGAATTTTAGTAAATATAAATTTTTTTATTTTGAATTGAATGAACTGAAAAGATCTGACAAAAAACGATTTATATTAAAGAGGTCAATACTTGCAGAGGACTCGTATATCATAGTACTTTTGATGCATCTTTGTCTAATTAAATTTTATTCATTAATATAGTTTAATATCAAGTTGAAGCCTTCTAGCTTGATGGGGTATCATTCACTAAAATGCAGTTGTTATTGAACAGGAACAGTTAATCTTTGTAGTAAGGTTGAAACACATGAAAACAAAAATGAATGAACTGGACTGGAAAACTCTACATCATTCAACTCAATCAACTGGCTTCTGTCCAACCAACTGCCTTTTCTAAGCATTCTAACAATTTCATACATGATAATTACAAAAGAACGTCTTCAACAACAAGACAGCATCTCAAAATGCTTTCAAAGCATTGGTTTTGTGTCTTCAGAAGTTTATACTCTCCTTTAGCCATGATGGAGAAAAGTTTCTACCTGCCATCAGAATGGATAACCCTAATCTTATAAAAAAAATGATACACTGAACCTTATTAGCCTCACTCTCTCAACTGAGCTGAAGTAGAACAATTACATTGAAACTATAGCTGCATTTACTACTAGGAAGATTAGGCCAGAAAGTTCTTTTACAAGTATTCAAAAGACTACTGGTGAGATATTGAGCCATGCTATCCAGAAAACCCTAATATTTGTTGATACAATATTTTGTGCTTTAATAAAACTCTCTAAACCACAAACTGCTTTCCTGACAGTTACAATCTCCAGGTGTTTAAATGTAGGGTCAATAGACACCTCCTATCACACTAACTCCCAATTATTCTCAGTACACTCTCATCTACCCAACCCTCATTCTCGGTATCCTTACCCGCTTATCACCCACCCTCTGACATTTCCTATATTTAATCATCCTTTCTCCACTCTACGTAGCCCCCTGCGCAGTAGTGGCAGTGACATGCCTTGCTCGGGGTGAAACGCTTATAAAAAAAAATATACCCCATAATTACTTAATTGGGCCCCTATCAGCTGAATGTGGTATCCATATCATTCAGTTCAAGTCTCTCAATCACTGTAGTCAACAATTGTATTTTTCATGGTGGATAATGATAATATCTTTAAATCAGATGTTTTCACCATAACCCAGGCCAAAAATGGAGTTCCAACATTATTTGGGCAAAAGCTGTGCAGGAATAAGAAATTAATAACTAAAGATATTTTGGCAAAAACCCAAAGTAAAATTGCAAACCCACAAAAGTAGCTTCAAACGACTATTTACAAATCAGAAGGAAAAACAAATCCTGAATCCTGATTGGATTAAAAACAGAAAATTCATAATGATGTTATTTCACATCTAAAAGTGAAAATGCTCACTGAAGCCGGTCACATGACCAGATTTAATTACTTAAGGACATTCTGTGACTGGTCAACAGAGTCAGATGGGAGCTGCAAGACGAAACAACTAAAATCTAACTTCAACTTCAAATTGACCCAGAGATAAGGTCAGGTCGCACCTTGTTCTCTTTCTCTCAACAATTACTACTACGAACATTTTCTACATTTCTTGATACCCATAACTTTATCATTGAACATGAACTCTACCCTTAATTTCTTAATAATCTTTATAATTGCACATTAAATTTTACAACTTGTGTTATTCATTTCCTTTTAATAAATTTCTATTTTAAAATGCCAAATGTATATTTTATTCTTACACAATTCCACATATTCCAACTTGCCAACAACCAACCTTCTGATGAAAACTTTCTGATGATAATTCTGCATAAAACTTGTTAGCTGTAGGGAGTTCTGTTAAGTCTGACACAAGGCCAAACCAAGAAACTTTAACCATCTCCCTACGTCTTCAGCTACTCAGTTCTCACTTTCCAGTCTTCATAGAATTCAAAACGATCAATCAAGTCCTTGTTTGAGAAGAATTATTTTCCACCTTCTAACCTCTCTCTCACAGCCAAATGTGGCAAGCCTCTCACTCCTCTGTTGCTACTTCTATGGAAAGTACTTGGACAAATTACTTTCCTTAGTTCTGCCAGGTCTAACCTCCATAAACCACTGTTCTTTGAAAAAGACTCCCAAAAGTATGTTTTTCTGATCACTACAATATTCACCTATTCAAGTTTAGATAAACTAACCCTGAAAATAACCCTCTACTTTGAGCAGTCCCATTACATTATAGGGGGTGAACCTTATTGTATAAGCACCTGCTATCATGTCTGATTTGCCCTCTGATAATTCTTATCCCTTTGCTATCAGCAACCTTGCTAGTGTTTACACCAACTCAGATGTCAGCCCACAACAGATATATCAGTCTAGGCATCTGGAATTAGAATGAAATCAGTGACATAACATCTCTTTAATCCATCATAAAAATTCAGTATATACAATTATATTGTTCAGACTGTCATCTTCATCTTTGTTGTCATATTTAAGAGGTTTCAGTCATTTACACTCCAACCTTCTTCAGAAGCCTGGAAATTTTGAACCAAAGCCTTTATTTTAATCACTGAGGTATATATCATTTGCATTTCATGTGCCATGCCACTTCCAAATATCAAATAGTCATCTCCCTTTAACTCACTTTCTAAGTTATTTGTTCACCACTGCTGTAACTAGGCACTGAACTCACAACTCTCAGTCAAGTCACTGAATCTAACCAATGCATTTACACATTTATACACTGGGGCATGTGTCCTAAAAGGTTTGGTTCAGAATTTCAAATACCTGACAAAGGCTGGAGTGTACAATGGCCAAAACATTGTGAATATGGCAATAAAGATGAGAACAAAAGTCCGAATAATGTAAATACTACCTCATCTCAGAAGTATAGACAAACAGAATAAACAAATATGAAAACATTAGGTACCAATGATATAAAAATTGAACATAGAATAGATTGTACTCGAGGTAGTTTAACCTAACACTGTTAATTGTGACAAAACCAAAAGTCGTTTTCTTAAGTAATCAAGGCTTTCAAATGGATTATATACACAGGTGCCAAAGGCATTCAGAAATGTTTAAACTTCGAGATTTCTAAGTTGGCTAGGCTAGAAATATTGCTGTGAGGAAGAGAATCCTGTGAATCTTGGCAAAGACCATCTTTCTTTGAACATTACGAACTGGCATTACAGAATATCAAACAGTAACCTGTACGAGATAAAAGATAAATCACTCAAAGACAATCAACAAATAAAATGAATAGCATTTAAAACTTTAACAGAAAATAATGATATAATCAAGATTTTGACATTAGACACTGTTGCAAACAAAAGTTATCAAAGAAACTCCTATCAAAACTAGAAAGTGCAACAACAACTACTTAACTTGAAGAACCTATTTCACTGAAAAATTCTTTAAGGATTTCATAAATTCCGACCGAAAACATCACTGGCTGCTCAATAAATGAACATTGAATGTTTCTTTATAAGGAAACTGCTCTTATATTTCTATTGTCATAACCATGATATCAAGGGACAGTGGTACCACCAACCATTTCTTCTCTGTACTCTCACCCCATGACTCTGCGTGTCGCACTTATTTATCAAAATGTAAAATATTACCTAGCGTTCTATCTCTCCCCCACTTTTCTTTGTTTCAGCTAAAGGTCTTTCAAAGCACAAATCTAAACTGATCAATTGCCTTGGAATATCATTTTTTGAAAATACAAAGTGTTTTTTTTTTCTGTTGATATTTTAAATTATGAATTCTAACCAATCAAGTACTTGAAAACAAAATTTAAATTTTAGTTTATTTTGCTTTCATTTTTTATCTAAGTTATAGTCAAAATCTAGGTAGGGACTTTGCTCATTGAACAAAGTGCTGATATGTTGCATGTATTCTCTACTGAAAATAAAATATGAAAAACTTATTTCTCTTCTCAAGAGCTACTTCTTTGTGAAAGACTCCAAAGAGGATGCTTCCATGACCCCTATAACCGCAACCACTTCAAGTCTAGAGTCAACTGTCATCTATCTTACATACCCTCAAAAACTACAATTCTTATGTCCAGTAACCCTCTATCTTGAGTTGCTCTTGAGTCTTTTATTGTGTGAGAAATAACAATAAAGACATCTGAATTTTGATTTACCAATAATAGACTTCTCGGGTGTATATATTCGTCTGTGCATTGATTACTGTTACCATATCTGGTCAACTGCTTCTGCTATCACCTCAAGTTTCTTGACAAAATCCAGAGAAAGATCTGCAACATAAATGATCCTGACCTGGCATCTTGACTTCGGTCACTTTCTAACTGACAGAATGTGGCTTTCCTCCATCTTTTCTACAAATATTTTCATGATAACTGCTTTGACAAGCTTTTTTTCCCCTTGGTTCCCTGATCACATGAGTTAATGCGTGCTACTAGATTGGCATTTAGGTCCCACTCTTTTACCACTGAATTAAATGTAGCAGACTCCTCTACACTAACAGTTTCTTTTCTAACACTTCCTACCTTTCGAACTACCATCCATTTATTTTCTTCCATGATAACTACAATCTTTAAAAGTTTAAATGCAACATCAATTGCCATCTTCTATCTTCTTGAATTCCATCCATCATTTCTTTTTCTGACATTCCCTGTACCCTGCTTTTCTCTCACTACAACCCTCTGTATACTTGTAGCAACCCTGCCTTGCTTGTGCTGAAATGATTAAAAAAAGATAATATGCTACATTTCAATGAAAGCAGCAGATATTTTCCCTGCTCATGCAAGTTATTACACTTGGGTGTGTTGACCATGGTTAGTATTGACTATTGGAGTGCTGACAGCCAATGTTATTGATTAGTGAGGTTCTAGCAACATACAAAATTTATTTTACTAAAAATTATTCTTTTTATGTTGCTAGATTATTTTTTTATATTTTTTTTCCATTTTGCAACCTTTTCTGGTGCTGTTCCATGAATGGTGTGGCTTCAGGACATGAAAATCATAGTTCTCCATAACTTCCTATTCTTTATGACTCTATACAATGTTCTTTGCCCTCACAGTCTCTCTCACTCCCTGTTCTGCCATTGATTTATGCAAGATCATGAGCTAGTGTACTATTTCCCTTTGTCCCACAGCCTTCAATATATCCAGTGAGTGTCAAATTTACCAAGCCTTCTTAACTATGGAGTGTCACTGACGTTTGCTTTAAATTTGAGGAGCAGCAAATCAAATGATTATTTTGAGATTCACATTCAAAAAACATCTATTTATTATTCTTTCTCGTCATTCATTTAATCGATTTCTAGCAATGAAACATCAGGTCTTCATTTTATTGAAATTCCCTTTTGGGTTTTAGATATGAATATAATAATTGCACTAATATTTTAAAATATTTTTTGAAAATTATCAAAATATTTTATATTAATATTTTGATAATAAAAATAAAAAACTTCTCAGAAAAAAAATTTTGAATGAACATAACATTCTAAAATTGAATTTAAAAAAAAAATGACAATTTTGTTTAACAGTATATCAACACCTCTGTGGGTTATTTAATGCCAAAAAGGTAGGGTTTAAAATACTTTTTTTTAAATTTTCTATTATAATGACAAGTTTGTCAGATTTTGTTGAAAAATATTTTTCATGTTTTATTTTTTTTTAAATGTTTTATGGTAAATCTTTTTCCTTCAAAAATGTTTTGTTGGTAATATTTTTAATTCAAAAAAGTATATTTTTTTCTTGAAGACCATTTTTATACTTTCACAGAGTTTTGACATCAGGTGCTTCCACCCCAGGTCAGAGTGGACCTGGGAACAACAGCAATTAAGAGGTGGTTCCATTCTCCTCCCAATCTCCCAATCAGAGGCCTTGCTGCTGGATGCAGTTTATTGTCATGCCCAGGACCTGTGACTATGAGAGTTAATCATGTTCAATTTACACCCATAACTACGGACTATGAAAATCTTTAAAAAGAGAATAGAAAATGTCTTGCTTGTATAATAAATACAGACTTTTTAGAATTTACAACAAATGAATTTAATGTCAAATGTTTTCTATTAACCACAACTAAGAATACATGCACATGTATATAAAAGATGCAACAAGCATCAGATACATCGATACATGGATGTGTAAGTATACTTTCATTTCAAACATACGCACCATAGTGGGGACGCTAGAGGGTGTCGTCAGTGATGTCATCGCGAGGATCACTAGGGGATTTTGGGTCTTTCAACATCATAGCCCCCTCACCGCACCGACCCAACCAGAGATGATCAGTTTCTGGTCCACTTTTGATAAGCGCTTTCAGACACTGGGATTGGCGACAGTCAGAGCCACTTTCCATTTAGAGGCGAACCATACATGAGCTTGTCCGAAAATGTGAAACAATTTACCTATTGTACGGTTATTAAAAAAAAAAAAGAAAAAATACTCGACTCCGAATTAATCATGATACAATAATTTAAACTACAAAATATAATAATAATATGCATCTTGATATTGAACAGGTGAAGAGGCTCATCCCTTGTTTCCTGATTAGGATGCGGTTCCCGGTTTTCTCTTTTCCAATCTTTTCACTCTTTTCTTTTATTATTTTATTTTATTTATTTATTTTTTTTTTCAATTGGAGTAGATAGACTAAACTATCGCCCGGTTCACACTCCACCCACATCTATTGAACAGGTGAAGAGGCTCATCCCTTGTTTCCTGTTTAGGATGCGGTTTCCGGCTTTCTCTTTTCCGTTCTTTTTACCCTTACGTAGCCCCTTGCGCATCAGTGGCATTACCGCCTTGCTCGGGGTGATATGATTAAAAAAAAAAAAAAAAAAAATATAAAGTGTATCATGTATCATGTTAATATTGTGCCATTTTGGAAAACAGTAATTGACAAGACAGACAGGAGTTTGTGCTGATTTACAGTACCTCTCATGATATAACTAACTCTCACTGATTGTAGTTACAAATGCACTACTTATATAAAATGTGATTGGTTTCTATAAACAGTTACAAGGGACTTTGTAAATACATAACAATATTGGAAGCATGACTGAACAACAAATTAATTTAAAAAAATTCTGGATCATGAAACATAACCTGTTAAACACAAACATTGATGACAATTTTAACTTAAATGAAGCAAGCTTAAAAATGCTTAATATTTATGTGAATTTTTGAAATGTCTAATTTGGTTAGTGATTTAAACTTTTTTTTTTTACTTTTAAGTTAGACATAACTGTTGGCTATCTGGAATGTTGTGACCTGTATGACAGGAGCAAGCTGAAATTGGGAGTAAAGGATGCCATGTCAGGTGGGCAACCAATCAAAAAATGAAATAAAAACAATGTATAAAGCTGGTGTTAAAATGTGCATTGTGGTGCAGTGGCTATCAACTCGGAACAGGAAATTGGAGAGCCGAGTTCGAATTCCAGTTGAATTACTTGCATTCTCTTACTTCCCTGTCCTCCAGTTATAGGTTGGAAAACAAGACATACTGGGTTCTATAGCCTTGGCTTGCAGACAGTCTATGGTAGAAAGTAATGGCACCCTATTGCAGGATAATATTCTGCCCTGTCAGTCATGTCTCTTTCAAGACATGATCGCCCAAGCGTGTATCACATATGGCACTTAACTGACTTAATATAATAGTTGAAAACAGGGTTAAGATTTCTACTGGGCATAACGTCAGGGGGGGGGTCAATTTTATACTGTTATAAAGTAATAAACTGATCCCCCCCTAATTACTACTTAATAATACATCTCTTCCCCCTCTAGCTATTAATCAAATCACATGACAGATTGGGTTTTATAGCCTTAGCTTAAAACCAGTCTACCGCAGAAAGTAATAGCAACCTACTGCGGGATAATTTTCTGCCCAGTCAGTCATGTCTCTTTCAAGACGTCTATTGAACAGGTGAAGAGGCTCATCCTTCGTTCCCTCTTTAGGATATGGTTTCTGGCTTTCTCTTTTCCAATCTTTTCACTCTTTTCTTTTTCTTTTTTTTTTAATTGGAGTAGATAGACTAAACTATCGCCCGGTTCACACTCCACCCATGTCTATTGAACAGGTGAAGAGGCTCATCCCTTATTCCCTGTTTAGGATGCGGTTTCCAGCTTTCTCTTTTCCAATCTTTTTACTCTTACATAGCCCCCTACACACCAGTGGTGTTACTGCCTTGCTCGGGGTGATATGGTTAAAAAAAAAAAACACAAAAAAAAAACATGATCGCTCAAGCGCGTATCATATATGGCACTTAACTGACTGAAAGCTGGTGTGCATGTGTATTTGTGTTTTATTAAGTGTGCCTTAGTAGGCACCTACTTGAGTCTTCAGGACATGCAATCAAGGAATTGACCTTGGACATCACCAAAACTCTGCATGTATCGGCTATGTAGCCAGGAAAAATCAATTAATATTTCGTTTTAATGTATATTACACATCTTTAATTTTTAAACAGAAAAACGAACGTGCATATTACATATAAGTAGTTACAGTTAGCATGAGAACATTATAAGATTACCGAAGTATTATATATCACTTAATATTATCACTTTATTCCAAGGAAATAAGTGTGTGACCATCTTGGTATGCTTTCTTTACTTAAAGTCATTTTTGATAACAAATTAAAACTTAGTGTGTCATTGCACTGTCCATGGTAATAAATGAACTGCACTCAAGCAGGTTTTGTTAACAAATGACTTTGCCATTCAACTCACTTCATTTTCGTGTCAACCAATGAATACTTGGATGAAAGACTTCCATTTCTAAGGTCATCTGACCACAGTAAATGACACAGACATTTAAGCAGTTTAATTCACAAAAATAGATTCTCTGAACACTGACCCAGTAAAAGAACCTCTCATTATGATGCCTTGATTAAACTTACAGATGCAAATAAATATACAATGTGTATTCAGGTACACACCAAAATATACATCTTTCAGGGTGTAAATTGAACAGTGCTCAATGTAATATAGCAGAGCTATAAAGTATATATTAATAAATATACATATTATCCGATATTTAAAGCACAACTTTGAGTTTCATGCATTACATAATTATCAGGTGCCTATTATGAACTGAGCGTTTTTCGATTTGAAATTTGTTTTAGTATGTAAAAACCAATAGTCAAATAAAAAAATTGTCAGTTTATAATGAACACTTGATGATTTCATAATATCTATGAAAGTGACAAGGGTAGACATTGTGTAAGTATTTGATGGATAGATAGATTCGACTTAGCATTTTGTGGTCTAGTTCGACAAGAGTTGCGCTCAGATGCAGATCAAAATTTTAGAATGCTCATGACATCTTGAAATAAAAGCCAAAATTAGAAATAGAAAAATATATATTATCACCCCACAAAGTCAGGGATCAGTTTATGTATTGATTATAATATAGAATTGATCACCTCACTGTACATTATCTATATCTGTTCCCCTCCCACTCCCACCCTAATTCAATAGAGACATTCTACATTGTAATCTATATCTATAAAAGTGACAAGGGTGGACATCGTGTAAGTATTTGCTATGTAAATTCATCATATGTTTTTTTATTCTTAATATTCCTTAAACTACCCGAGTGAAACTGGGGTAAACTGCTCGTTAAATAAATATATATATATATATATATATATATATATATATATAAATATAAATTAAAATAGGATTAATTCAAGGATGTTGAATGACCATTTTGAGATGAAAATCCCCACAGGGGATAACACATCACCTCAGCAACAAAAAAATCCTTTCAGAAACTGGAGAAAAATCAGTCTAATTTTTCTTTTTAAATAGATTTGCAAAGAAATTAAAAAAAGGAAAAAAAAGAAAAAGATAAAATAAAATCAAATAAACAAGAAAAGAAAAATTGGCATCGTCTGGGTTCGCAAAAAGGGAAAGAGAATTCTAACTTAAAAAGAACGGACGGCGTGTTGAATTGATATAAGGTTAAGCAAAACGGAAAAAAGGTGGGAGATAAGAGAGATAAAGGAAGGGAGGGGAAAAAAGAAAAGAAAGAAAAAAATTTTTATATATGGCAGACGCTGGACATATTCAAAAACCTAACTTCCCAAAAACGTTGAAGTATTAGAAAAAGGCCTTTACTTAAAAAGGTATAATTATTTTTAAAGGGAATAAAAAGATATAGGATTTTAAAAAATTAGGTCATTTAATTTAAACTAAAAGACACCGCTAGGTATAAAAAAAAGAAAAAAACAAAAAAATTTTCATTTACAATTATACATACATACATATAGATGTACACACAGATGTTTTTGGAATTTACCTTCCTGCTTTTTCCGCTTGGATTAAAGTATCTGAATATATATATATATATATGAGGACTTGCATATGAAAGCAAAACAGTAATAATGAGTCAAAGAAAATAGGTGTTAATTATGATGGCTTTCATAAGCTAGCATCTTTATAATATTGAAGAACTCGCATATGAAAATCTAATAACAACAGTGAAAGTCTAAGAAAGTAGGCTATCATTATATTGACTTTTGTTAAGCAGAATATGTGCATATCAATGCCTAATAAGAAGCAGAAAAATAGGCTGTCACTTTTTTGTTAATTTATACAAAACCATCTCACGATATATCTCTCTAAAAGCGGATATATTTATCCTACATTTTTCATTCAGAGCTTCTTTTCTTATTCTTGCGAATGCGAAATTTGCCAAGACAAGATTTATATTATATTGAAAAGTAACTTGGAATTTGAAATAATTTCAAAATAAATTTTTTAATAATTTCAAAGAAATGTTAACTGACTGCAAGCAAGTTCAGGTGAATAACTCGTAACTGCAGATGCTGCACCAATATTCACTTCTAAAGAAAAAAACTGATTTTTGAGGATAATAAATGAACAATATTTAATGATGTAAAAGCAATTATTTCTTGTCAGGTAATATTGACTTCCCTTGTCAATCAACTATAAATAGTCAACTATTGCAGCAAATTATTTTCTTTCCAAATCAAAAAATAGAAATGGAGAATTTTATCTATTTTTTTCTATTTATACCCAGTTGATTATAACAGTTTTTTCCAGGAAAATGAAATGTCAGTGAAATACAAAATGTGTATTTGTTTATAAATAATATACGCATCTGTATGAATATCAATATAGAGGGTACAACAGAAATACTTCTACATAATGGTAAAACCTTGGAGTCAATCTTCAGCTAGCTAATTTCTCACCATTATGTGGGAGGTATTTCTGCCACATTCTGTATTAGCATTTACAAAATATATATTCATTTTTCACTAAGTATGTACAGACTTCAAAACCATAAATGATTCCACTTTTATTATATATAAGTGAACCTGTAGCGTAAAAAATGATGGCAAAATATTTATATCGATATTCTCTCTAAAACGATAGCAACATATATAACATATATATTGATGAACCTACAATTGAATATCTTACATTCAGTCAGTTTAGTGCCATACGTGAAACACGCTTGGGCGATCATGTCCCCAAAGAGACATGACTGACTGAGCAGAAGATTATCCTGCAGTAGGTTGCCATTGCTTTCTGTGGTAGACTGGTTGCCGACCAAGGCTACAGAACCCAATTTGTCCTGTTATTTAACCCATAACTGGAGGGAAGAGATGGATCAATACCTTTCCTAAGGGTTTTTGCGCGTAAGTGAATGCAAGGAATTCAACTGGAATTCGAATTCGGCTCCCCGATTTCTCGTTCCGAGTTGATATCCACTGCGTCACAACGCACATCTAACATTAAGATATCATTAAAAAAAAATAATCTAAACCCCTGAGCATGACAGGAGGAAAAAGAAAATATATATATATCTATATATTATATTATACACAAATACACAATAGTCTTTGTTATGATAGAGAGGAGATTATATATATATATATATAGTCATACGCCGCAGACAGATCTGTTTTGCTGTATCATAGCTCATCAGTACGATTAGACATCCAATTGCTTTTTACCCAGGATTGAAACCCAACTGAATAGGCATCAGTTGGTGATTCTACCTCTGATCTATGGTCGCTCGGTAGAAGGAGGCAGACTTTTTAGCATGTATATTATCATTATACATGCCCAATAGCTGAGAGTATTCTAATTCATTGCTGAATGAACAATGTGTATTCTTCTTCACGACTTGATGACATAATTATTGCAACCTGTGTAAAATAATGAGGCACTATTAATGAGCAAACATACAGCAAGAGTTTCCTTAACTAATAGTAAAGAGAATGAACTGAGCTGATGTAATTGGAGTAGATAGACTAAACCATCGCCTGGTTCACACTCCACCCACGTCTATTGTACAGGTGTAGAGGCTCATCCCTTGTTCCCGGCTTTCTCCTTTCCAAATCTTTTCACTCTCAAGTATCCCCCTGCACATCAGTGGCGTTACTGCCTTGCTCGGGGTGATATGATTAAAAAAAAAATGTCACCTCACTATTGTTTCTCCTTTCATGAGAGTGACATGAGGGATATATATATATATATATATATATATATATAAGAAATATAAAGGAAAAGACAAGTTGTGAGGAGCCATAATCTCCAACATCCTGAATGAATGCAGAAGAATATTTGTTAACTTACATTTGTGTGTGTGTGTGTGTGTGTGTGTGTGTGTGTATACATATATTTATTGATAACTTCACCGATAAAGTTTATTTAATTCCTTGCTTTAACATATTTTGTTTATGTTTTTATTATTTGTTGTTTGTTTAAATTCCATGTATTGTTATTTTTGTCCGGATTCACATGAGTTTACAAAAATACTGTTTACGGGACAAATTTTTTTTTTTTTTTTGATCATTTCACCCCAAGCAAGGCATTCCACTGCCACTATTGTGCTTGGGGCTACATAGGGGGAGGTAAATAGGAAGAGTGGTTAGATATAGGAAATGTCAGAAGGGAGGTGATAGGTAGTTGGGTGGGTGGGAAGAGTGTTTGAAAGAAGGGAAGTGAGTTATTGTGTTAGGAGGTGTCTATTGACCTTACATTTAAACTCCTGGAGATTGTAGCTGTCGGGGAAGCAGTCATGTGGAAGGGAATTCCACAGTCGGGAAGTGCGAGAAAAGAAACTGTTGGAGTATACTAGGATTTATAAAACAATACTTTCTGTTCTGCAAGATGTATAAAATGTGAGCTCATTACGGAAGAAATATTTATATCGATATGCTCTCTAAAATGACAGGAACATATATATTGATGTACCTACTATTGAGTGTCTTACATTAAGACATTAAAAAAGAAATAATCCAAAACACTGACTGTGACAGTAGGCAAATACAAATGCACACCACTCTCTATTTTAATAGTGAGGAGATATATATCTATTTTTTCTTCACAATTCGACAAAATTATTTTGAAAAAGAAGTAAAATAAGACACTGTTAAAATCACAAATATGCGGCAAGAGCTTTTATAACTGATAGTAAAAAGAGAATGAACCGAGCCACTGCTGCCTTGCTACTATCTCTCTATTGGACCGAGTTGGCATTGGTTGCTATTGAATGACAGAAGGAAAATATATATATATATATATATATATATATATATATACATACACATGCACACACACTACTGACCATAAGTATTAGGCCATTCCAGTTTTTATAAAAAAGAAAATGATGTATTTCATACTATTTTTAGTATTTAATTTCAAGTTGATAATTCTAAATGAAAACAGAACGGTTCTTTTGTTATTATTACTTTGCAAAATTTTACAAGGCAAACGGCGACAATTTACCCATCGCACCCTGTATATTGGTTATATATATATATATATATATATATATATATATATATATACACACACACACACACACACAACCAACAATAAGTATTAGGCCACTCCAGTTTAAAAAAGAAAAAAAAAGTGATGTATTTCATACTATGTTTAATATTTAATTTCAAGTGGATAATTCTAAATGAAAATAGAATGGTTCTTTTGTTAATACTGCACATTAACATGTGCATTAAAGGAACAGTTCTGGTGTCCAGTTTTTGTGATTTCTTTCCCATGCTAGTCTCCTCTTCTTATTGGCTGGCCGAAGCAAAGGCTTTCTGGCTACCTTGTAAAATTTTGCAAAGTAATAATAACAAAAGAACCATTCTATTTTCATTTAGAATTATGCAGTTGGAAATAAATACTAAAATTTATGTGAAATACATCATTATTTTTTAAAACTGGGGTGGCCTAATAATTATGACCGGGAGTGCATAAATATATATATATATATATACACACACACAGTGCTCTTTATTATAATAGAGAGGATTATCTCACTGATACAATTTTGCTATTGTTACAGATGTTATATTAGTGGTTACATTAAACTTGTACTTATTCCATCAAGAAAGGCCTAAGTTTATTTCTCCCTTCAGCTATAGATAAAATAATAGAAACATTTTAACCATGTAAAGACAGTCAATCAGACAGATTTTTTTTTTATGTGTTGTGTCACTTTCAGGATATGGTCAATGAGAAATCTCCACAAAGTCTAGGCTTTTGCTGAAAAAAAATTCTCTAATAGCAACAATAAGAATAGAAATCCCAGAACTGGGTCAAGTATAATTGGTTTGGCAACTCTACCTGAAAAAGAAGCTTCAACAGAAACGGCAGATGAATTACCCTCTGTACTTGATAGAAAACCAATGATGTCGATACTGCTTTTTCGATATGTTTTGCTTTACCATTTCCCTGACTTTTTCTTTTTTTGCTGAAGAGACGTGGCATATACAAGACAATGACTCTAAAGTTTATCTCATGTACATATCAAAAAATTTTATCGAGCAAATGTTAGGAAACTAATGACAGAACAAACACTGAGAATAAAGGTATAAAAACAAATGTTTCTGATTATATTACTTTGTAAAATTCTAAGGGCAGCAGTTTATTACTTCATGATAATAGAAAACCGATCCCCCACTTTATGATCAGTAGAAGTTTTACTTATGTTTCTAAATATTGTATTCAGTCAATCAATTAAGTGCCATACGTGATACACACTTTGGTAATTATGTCCCGAAAAAGACATGACTGACTGGGCAGGAGATTTTCCCACAGTAAATTGCCATTACTTTCTGCAGTAGACTGGTTGCCAACCAAGGCTATAGAACCCAATCTTTTCTGTTATTTTACCCATAGCTGGAGGGGGAAGAGATGGTATTTGTGTGTCAGTGAATATAACAAATTCAAATGAATTTCAAATTGTTCTTTGATTTCTCGTTCTGATTTAATATACACTGCACCACAATGCACATCAAAAGATACAGGGAAAGTAATACATGAAAGGAAAAATATATCAAGCCTCAAAAAAAAAAAAAATTGAAAATACATTTGTTAGAATACAATAAGTTTTAGAGATATATTTTATGTGTCCATATCTAAATTGTTATTCAGGTTTGTTTTATTTTTATATTTGTTGAGAAACATTTACACATATCAAGTTTGTAACAACGTAATTCTCTGAAACAAGATATCAAAAGAAATCTGTATTAAATAATTTTTAGAGTTTGTGAAGAAACAAAACAGTAAAGAAATCAATAATTCGCAAACAATAAAACTATTGACCAAAACAACTGACAAACCCTTGAAAGTGTGAAATTATATGAAACACAGCCATTGTGTATTTTAGTCATGGATTTGCATTATCAGTTTATCATGAAAAAAATATATTGATAAGAACTGACAAGTCTTTTCTCAGATGATGTTCCTCTAAACTAGCCTGCAACACTTTAATATTAATTGAAGAATTTAGGTGCACATCTGAGAAAATGAAATTATAATAAACTTTTATGTTCTCAGCATTTACATTATTCAGACTATTGTCCTCATCTTTGTTGCAATTTGTACAATGCTTCGACAGTTGTACACTCCGGTCTTCAAGAATTATGAACTGAGCTCTTTATCACAATCACTGGGGTATATCATCCTCATTCCTTGCGTAAAGCCTCAATTGGAAGTCATGAGTTATCTCCCTCTAACCCTGAAAGTTAGTCGTTTACCACCGCGGTAGCCTGGTATTGAACTCACAACTCTTAGAGTCAAGACACAGGAACTAACCAACGTCTATATCCACTGGGCCATGTGTCTTTAACAATTTAATTTTGGGGACTTATAAACCTAATGTCCAATATGGGAACCAGCAATAAGAAATGCTAGAGAAAATCATTAGTGTCAAAAATTATGCTCTGGTAAAAAAAACTACTAGAGAAAACCATTAACATCAAAAATTGCAATATGAACTCTAGTAAAAAAGGGTTACTGGACATTAGTCCCCAAAATTAAGTTGTTAAGGACACATGGCCCAGTGGATATAAATGTTGGTTAGTTCCTGTGTCTTGACTCAAAGTGTTGTGAGTTCAATACCAGGCTACCGCGGTGGTGAACGACTAACTTGCAGGGTTAGAGGGAGATAACTCATGACTTCCAATTGAGGCTTTATGCAAGGAATGAGGATGATATACCCCAGTGATTGTGATAAAGAGCTCGGTTCAAAATTCTTGAAGACCGGAGCGTACAACTGTCGAAGCATCGTACAAATTGCAACAAAAATGAGGACAATAGTCTGAATAATGTAAATGCTGAAAAGATAAAAGTTTATTATCATTTCATTTTCTCAGATGTGCACCTAAATTCTTCAATTAATATTTATCTTCTCTATTTTAATTTTTAGGATGAGGAGTTATTATTTACATTCAGACTTATGCTTGTTTTTATCCCCTAATTGCCTTCTTAATTAATTTTCTATGGCTTATCAACCCATTGCATGTCATTTAAAACCAGAAAATATTTTTAGATTGTAAGTAATGATTTAGTGATTCAAGTTTTACTAATTTACCCATAGATGGGGAGGAAGTGGATTCATACATTTTCCAAGTGTATTTGCACAAAAGTGAATAGAATAAACCCAACTGGAATTGGAACTCAGCTCTGATTAACAATCCCAAGCCATTATCCATTACAGCACCCACTCAACCAAGATTACAGCACCTGGTATTTTCAAACGGTCACCTATCAAGACATTGACTAGGCTTGACATTACTTGTCTTCAGTGATCATACAAGAACCAGTGTTTCAGCCTTAAGCTGATCATCTTCTCCCTGAATTTCTTAGATGATGAATTATTATTTACATTTAGACTAACATCTTTCTATCAATATTTACAGTCTGACTAATGTTTTCATATGTTCTTGTTATCACAATGTTTCAGCCATTATGGCATTTTATCCACTTCAGAGGCTTATTGATCAGAGTATCAGAGAGCGAAATTCGAATTCCAGTTGAATTCATTGCATTCACATATATGCAAATACTCACGGGAAAGTATGAATCCATCACTTCTCCCTCCAGCCATGAGTTAAATAGCCAGATAGATTGGGTTCTATAGCCTTAGTTGGCAACCAGTCTACCACAGAAAGTAATAGCAACCTACTGTGAGAAAATCTTCTACTCAGTCATGTCTCGAAATAGACATGATCGCCCAAGCATTTATCACAAATGGCACTTAACTGAACCTTCAAATGAATTCACACAAAACTCTTTATTTAATCTCTGGAGGTAGATTGTTCTAGTTTTGTTGTTCATGTCTAGGGACATCTTTCTCAGTATTGCTGTTACAGCTTGATCTGTTTCCACTGAGTCTTACTAGCTGGCAAAGGGATTGAACTCACAATTACTATGCCACTAAAAACACAAATTAACACTTTAATTGTGTAGACTATTGTTTACATGAAAATGGCATTGCAAAACTCTTCAGAATGTAGCCAAATATTGTACTTTAAAATCACAATAAGCTCATTTGTTACCAATACGGTAATCAAAGCCACCTCACAAGAAAGTGCTAGAGTCAAAGTGGTGTGGGAAGAATGAGTTGGAGGAGGGGGTACAGAGAGAAAGCTGAAATGCTATCACTGTAATAAGCTGTGATATGAGGTACAGAATTATTCGGTAAATGGATCCGAGGACAAAGTAACATTGCCAACCTTGTCCACTGTAAGATGGTGAATGTATCATTACCTGCAGTTGGTGTTAAGGTAGATGGTGTACAGTGTTCGTGGCCATTGACACCAAATATTTCTGGTCAATAATTAGTGCCCATTGCAGTTGATTGTGGTGAAGGGAATGTGTAGATGTTGTAACAATCAGCGACATATTCCAAGCATGCTGTGGAGCAGGAGTTGCTAAAATTCACAAAGGTATTAATCCATCATTTCTCCCTTCAGCTATAGACTAAATAGCAGGAAAGACTTAGTTCTATAGCCTTGGTTGGCAAACAGTCTACTGCAGTAAGTAATTGCAACCTACTGTGGGAAAATATTCTGCCCAGTCAGTCATGTCTCTATCAAGACATAATCAAACAAATGTGTATCATGTATGACACTCAACTGACAGTGTTAATAATTTGTTTGGCTTCCCTTAGCTCAAATAATTGTTTCAGTGCACTTATGAAAGTACATATCTTTCACCATCTTTTCAATATAAGATGTCTTTTTCTGTGGCTGAGCTGTTACAATGATTCATAATTGCATGGATTCTTTGAAGAAAGTCTTTTCTTTAATCCTATTTTCATTTGCTTAATGTCATTTAAGTCAGGAAACTGAGTTAATCAATCTTTAAGTACATTGACCCCTTCGTCAATCAGATTTTGATCTACTGCCGTAGACATTGAGATAGTGTGCATGCTTTCTTAGCCCTTCAGTTTGCCACTAACCCTAATCCTAACCCTCAACAAAAATAAATATTTCACAGTGACTCTTAATGTTCTTCCTTATGTGCCATGTCCCTTCAGGATGTAGGTGATCATAAACTTTCACCCTGCCTCTTGTTGCTTTCAATATTTTTCCTCTTAGTATCTCTCCCAAACCCCACTCCATAATCCATTTTGCTTAGACTTATCAAATAGATGAGCAACTAGATCCCACCCTTTTACAGTGAAACCGATAAAATGCAACTGCAACTTCTACTCCAACAGTTTCTTTTCTCGTACTTCCCAACTGGGGAATTCCCTTCCACATGATGGCTTCCCCGACGGCTACAATCTCCAGGAGCTTAAATGTAAGGTCAATAGACACCTTCTAACACAATAACTCGCTTCCATTCTTTCAAACACTCTTCCCATTCTCCCAACTACCTATCACCCCCCTTCTGACATTTCCTATATCTAACCACTCTTTCTATTTACCTTCCCCTATGTAGCCCCAAGTGCAATAGTGGCAGTGAAATGATTAAAAAAAAAAAGTAAGTCTCACTCTACTTTCCTCTCACTTTCTTTCTATATGTCATGTGAGTATTAGATTCTCTAGACCTTCTTTCTTCATTATGCATCCCAGAAACCTTAGCTGTCTCTTCCTGATCTTAAGTAGGAGTTTCCTTCTCATTTACATCCTCTGCAACACCTCGTCGTTGTTCATGTACTCAGTCCATAGTATCCTCAGCATCCTTCTGTAAAACTAGATTTGTGCTGCCTTGATCCTCTCCTTTATCCTTAAGGAGATCATTCTGCCAGACAGAAGGACAGATCCATAGCAGTTCAACACTCCTTCCTTTGTTTCTAATGAGATTTTCTTGTCTCTCAGTACTCTCATAATCTTTTGAAATGCATTCTTGGCCATGCCAATGCGTCTTTGAATCTGTGCTGCATTTTCCTGTCTCTGTTAAAAGATTTCCCATCTATTTAAATTTCTTTACTTGTTTTATTTTAGTTACTCTGAACTGTAGCTGGCATTTTGGGGTTTTCTTTTTGCTGATGACCGTCCATTCAGTTTCTTGAAGTCTATGCTCAGTGCTTTTTCTTGCTACCATCTGTAGGAGGTTTGGCATTTTCTTTTCTGTGTCTGCTATCAGCACTGTGTCATCCATGTATCTTACATTGTTGAGACTGTGGCCACTAGCAACAAATCCTGGCAAGGATTTTACTTCTCTCAGAGTTGTTTTTCTGTACAAGTTGTATATATCTGGAGAGAAAACACATCCTTGTCTTAGAATCTTTTCTATTTCTGTATACTTGCTGAATTCAGTTTTTATTTGTATGCAAGTGATTTGCAGCCAATATAGATTCTTGATTCTCGCGATGTTTTTTTCGAAAATGTCGAGGTTATCAAGCATTTCTATCAAGTTCTTCTACATTTGTATTGCTCTTTCAGATAACATTCTGAGCATAAATATATCATTCTTTGTTTCTTTATCTTTACCGAAACCACACTGTTCTTGTTCTATCTCTGGATTGATTCTGCTGCACACTCTGTTCATCAGAATTCGAATGATGAGTTTTGTTATATAGCTCGTTATGCTGATTGTTTGGTGGAGTTTACATTCCTTTGCACCTGGCTTCTTAGACAGTGCAATAAAAATTGATTTGTTTCGGTCCTTTGGTATATTGCCACTGTTGAGGCAATATACCCATTACACCACTTGCTCATTCCCTTAGAATCAAAAAGCAAAAGCTGAAATATTTGGTATATATAGAGAAAAGAAAGTTTGGAGAATTTGTTACTCACTTGACACATTGAAGGCAAGAGAAACAGAAGGAAACAGTAATTTAATTAACAAACGTAATTAGTGTGAATGGATAGCAGAATATGGATTGGAAGAAATCATAAGATATTTTACTAAGAGTTACAAATAATACGGAGTTATAGAGTCTCATGCATCCCAAAAGGATCATGCCATATAAAAGAAGCCCCCCACCCAACAAAAAAAACAAAACAAAAGAAAACAACCATCAGTTGTTAATTATGATGTTTTAAGAATAAAAAGTAAAAAAACCTGATCAACAGCATCTGCAAATTTGCAGAACCCTAAAAAATAATTTAAATATTATATTATCTTTAAAAATACATGAGATTTCAAGAGATGAAGAGTAAAAATGCTTTTGATACACACTATTAAAAAAACATTTTGTGAAAAGTAAATTTACAGAAAATGAAGAAGGAAAAATAAAAAAAAATAAAGACAATTATAAAATGGAGGCAATTGTAAGATTTAATAATTTTAACAGTCTTTGAAATCATTTTAGTTATTGATGAGAATTCCTTTTCAATGCAGAGTTTTGACAAAGTGAGAAAAATATGATGAATTGGTCGCTACAGATGTGACTGACATGAGGGAAAGAGAAATTCAAGGGATTTGGGATATTCAGAGAAGGTACACAAATAGGAATTACTATCAACAATAAAAGTGCTTCTATTTGCATTTTATGCTCTTCTGACAAAAATGCCGGTAGTCTTTATGTCTGGCAAACAGAAATATGAGAGATAAAATGTGTGACTCATTTAGCCATGAGTTTATGAATTTGTTACGTTACTATTCTTATCTGAGACATTCCAGTATGCTTCTATTGTTTGGGTTAAGTTGCTCTTGTGAGAATTCAGATTTTTAAAAAAAAATCTATTCAATATAAAAGAACTGTCTTATTTGCAATGAATTAGCCATGAATACTTTATACTGTTGCTGCCCAAGGTTCATAAGTATTTTAATGCAAAAGCCAAAGTGAGGACAATTTATAATGCTATGCAATTCTATTTTCTTCCAACAGAAGGTGATCAAATATGAAATACAATGAGCTCTGGAATTTGCTGACATGACAAAATTCTGTAAGTATCAAAATTTCTAAAATTTTTGCATTGTTTGCTTCTGTGCCATTTTAATTAATATTTTCTTGATAATTGTTCAGATGAGCTCTTCATTATTGTAAGTAGACTTTAAGCACAATACTAGACTGGCAGCTAGGTCTTATCAATTTACAGTTGAGCTGGTGAAATGTAGCTGTCAGTTCCCTGGTAAAACTTGGTTGCTCTTGCACAAATTGCTTGTGTAACTCCCTTCCGGATCTATGCTTTCCAGCCCCCTTTAATTTGCAAAAATTTATATGCAGTGTCAATTGCTATCTATTGTTCTCCTGAATACACTTTTGCTTCATGTTTATTATGAATATTTCTATTTCTTCCACATCTAGTAACCCCTTGTGTCTTAGTGGCTTTACTGCCTTGCTTGGGGTAATACAGAGTCAAAATATGCAATACATTCTTTTTTCATACGTCTCGATATCAGGTTCATCTTTTCCAGACAGCTTTAATCTGCAAAAATTTACATGCAATGTCAACTGCTATTTACTCTACTCCTGAGTACTCTTTTCACTTCACACACATTAATATTTCTGTTTCTAATTCTTCCACAGCCTCCAGTAATCCTGTGTCTTAGTAGCTTTACTGCCTTGCATGGATTGAAATTGATTAAAACAACAAAACAAAAAAAAACATTACTTAATCCTATCACATGCCTACAGATGTCCGTGCTTGGGTACAACTTACAATTGATACAGCTGTTTTTGTGGTTGAAGCATTGATCAGAAAATCCAGATATACATTCCTAAAAATAGTTTGTCATGGAAAAAAGGTTTAAGGAAAGATGCTGAAGATTACCATAAATCGAACCTGTGAACAAAGACCAAGTTCCCAAGACAGTGACAACAAAAAGGACCCTTATACTTAATATCTCTCTCTCTCTCGTCCGTAATTTCACTAGAAACAAGGAAAAGCATACTAAACTTTTATGTGATATCTGTTCTCCTGCATGTCACTGAGTGCTGGATAATCTCCTGAGAGATGAAAAAGAGACTTAAGCAACATAAATGTGTTTTTAGAGAATGATGCTGAGGATGTGCATTGTGGTGCAGTGGATATCAACTCAGAATGAGAAATCGAGAAGCCAAGTTTGAATTTCAGTTGAATTCCTTGCATTCATTTGCGCACATATATCCTTGAGAAAAGTATTAATCCATCCTTCCCTCTAGTTATGGGTTAAATAACAGGACAGATTTGGTTCTATAGCCTTGGCTGGCAACCAGTCTACCCAAGAAAGTAATGGCAACCTACTGCAGGATAATCTTCTTTCCAGACATGATCACCCAAGCGTGTATCACATATGGCACTTGACGAACTGCTGAGGATATCGTAGGCCTAACTTATGAGTAATAGCAAAACTTTGGAGAAAATAAAAACAAAATAAAACTAATACTTAATACCAGAAAGAAACAGTTAAGATTTCTGGGGCATATAATGAGGAAGAAGAGTTTAGAAAATTTGGTACTCACATGACTTATAGAGGGCAATAGGGACAAAGGAAAACAATGTTTAACATACTTAATGAGTATGATTAAATAGATGGAATTTAGGAATGACAAAAATAAGTTTATTAAGAGTTACAATGGACAGGAAATGACAGAGATTCATCATCGCTTACACCATGAGGGGAAACAGCACATAAAGATACAGTTGGAATTTCTTATGCAAAATAAGGAGGAAAGAGGGCTTGTTAAATTGGATAATAATAAAACAGATTAAAGGTATGAGAGAGACGAAGGAAAAATGTCCAAGGCACAAAAGTTATTCAGTGTTACAAAGGACAGAAAGTTGTGATGAGCCATGATAGCCAATGTCCTGAAAGAAACATGGCCCATATGTTGACCATGTCCACCATAGTTTATGAATATAGAATACAGCGCAGTACGTAATCTGTTAAATGAAACAGTGTCAAAGATTCTGACTCACGAGCCCGACACTCTACTGAATCGGACTATATCGCCAATACTCGCGAAAAATATGGTCACCTTTTTATACATGTCCCATTGAATATTTTGAGCCTTCTGATTGGTTAACTATAAAATGAGTCAGCTCATGGCTGGCTCACTAGTATACAACGGTACCCAAAAACTCAAAAAACATAGACCTTTTGTCAGTTAAATTTTGCTGATTTGAGCATTTTTTTAATTTTAGAAAACTACATACAGTCTGAGGTATTTCATAACTTTCTTTTCAAACTCTTACATTTGATGATATCACTAGAAGATAGAAATAAAAGTTCCAAACAATTTAAGATTTTTTGAACCTCTGTAACACTTTGAATTTGGTGAACAAAACACCTTCTCCTGCTTCTCGCAATTCCCATATAACTGGACTAGAAATGGGCTGAAATCTGTTGTCCTTTTATCTATTATATCTCTTCAAGACATAAATGATCATGGGTCCCCACAACTTCTTACCTTTTCTAACTTTTAGTAATGTTTGTCTTTTACTCCTACCCCATATTCTGCTATCCATTCACATAAGCTCATCAGCATCTCCCTCTGTCCCTTTTGTCTTCATTAAATTCTCAAAGCCCTCCTTCCTTGTTATATGTTTAAGGAATTTTAGTTGTTTTTTTTCGATTTGGGGTATGTGTATCTGCGAAGGCAAATTGGCATGACAAAGGACGCGTTCCAGAAGCTGAGTTAAGTACTAAGACACAGGAAAATTTCACTAAAAACAAAGAAAAGAGTGCTGGATTGCTATGTGATTTCAGTTCTTCAATATGGCAGTGAATGCTGGACAATATCATTGAAAATTAGAACAAAACTTGAAGCAGCGAAAATGTGGTTCTATGCAGCAACGATGAGGTGTTGGAAAGAATGGCAGCGGATAACATATTTGCAGGGCCTGATCAGGTGGTTGACGGAACGGGGGATGACAGGAGTAACGGGAACAAACATACTAGAAGCCACAAGGGATAGAGAGACATGGAGAACCATGATCGCCTATGTCACATAGAAGAAGAAGTAGTCTCTGGTTTCGATAAAAAATATATTTCTCACATTCACTGTTCAGTATTCTTAGTGTACCTGTTGTCTCTTGTCTTTGCTTGTCCAGCATTTACTATAATATAGGATTGATTGATTGATTGGTTGGTTTTATGGCAGACCAACCTTTGGTCTGCCATAAAACCAACCTTTCTGGTTATTTACTGCCAGAAAGAATTTTTATTGGACTTTTATTGTGAATGGTTTATTTAGATGTGTAGGGATAGAACTTGTGATAGGTAAGATTAGAGAATGCTTAAAAGAGATCTTTTCATTTAAGGTTAATGCATATTTAGATTGGGGTATTAAATTTTGTGATATATGCCAACCTCTTTCAAATATTTTGTTTTTGTTTGTTTGGAGAAAAAAGTCTTTCAGTTTTGTCTCAAATACATTCTGGGATACTGCCAACTTTCAGAGAGAGTCCTCTTGGTAAAACTGCAAGGAAGACCCATCAACATAGCTATCATAGTAGTTTATGCACCAACAACTCAAAGCACTGATGAAGAAATAGAATGATTCTACTCCATACTGGACAATACTAAGGCTCAGTGCAAAAGCCAAGAAATTAGGATCATAATGGGTGACTTGAATGCCAAGGTATGTAAAGAGAGGGAAGTAGACATGACTGGCAACTTCAAACTAGAAGTTCACAACAAATAAGAAGAAAAATGGGTCCAATGGTACACAGCAATTGACTAGGTAATAACTAACACCTGGTTTCAAGAACACTCAAGATATCTATAGACATGGAGAAGCCCAGGAGGCAACACGAAGAACCAAATCGTCTACATAGCTATAAACAAGAGATTCAGGAACGCAGTCATTCAGTACAAAACCTATCCAGGTGCTGACTGCAGAAGAGACCATGTCCCAGTCAACTGCAAACTAAGGATAAAACTCCGGAGAATGAAGCCGCCTAACACAGCACCAAGACTGAAATACAATATGCTCATGAATGACCACAACCTGCAGAAAGAATATACTAACAGCGTGAGAAAGAAATATGAAGAACAAATTGGAAAAGGACACTTGAAATGGGACTCACTAAAGGAAATGATGGGGACATCAGCAAAGAATATTGCCCCAAAGAAAATCAGACGCAGAAGAAAAAACGAGTGGATGACTGAAGAGATTCTCCACATGATGCAAAAGGAGACAAAAATTAATGCCAAGACATGGAGGAGAATACAAGAAACTACACAGGGAGATAAGGAACAAATGCAGATGGGCTAAAGAGGAATGGCTCAACAACAAATGCGCAAAAGTTGAAACTGAGCAGGATCAATAAAGCAGAGATGTATAAAGAGATAAGAGAACTGACAGGACAAAAAACCTGCTGCTCAACAGGATGCATAAAATCAAAGGACAGAACGATAATATTGGAGAAAGAGGAAATACTCCAGTGATGGGTAGAGTATAAAAAAAATCGTTTCCGTGACAGGAGAGAGCAACTGAGAATACATAAAGATGAAGATGGACTGGAAATATTAAAGTCCGAAGTGGAAGCTGCAATGGCCAAACTGAACAGAAACAAAGCAGCTGGTCTAGATGGCATCATAATAGAGCTGCTGATAGCCCTGTAAGAATTTGGCATAGAAAAAAATTACCAAAATAATAAACAAAATTTATAATCGTGGAATGATACCAGACGACCTATGCAAGTCGATTTTTATAGCACTGCCAAAGAAGCCAGGCTCAAACGAGTGTGAACTACACAGAATTATCAGCTTAATGAGTCACATTACAAAACTGATTGTCAGAATCCTGATGAATAGAGCAAGAAGCAGAATCAAACCAGAGATAGGACAGGGACAGTGCAGGTTTGTCAAAGACACTGGAACAAGGAACGCTATATTTATGATTAGGATGCTCTCCAAAGGGTAATACAAAGGAAGAAGGACTTGTACCTATGTTTTATTGATTATGCAAAGGCATTCGACAAAATACGCCACAAAGAACTTATGAAGATGATCAGCAACCTCAACATTTTTGGGAAAGACATCGGAGTAATCAAGAATCTCTACTAGGAGCAAACTGCCTGCATAAGGACAGGTAACAACTTCAGCAAATTCACAAAGATAGAAAGGGGCGTAAGACAAGGATGTGTCTTTTCACCGAATCTGTTCAACTTGTACAGCTAGAATATTTTACGCATGCTAGATGCTACGCCAGGATTTGTTATCAGAGGCCACCATTTGAACAACATAAAGTATGCAGATGATAAAGTGCTGACTGCAGACATGAAAAGAAAACTACAAGACCCCCTACAGAAGGTAACTGAGGAGAGTGACAAAAAAGAACTACAAATAAACAGCAAGAAAACTGAATGCATTGTCATCAGCAAAAAGAGAAACCCAAAATGCCAAATACATGTAGGGGATACGAGAATCAGGGAAGTACAAAAATTTCAATACCTAGGAAGTGTTCTAACAGGAGATGGAAAGTGCGACATTGAGATCCGAAGGCAAATTGGCATGGCAAATGATGCATTCCAGAAGCTGAGAAAAGTACTTAGACACAGGAAAATTTCCCTAGTAACAAAGAAGAGATTGCTAGATAGCTATGTGATGTCAGTTCTTCAATATGGCAGTGAATGCTGGACAATATAATTGAAGATGAGGAAAAACCTTGAAGCAGCAGAAATGTGGTTTTACAGAAGAATGCTGCAGATATCATGGACTGAACATGTGAGCAATGATGAGGTTTAGGAAAAAATGGCAACGAAAAGAAAATTAATAGTGAGCATCAGGAAGTGACAACTGAAGTTCCTGGGACATGCAATGAGGAAGGAGGGCCTGGAGAACTTGATACTGACAGGCCAAATAAAAGGAAAAAGAGACAGAAGAAGGCAGCGGATAACATATTTGAAGGACCTAATCAGGTGGATGATGGAACAAGGGTTGCCAGGAGTAACAGGAGAAGGCGTGCTAAGAGCCACCAGGGATAGGGAGACGTGGAAAGCCATGATCGCCTACATCCTGAAATGATAGGGCACACAGAAGAATATTTTTGGCAAATTTTTTGTAGGTCAATGCAGTTTGGTAGTATGTATCTTATTGTTAATGGCTCCTGGCATGGTATACAACATGGCGGTTCTTCCTTTCAAGGAGCTTCTTGTGAGACTGACTGAGCAAAAGCGATGGACCGGATTTTTGCCCTCTCACGAGAAAAAAGCAAATGACCAAAAGTCGTTGCTGCACATCTGGGTTCGTGCAGATGTTCCGGTTGAAAAATAAAAATTAATCAAATATTAAATTTTCATTTTACGAGCCTACACAAATTTTATTTATCAGCCAATGGGAAGCCCAGAATCAAATACAAGTGTGAAATCCCAAATGAGCTGCTGTGATCCAAAAAGCAGATATAAAAAGCTGAGACAGAAAGCACCCAGCAAGCAGACCTCAAGGGGAAGAGTGTAATCAATATCCCCTTGACCTAAGTCAAGTGGCTACTACACTTACCTCTTTCCTTCTCCCCTGTCAAAACTACTTACTGACCTAAGGAGCAACTACATCAAAGACTTTCCTCAATTACATGCTCCCCACATTCCTAAGCCTTAAATCTCTTTCAGCATATTATTTGCCATGAACATTTTAACCTCTGTTGGACCTATATTCAAGTTATTACTTTAATTGTAAAAACATTAATTTATATGTGTATATATAAATGTTATTTTCAACTCAATTTGCTTTTCTTGATTTTATAATCAGTTTATGACTTATAGTGGACTACATACCTCAAGGCCAAATTCTGTTAACCTGCAACAGTATACAACTACCCTTCACTAGAACGGACTCCCACTACAACTATAAAAGGAATAGATAAGCAACCCACTATAAGGTAAAAGTGGGTAATGTGAGAACTACAATATAGAAAGATTGATATTGCATAGCATTTCTGTTTTCTTTTCTTAGTTTCAAATAACAATTTCCCTGTTTCATAATAATTTGCTGAACTTTTAAAGGCATCTTTTCTGTGTTCAGATTTCAGTGCCATATTTCTCATTCCTCTTGCTGACAACTATACATTTTGTTTTCTTGGTTAGTCCTTTCTTCTTTCCATTTGTATTTGAACAAAATATATCTATATTTATTTGTATTTGAACAAAATATATCTATATTTATTTGTATTTGAACAAAATATATCTATATTTATTTGTATTTGAACAAAATATATCTATATTTATTTGTATTTGAACAAAATATATCTATATTTATTTGTATTTGAACAAAATATATCTATATTTATTTGTATTTGAACAAAATATATCTATATTTATTTGTATTTGAACAAAATATATCTATATTTATTTGTATTTGAACAAAATATATTTCTATTTATTTATTTGTATTTGAACAAAATATATCTATATTTATTTGTATTTGAACAAAATATATCTATATTTATTTGTATTTGAACAAAATATATCTATATTTATTTGTATTTGAACAAAATATATCTATATTTATTTGTATTTGAACAAAATATATCTATATTTATTTGTATTTGAACAAAATATATCTATATTTATTTGTATTTGAACAAAATATATCTATATTCATTTGTATTTTAACAAAATATATCTATATTCATTTGTATTTTAACAAAATATCATATTCATTTGTATTTTAACAAAATATATCTATATTCATTTGTATTTTAACAAAATATATCTATATTCATTTGTATTTTAACAAAATATATCTATATTCATTTGTATTTTAACAAAATATATCTATATTTATTTGTATTTTAACAAAATATAGTAGTGAAAAAAAGAAGCAAAGAGGAGAAAGGGTCAGCAAATGAAGAAATAAGAAAAAGTGAGGCAGAAAGAAAAACTTTAAAAGCAAGTGGAAAAGAGATTATGAAGCTAGAAACAAAAGTAATAGGTAGATATTATAGATATATTTTGTTAAAATACAAATAAATATAGATATATTTTGTTAAAATACTCATAAACTGCTCAGGAGGTTATCTCTTTCTTTAACGCATACATACAGCCACCCAATGTAAAAGCATTAATGCCAACATCAAAAGAGATCCAAAGAAAAAGGCAGTACATACTTGGGATTAAATTTTGGAACTTGCATACAAAACAGTTTCTCAAAAAAAAAATTATATCTATTATAAATAAGCAGCTTATCTGAATATATAAAATACACCCACTCACATCACATACTTTGTTATAGTGTTTAAAATTTGCTATATTTATATCTGTAGGAGGAAAATTTTCAATTTGAAAGATAGACTGTAGACACAAAGATTATGGATATAAAAATCAACACTGCATGAATAATGACTTATTTTCACCCCTCCCCTAAGCAATCTGCACACCATGTGTCACCAGGTATAGGCTACAGATATAAGCTATTAGAGAGAAGAAGGAACCAGCCCTTCTTACTTATTTTTTTAAAGTTATTTTTAGTTTAGTATTTGTCTATATTTCTGAGATGAGGTAGAATTTACATTATTCGGACTATTGTCCTCATCTTTGTTGCCATTTGTATGATGTTTTCGTCATTGTACGTTCTGGCCTTCTTCAGGTGCTAGGAATTTCAAACTGAACCCTTTACTGGAGTATATCATTCTCATTACTTGTGTAGTATTGCCTTAATCGGAAGTCATGAGTTATCTCCCTCTAACCCTGCAAGTTATTTGTTCACCACTGCTGTATTGAACTCACAACTCTTTGGGCCAAGTCACAGGAACTAACCAACGTCTATATCCACTGAGCAATGTGTATTAAGGACAACAACAACATAATTTTTAGATTTTGAATGATATGCCTCAAGGATTTTTATGAAGGGTTCGGTTCAAAATTTCTAGCACTGAAGAAGGTTAGAGTGTACAATGAGTGGAACATCATATTGAGTGAACACAATAATGCAGATACTGTAATTTATAGTTTGTTTATTTCAGTGATTTATTTTTGAAATTGTTAGTTTTCTTTAGTTGTAATCTTTTCTATTTGAAATAATTATTTAATCTCATGTTGTAGGATATAATTTGTTTTTTATAAGTATTATTATAGAATTGGTTTCTGTGTCACCATTTGGAACTGACCTCTGATATTTGTTTATTAGTCTTTATTGGTATGGAAAGGTGATTATGGTTATTTTCTACTCTAGGCATAAATAATATTGCTTTGAGGTTGTCAGCTGATGCTCCGATATCAGTCAGTCAGTTAATTGGCAGACATGATACATGCTTGAGCAATCATATCTCCAAAGAGACATGAATGACTGGACAGAAAATTTTCCTGAAGTATGTTGCCATTATTTTCTGCAGTAGACTGGTTGCCAACCAAGGCTATAGAACCCAATCTCTTCTGTTACTTAACTCATAGCTAGAGGAAGAAGTGATGAATTAATACTTTTGCCAAGTGTAGGTGAGGAATACCAGAATCAAGCAAGTACAAAAATTTAAATACCTAGAAAGTGTTCTAACAGGAGATGGAAAGTGTGACACAGAGA
Source organism: Ascarosepion bandense (assembly GCA_037127315.1). Classification (NCBI taxonomy): domain Eukaryota; kingdom Metazoa; phylum Mollusca; class Cephalopoda; order Sepiida; family Sepiidae; genus Ascarosepion; species Ascarosepion bandense. The sequence goes on along the minus strand of JBBBDQ010001033.1, from coordinate 2,856,719 downwards.
TCCGAAGGCAAATTGGCATGGCAAAGGACGTGTTCCAGAAGCTGAGTAAAGTACTAGCACACAGGAAAATTTCACTAGAAACAAAGAGAAAAGTGCTGGATTGCTATGTGATGTCAGTTCTTCAATACGACAGTGAATGCTGGACAATATCATCAAAAATGAGGACAAAACTGGTAACAGCAGAAATGTGGTTCTACAGAAGAATGCTGCGGATATCGTGGACTGAACATGCAAGCAACGATGAGGTGTTGGAAAGAATGGCAATAAAAAGGAAATTAATACTGAGTATCAGGAAGAGATAACTGAAGTTCCTGGGACATGGAATGGGGAAGGAGGGCTTGGAGAACCTGTCACTGACAGGCCCAGATAGAGGGAAAAAGAGACAGAGAAAGGCAGCGGATAACATATTTGCAGGGCCTGACCAGACAGATGACGGAACGGGGGTTGCCAGGAGTAACAGGAGCAAACATACTAAGAGCCACAAGGGATAGGGAGACGTGGAGAACCATAACCGCCTACGTCCTGAAGGGACAGGGCACATAGAAGAAGATTTGTGAGTATGTGAATGCAAAAAATTCAACTGGAATGACTCTCCAGTTTCTCATTCTAAGCCAATATCGACTGCACCACCCGTGCACCTTTGTCTATAGTCCTATATAAATTCCCATAGTAAAACAGAATATTTCTAAATGCAGATACAAAACTAAATTTCTACTATGCTATTTACAACCACATCCTGATTTAAACTAAATATTATCCCATAATTTAAATCAAGTCAACTTTATTTCAATCTCAAAATTTAGAACTGAAAAAAAAAAACAAAAACAAAAAACAATATATATATATATATTCTCCTGGATTCTGCAGAGTCTTCAGTATAAAGAAATCGACACTAACAATATAAGACTAGATAGAGATGACGGACTTATGATAATAAATAAATCTACTAGAGGTAAGATTGATAGAACTAGAAAATTAAGTCATAAAGTCTTTAAATCTTTTGGTCTTAACTTAGTAATTAACCCTTACATAAAACAAGTTGACTTACTAGACATAATATTAGACTTAGTATCTAATACTTTCCAACCTTACATGAAAAATAAGGTTAACTCAATCTATACAAACCCCAACTCTAATCACCCATCATCAAGTATATTACATCATCAGTTGAACACCGTATTAACACACACTCTTCAAATAAAGAAATATTCGATAAACACATAGTAATTTACAATAAAATTCTGAAAGACAGTGGATATCAATCCTCCAGAATTAACTTTGTGGAAAAATTCAGGAGCTCAGAAAGAAAAAATAGAAACAGGAAAATCATATGGTATAACCCTCCTTTTAATCAGTTAATTAACTTTAAACTCGGACAAAAATTTCTTGAATTAATAGATAAGCATTTTCCAAAAAATAACCCTCCAAACAAAATTTTCAACAGGAATACAATAAAACTAACCTATAGCTGCTCCAACAATCTAGAGCAAAACAATTAAAGTACATAACAGTACAATATTAAAAGCATACAACAATAATAATTCCAACACTCATACCAGTCTGCTCTATAATAATAACCTTTGTAACTGTAGAAACCTAAACCAATGCCCCATTCCTAATAAATGATTAATGACATCCCTGATATATATGTGTTCGATTTCATCCATGGAGAATTCCAAAGATGAAAAAATTTATATCAGAAACTCAATGAGCATATTTAAAAAGTGCTTTTACAATCACCTCTTATCCTTCAATAACAAAGAAAAACAAAACATGACGTCTCTTTCCAAATACTTTTGGAAGTTAAATGAAAATAAAACACGTAAAGTTAAATTGAAAATCCTCAAACAAGCAAGAGCATCTAAATCAATAAAGGAACCATGTTTCCTTTGTTTTCAAGAAAAAATTGAAATCATTAAATACATGAATAGCAAATGTAAACTGCAAACACATTAAAGAACTAACCTTACAATCATGCTAAAAATACTATGGAAGCCAAAGTTAGGACCTCTTAGAGACAATAAACCTTTATAATATTAACAACACTCTTACATAAAATTTTACCTCTTCTATACCACAAACTGTGATCTATTGTAAAGTTTTATAGAAAAAAGTGATTTCTTAAATTTAAAATTAAGGTTAAGTATACAAAATTAGATGAATTATGAAAATTGAGTTTAAATTAAAAAAATATTGTATAGTTTTACAATTGAATAAGAAAGACAGGTCCAATAAATGGTAACTACCATTCCCACTTACAATCATGCTAAAAAATACTACAAAACCGAAAGTTAAGACCCCTTTATGATATTAACAACACTCCTACATCAAATGTCACCTAAAAATATTATATAGTTGTACAATTAAATAAGAAAGATAGGTTCAATAAATGATAACTACCATTCTTACTTGCATCTAATTCTATTCTTTCCCACCCTTACACTTCCTTACTCTCCCCTTTTTACTCAACTGGAAGAAAAAAATCCAGCCATTAGGCCATAAAAAGCTATACCCTATCTTTTAATGTTTAATCTGTCTACAAAATTCCTAACAAGTCCATTAATCAACTCTACCCCCGACCCATTCCCTCTTTTCAAAATTCTAACTGATAATTTACAAAACTAATCCCCTTATTCCTCACCCCACATACATCTCACACACAACTTGCCAACTATAAGGAAAAGACTTTCTATTTCTTTCTACACCACCTGAGGAGACATTGTCATTTCAATGTCGAAACAAAATGTACACTTCGTTATGGATGAACATTTGGACATGTTCCAAACTATTATATATATATATATATATATATATATATATATATATATATTAGAGAGAGAGAAAGAGACCAATGAGTGAATAAATTAAATAAAAATAGTTAAAATAAACAATTTAAAAGGTCAGCACTATAAGTAACAGTATATATTGGTCCTATACAAAAGAACTGAGAAATGAATATAGCCTACTTACCCTCACCTCCCAAATCAGTCCACACAAGTATTAGTGACACTGAAGATGGATTGAGGCATGAGACTGATAGTGATCAAGCAGTTTTAATATACAGTGTGACTGAAAAGTATCTCCCTATTCTTTGTATGGGTGGCCAGCCAGGAGTCCTGACATAACATCCTGTGACTTCTTTTTTTGGGGTTTGATTAAAGAAGCAATTCAATCATTACAAACCAATACTCTGCAAGAACTGCAAGAGTAAATACAAGAAGTTATGTCTTCCAGACTACAAGAGTTCCTGGTAAAAGCAATTGACATGATTCCTGGGTGGCTTTAAAAGCTGGTAGCAAAACAGTTTCCCATATTTAATTTTAAATAAACCTAATGTTAAATGCTTTCTTCACATATCTATTTCTAGTAAAAAGCACAGTTAGTAAATAAATCATCAGTATTTTAAAATGGGGACTTAGTTTTCAACCATCTTGTGTGTGTGTGTGTGTGTGTGTGTGTGTGTGTGTGCATGTGTTTGTTTGTGTAGATAGGTAAGTCTAAAAGAAGATGAAACATTATAGAAATTTTCCTCTTGTACACACACAAACACACATATATATATATATATATATATATATATATTCAGAAATTTTAACATGAATATGTTATAATATCACTACAAAAGTAGCTATTTTGTTTCAACACTTCTTGTGTCTTATCAAGTGATGAGGTTTATTTCAAGTTCAAGGTTAAAAAGTTAGAAACAAGCAAAACCCCTTTAATCAGGGAGTCATTGTTGTATTATTAGCTCTACTTTGCATTGAGCACATTTTTAAGAATAGTGTTTCTATGGATATGGAATATAATTCCATCCATACTTACCCTATACTTGTGTGTGTGTATATATATATATATATATATATATATATATAATAACAATAGTAATAGTAACAAAAATAATATTGCTAATACTAGTAATTGTTATACTATATTTTAGTTCGTCTTGAAAAACCCACCCTTTAGTGAGCATCCTATATCAACATGAGCTGTAAAATTAAACCTAGGTAGGTTTGTTGGCATCAGCCACCTTACCCTAACAAGCCGTAGGGTGAAACCTAGGTAGGTTTGTTGGCTCTTAGATTTATTCTTTCTTTATATATATATATATATATATATATATATAAAACTTACATTGTCCTCATCTCTTATTGTCATATTCCCAATGTTTCAGCCATTGTATGCTCTGCCAATCTTCAGATGTCTTCAGTTGACAGGAATTTTGAACTGAACCCATTATTTTGATTACTTGGGTATATTGTTCTTGTTCCATGAGTCATGTCCCTTTCTAATGTCATAGTTATCTCTCTTTTAACTCAACTTTCTAAATTTTTTTTCATCACTGTTGTAGCCAGATATTAATCATACAACTCTTTGGGTCAAGTCATTGGATCTAACCAACATTTTTATCCACTAGGCCATGTTGAGTTAAAGGAAGTTAACTAAGACATCTCCTAACACACTAACCTGCTCCCATTCTATCTAGCACTCTTCCCATCTGCCTAACCCTCATCCTCGCTATCCTTACTGATCTGTCACCTTCCTCCTGACATTCCCTATGTCTAACCACTCCTTCTCTTTACCTTCCCCTATGTAGCCCCATGCGCAATAGTGGCAGTGGAATGCCTTGCTTGGGGTGAGATGATTAAAAAAAAAAAATGTCATGGAACAAGAACAGTATACCACAGTGATCAATATAAAGGGTTTCGTTCAGAATTCTAATCCCCTGAAGAAGAGTTGAACATACAGTGGTCGAAACATTGTGAATATAGCAATACACATGAGGACAACAGTCTGAACAATGTAAATTAATTACAATACTTCATCTCAGAAGGATATATATATATATATATATATATATAAAGAATACTAAGTCAAGACTGATAACATTGGAGATTCTTTGGATTTTGTCAAGAAACTTATATATAGCCGCAATATTCAATGCACAACCAAAATGGTAGATTTTTCTATATGCCAAAGAGATTGGTGTGAAAAAACTGGTATAGCACAACACCAACTTTCTTGCTTTTATTTAATTTACTGCAAATGAGCCTCACTTATCAGGCAACTAAAGATTAAGGATTAACACAAAAGTAAATAATTGGGACTGTTTTGATTAAAGAATTGCACTTTACAATTTAAAGATTTTTCCGTTTAACTTTCACCATATTTTCAAGTTGAAGATTAAATCATTCTATAGCATCCACAACATTATTTGAAAACTAAATATTTTAGAACAAGCAGTAGATTGAGAACATTTTAAAAGTCAGAGGCTTTTGGGGCATCAAAATCTACAAATAAGCACTTCCCAAGAAAGACCTCAAACAATAATTGATCTTTGAGGTAAAAGATTAGCAGTAGGACCGATAATCTTATCTTCAATGTAGAAAATTATTAAGCAGAGAATAGAAAAATATTGCCTGCCTTTCTTAAGTCTCTACTGGCCATCAACCATTCAAGAACACTGATTAAATTGGCATGGTTGCCATCTTTATTCTGTATAAGTTTGTATCGACTGCTGCATAGGGATTAAGGATTCTGAAAATGCTTGACCAGCTTTATATTTCAGAGCAAAATTATTTTGCTTCAGCCCAATACAACTTTCTATTTTCCCAAAAACGAATTTTGTACACATTCTCCTTGGTAGGTCACTTGTGATATCTGAGTTCCTGCTCTGCTTAGAGTGCAGCCATATTGCTTGCAAATAAACTAATAAGCCCCTTTAAATCTGGCAACTTCCCAAACATACCAGATAATCCAATCTTTCATTATTCAAGAAAGTATAAAGAGTGCTTTTAATTAATATTATAAAGAATAGAATTTTGAATTAATCATATGATGCCACAGTATTTTATTCCAACAGAGTTGTTTTTTATTAAATTAACAATATACTGTGGCATTCTCATGATTATATTTTTACATTTACTGTGAAACCAATAAAATTTAAACAAATTCTACTCCAGCAGCTTCTTTTCTTGCACTTATCGCCTGTAGAATTCCCTTCCATTTACTTGCTTCCCCAACAGCTACAATCTCCAAGAATTTAAATGTAAAGTAAATAGTCATCTTCTACCTTACTAACTTGCATCCTCTCTCTCATATGCTCCTTTCTCCGTCCACTCCACTCTCATCAGTATTTTCATCCTTCTCTTTCCTGACACCCACTATAACCTGTCACTCATTCTCATAACATTCTTCCTGCTCAACAGTGGCAGTAAAATATCTTGCTTGGGGTGATATGATGATAAAAAAAAGTTTTATTTTTCATAAAGTATCATATAAAATGAGACGTATTTGTCATCAAATATTAGGTTGTCCCAAAAGTTCATAAACACTTGTGAAATGGGTCTATCTGGTCCAGTACAATTGAGACAACAGATGAGTTCAGAAAGGGCAAGAGACACTGTCAGTTCCAAAACAAGATCGATTCGGTAAGAAAGTCATGTTGTACATTTGGTGGAACTTTGAAGGAATCGTGCATTTCGAGTTGGTTCCGAATGGTCGTGCCATCAGTGCCAAACTTTACTGTCAGCAACTTCAGTGGGTCTATGAAAAGTTGAAGCAAAAGTACCCGGCTCTGATCAACCATAAGTGCACTTTGATGCAGCAGGACAATGCCAAGCCACACACCGCCAGGAAGACCAAAGACAAGTTTGAAGAGCTGGACGGCATTGAGGTTCTGCCACATGCAGCCTAGAGTGCTGACTGTGCTCCATCACATTACAGCCTTTTCTGCTCAATGCAACTCTTTCTGAAGGGCCGCCAATTCAACTCGTTTGAATTCTTTGAGTCAAAGCCGGCTGAATGGTACTTTGACCAGATTCGAAAGCTTGCAGATCGATGGCAGAAAGTCTTGGAAAATGATGGTCTTTATTTTGAGCAATAATTTTTGTTGTTTTGCAAGTAAAATTTCAAGTTTTTGCAAGTGTCTTTTGGTAGCCTTAGATTACTTGTCAAGTAAAATTTAAATTTTTTGCAAGTGTTTATGAACTTTTGAGACAAACTAATAACTCCACATGTTTAATTGGAGAAGCATTATAACCTACATGGCAATGGATGAGCAGTAACTGAGCAGTGTTATAAATAAAAACTAGGCTATATGTATCAAAAAGAGTAGTGTAATGAGAGTAGTTAATAAAGTAGTTATAAAAAGAAGTTTTATTTTACATAAAGTATTATATAAAATGAGACATATTTGTCATCAAATATATAAATCTCAAACATATCTTGTCATACACAGTTCACTACTGCCAATGAAACAAACTGAGATGCTCGCATTATCTCTCTCAAGGGGGTCAATATTTATTCATGTTGATGCATTTATGAAGCAGATAAACTGAGCAGTAAATCAAGGAAGTCATCTTGTCGAAATGAAAGTAAACACTGACTTAAAACCTTCATTACTTACAACTATACCCACTCAAGAGAAAACTGTGTTATCGTGAGACACACTTATTCCTCAGATAATGGACTCTCCCTCATACATAAATAAGAGTTAACAGGAATTTAACTCAGGAAGTTCTTATACTCTTATACTAATTTTTATACTCCTTTGTGTTTTTTTTAATTTTTTTAAGGTCCCTGATATGTTTGAGGTATTTTGGTGTATGAAGGATTGAATGATGACAGACATGTTCTTGTGGTGGATGAGAAAATTGTAAAGTATGTTTGGGTCGTGAGTTGGATTAACTAAGCATAGGATAGGTACTGAAGACCAACCTGAGTTTTTTGCCCACACCCCCAAATCGGCCTTGTGCCACAATCGTATTTTTCATACAATAAATATTGAAAAGTTCTTGGAAAGTTCATAATAGAGACAGAGGAAAGCAGCGGATAACATATTTGAAGGACCTGATCAGGTGGATGATGGAACGAGAGTTGCAGGGTGCAACAGGAGAAAGCATGCTAAGAGCCACCAGGGACAGGGTGATGTGAAGAGCCATGATCGCTTATGTCCTGAAAGGACAGGGCACATAGAAGAAATTCTTTAGGCATGACAATTTTATTCACATCATTTCATGGCAAAAACATACAGTTGTATATTTTGAGTTTGAGTTTCAGTTTTGTTTAATAGCATATCAACACCTCTAATGCCAAAAAGGTGGGGTTTTAAGGTATTTTTTTTTAAAGTTTGGTTATAGTTAGAAAGTTTATTTACTCAGATTTTAATGAATTTTTTTTGTTTTTATTCTTTTTTATTTTTAGTCAGTTAAGTGCCATACATGATGCATGCTTTGGATGATCATGTCTTGAAGAAGACATGACTGACTGGGCAGAAGATTATCCTGCAGTAGGTTACCATTGCTTTCTACAGTAGACTGGTTGCCAGCCAAGGCTATAGAATCCAATCTATCATGCTATTTAACTCATAGCTAGAGGAGAAATAGATGTATTATATTAAGTAGTAATCTGTGGGGTAGAATTAAGTAGAAGCCTTAATCATGTTTTCAACTATTATATTCAGTTGGTCAGTTAAGTGCCATACGTGATACACGCTTTGAGTGATCATGTCTTGAAGACATGACTGACTGGGCTGAAGATTATCCTGCAGTAGGTTGCCATTGCTTTCTGCGGTAGATTGGTTGCCAGCCAAGGCTATAGAACCCAAGCTGTTCTATTATTTAATCCATAACTGGGAGGAAGAGATGATTAATACCTTTCCGAGGGTATTTGTATGCAAATGAATGCAAGGAATTCAACTGGAATTCGAACTCAGCTCCCAGATTTGCCGTTCCAAGCTGATATCCACTGCACCACAACGCACATGCTTTTTTATTTTAGAAAACTGAAAATCTTTTCTAGATTTGTATACAAAAATGTTTTGCTGTGAATATTTTTTTTCTTCAAAAGGTAATATTTCTTCAAAAATGTGTATTTTTCAATAAAAGTCTATATTTCTATATGTATTTCTATAAAAGTGTATTTTTATACTTTCATAGTATTTTGACCCCAGTTTGGGGATTAGCTATTTGCCCATAGCTGGGACCCTAACAGGTGCTACCACTCTAGGAAGAATAACAATTAAGGGGTGGTTCCACACTCATCACAACCTCCCAATAAGAGGCATTGCTGCTAAATGCAGTCATGCCCAGGATCTGCATTGGATAGTGGTGGAAAGTAAAGAACCTTGCACATACGTCAGGTACAACTGTTAGTTCATTTGTAATTTTAAAATTTTACTATGAGGTCTATTTTTCATAAACATCTGAAACTGTATAAAACTATATATATATATATATATATATATATATATATCCAAGATAATAAGGAATAAAGAAAATATTAACAATGTTCAAAACATTAATTTAAAACAGTGCTCAATATAGAAATAGGGTAATTAATATTTATTATAAATTATAGTTTAGAACAGAGGTTTTCAAACTTTTTGACTTACAGACCCTTTTATTAAAAATTTATCCATGGGTGACACTTGCACCCTGAAAAAAAAAGTAAATTTGAATATCAAGCTCTTGCATGTGTAAAATGTTTTCTGTATAAATAACTTGGACATGTAATGGGTGATAGTGCAAGCTTTTGTCATTTGATAACATTAATAAGTAAAAAAAAATATCCAGACATTGAAAATTTATACTTTGAATTTCACGTGGTGAGTTAATCCACGGACCCCCTATCTTATCCTTGTGGACCCCCTGCGGTCTGTAGACCACAGTTTGAAAACCCCTGGTTTAGAACAAGTACAAATTACAATTTACTACAAAAGTGTACATTTTGTTTCGACATCACAAGAACACTGTCTCATCAGGTATTTAATAATGATAGTAATAAACCTTATTTTTGAAAAATAAAATGAAAATTATCTCACTTCCTCTTTATTTTTGAAAAATCTTTGTACAAAGTAAATAGGATGGAAATGATGGGAAAACAAAAAAAAAGTTAATCAAAAAGGGAAAAAGAAAAAAAAAAGGGAAAAAGAGAAAAAAAGGGAAAAAAAGAAAAAAAAAGAAAAAAAGGGAAAAAAAGAAAAAAAGAGAGATACAGAAAATAAAAGGAACCCAGATAAAAAATAAAAATAAAAAAGTGGACATAGGAGAAAAAAAAAACAAGAGGAAAACAGGAGAGAAAGAAAGATACATATATCAAAAGTGTATGTATATAATTATAAATACCAATATCTATCTAATCTAAACTTATTTATAAATGGAACTGTGTGTGTGTGTCCGTTACTTATAGACTCCGAAACGGCTGAACCGATTTTCGTGAAAATTTACACAGTTGCACTATGAGCGTCTGTGAGTCTTCTTAGCTTGGTTTTGTGTCGAGGTACTCCCGATAAATATCGAAAATCGATAATCGAAAAAATCGGGTTATAGAAGGTGTGGTCCAATTTTTATCAAATTTGATAAACTCATAGACAAAGACATCAGAAACGATATTCATAGGTTTCAGGGTAGCAGTTCTTACAATAGTGCAGAAAATTTGATATTGATACCAGGAAATCAAAATTTGACTTACATCCATTCATTTTTCTTTCAGTCTACGGTTTCGCTTTAACCGAAAGCAACTATTGCTTTTTAGTCTTTTGTACTAACGTCCAAAGTGTCTGAGTTCCAGGACTATGGATTAGTTTTAAAGCTTTCATTACACCCAAGCAACACCGGGTTATACTGCTAGTATATATATATATATATATATATATACATGCAATTTGTTACATATATTATATTATTTGTATATTATATGCGCAGTACTTATTTGAAAGCCCTCAATATCAATGATAGAGCTGACACACACACACACACACAGACACACACACATACATATATATGAATAGAATAGGTAAAGAACAAGTAGGAAAGGTCTATAATATAACCTGTTTCGCTTATAACAAGCTTCTTCAGAGATTTATTAAAAACAAATGATTCAAAAATCCAGGAGAAATGTTGACTGAGGTATAATTTCATTGGTCAGATATATGTCACATGCGATAAAGCAACGAATGAATATTAAACGTAAAAGAAATAAAACTCGTGTCTGTTCAAATGTGTGTGCCAATGCATCTTTTAAAATAAAATGAGAGAAATCAGTTATGAATGTAGGCTTTGAAAGAAATCATGTGTGAATATATATATATATATTTATAAGTAACAGTTTGTCACTTAGCTGATTGATGTTAACCTCTTCAGTATCAGGAGACTAAAGTTTTGTACTTTATATATATATATATATATATATATATATATCTGAGTGAATACAGAACAAAGAAAAAATTTTTTACAACATCCAAAACATTAATTTAAAACAATGCTCAATATATAGAGCTCTGAATAGTTATTATAAATTATATTTTAGAACATGTATAAATTTTTTTTTTATATATTCACTACAAATAGTACATTTGTTTTGACATTGAAACAACAATGTCTCATCAGGCAGTGTGGACAGGAATCCACAACGCTTGATGAGACATTGTAGTTTCAATGTCAAAACAAATGTACTATTTGTAGTGGATATATAAAAAAAAAATTCTGTACATGTTCTAAAATATAATTTGCATATATATATATATATATATATATATATATATATAAAATGCCTTCAAAGTGAAACTGCTATCTTTTTCATAGGAACTGTGATGCATTGGATATCAGTTCAAAACGAGTTCAAATTCCTGTCGAATTAGTTTCGTTCACTTATGCACAGATACCCTTGGGAAAAGTATATTTCGTGTCTTCCTACTAGCTTTGAATTAAGACCGATTTGGTTCAATAGCTTTGATTGGAAACCAGTCTACCACAAAAAGTAATGGCAATCTACTGCAGGAAAATATTCTGCCCAGTAAATCATGTCTCTTTTGAGACATGATCACCTAAGCATGTATCACATATGGCAATTAACTAAGTGATGTTTTAAACATCTTAGAGAATTATTTTGGCTTTCCAACAATATAGCTGATGCTCTCCTCCAGAAAAGCAGCTCACTGCATTTCCTTGGTCTTACTCCCATGTTTTCCACAGACATGACGTGGAATGATTATATTAAATTCAATCGCTAAGTCTGCTGTTAGGCCAGTTTGTTCATTCCCTCATGCTAGACAATTTTTCTCACCAGAATCTATCTTACATATGTATATATCTACCATTTGACAATGAATTACTTTCACTGTGAAACTAATAAAATGTAAGCTCACTGGTACCCCACCATACATCAATTTCCTCAAGCCACAAGATTAGCAACTAGGTATTTTACTGTGAAACCAATAAATTGTAAATGCAAATTCTACTCCAGCAGCTTCTTCTTTCGCACTTCTCGCCTGTGGAATTAACTTCCGTTTACTGGCTTCCCTGACAGCTACAATCTTTAAGAATTCAAATGTCAAGTCAATAGTCAAGTCAATAGTCGTCTCCTATCTCACTAACTTGCATCCTCTCTCTCTCATGCTTCTTTCTTCACCCACTCCACTCTCATCAGTCTTATCATTCTTCTCCTCTCTTCCTGACAAACCCTGTAACTGGTTACTCTTTCTGTGCTTAACAATAGCAGTAAGAAAAAAAAAAAATGCAAATTCTACTCGATCAGCTTCTTTTTTCTCACTTCTCGCCTGTGGAATTCCCTTCCGTTTACATGCTTGCCTGACAGCTACAATTTCAATAGTCATCTATCTCACTAACCTGCATCCTTTCCCTCATGTTCGTTTCTCTGTCCACTCCACTCTCATCAGTCTTCTCATCCTTCCCTTACCCACTTCCTGACACACCCTATAACCTGTCACTTTCTCATAACTTTCCTCCTATGTAACCCTCTGCAAAACAGTGGCAGTAAAATGCCTCGCTTGGGGTGATATGATTATAAAACAAAATTCTTTACTATTATGTGGATATAAAGTGGGGGATCAATTCTACATTACAATCAATATATAAATTGATCCCCAACTTTATGGTTACATTCATTCTTCTCTTATCCACTTCCTGACACCCAATATAACCTGTCACTCTTTCTCATCACTTTCCTCCTATGAAACCCACTGCAAAATAGTGGCAGTAAAATGCCTTGCTTGGGGTGATATGATTATAAAAAAATATAAGGAAATTTATTTATCCTTAGAGTTCCAGCATTATGCTTTCATTTGATTTCTGTCAAATATATCATTTCTAGTTTTTTAACTTCTTGTGTCGTGGCTTGTACCATGTGACATCTGGTTGCCCGGATGTATAAAAGACAATGTGCGCTTAACATGGAAAGTTGTCATTATCACAGACTTCAGGGAGTAACACCTACTACTTCGAGAGACTGTAAATCTTGTATATACATCTTGGTTGTACCACTCTGTTAATAAGTAGATTATCAACATTTCTCTATGTATCTCTTCATTCCACGATATAACATAATTGTTATCCGAGAAGCTAAGATTTTTGTTCTCTTACAAAAGGTGACAACTTTGTTATTAATGTCTTCTATTGGTTCTGTTACTATGAATTTCAAAACAATTTTCCTTTGATTCATTTTCTGTATCACTTTTTGTTTCCTCTTAAGGTTTTTTTGAGCTCCTATTTTATTCATTATTCATCAGCTATGCTCCCCACCCACCTTGGATTCCCATATAGGGGAGATGATAAGGCGAGAAATCCCATTTGTCTCATTTCTTCAGGACTACATGACTGGTATACTAAAACGTGAAGAGAGTTCCAAGTACCTGCATATATCTGGGATTATCCACCCAAGTATGGGTTTCCTCAGAGGTTGAAACAGCCATTTCAGATTCCTTTGTTTCAAGTATCATTGACCTTACAGTCACCATGTATTGTCAGCTTAATGTTTGATACAGTAAATGTGAGCACATCTTTGTTTGTTTTTTTTTTTTATCTGACTTAGGGCTTGATCCAACCAGCTGGTTGATTGGATTGGGACTCTTCAACCACCAGTCTAGATCTAGTATGGGCCAAAGTGATGTGCTGAAGTTTAGAAGTATATGTATAGCCAAACTTCTAAAACCCTCAACCACCAGGATCCCATCCTAAAGCATCACTGGTCACCAGTCATGGCAAACAGGTGGCTTCCTTGGGGAAATTTTACCCCCTGCATGGTGCAGTCAGCATATTTTTGCTGCTAGTGAGAAAGAAAATAGTTTGTGTGTGTTTCTGTATCTATGGTACCTTGCAAAAGTATTAGGACAAGAACTATTTTATCTTTTATCAGGCATATAGACCGAAAATAAACAATTTCATTTAAGTAATTTTATTTCATTTACTCAACAAATGCTTTAACAAGAAAAAAATACTGGTTACAGAATAAATTTAATATTTAGTATAAAAGCCTTTTGCTTTGATCACAGTCTTCATTCTCTCAGGCATTGACATCACAAGCTTCTTCAATGTATCTAATAGTATCTCCTGCCAAGCAGCTTGTATTTGTTCCCAAAGTGTCACTTGCAAAGTAACATTAGATTTATCAATTCAAGATGGGGGGGATAAAAAGTCAGTCATATTCATGGATAATAGAATAATGAGTAGTTTCAAAATAACTTGTTTAATAAAAAGTAGGAAAAATTAAATATAACTTCTTTTTAATACATTTCTTTTACACCTAGTTTTAAATAATCAATATTTATTATCAATTTACTTGGCTTTTTACCCTGTATTTGAATTTCAGTGAGGTTTTTTATGAAAATCACCCCAATTAGGCCTATAACGTCATTTGTGGTCGAGAAGTTTAAGAGACTCTAGATCTATTTGTGGCTTCCCCTATGTGGATAGGGGTTGCAGGTTCTAATTCTGCCAAATGACACACATTTTCATAACAAAAGTTTATAAATAATCAGGCCAGTAGAAATAAATATATAATACTGTTTGATTATAAACAGAATATCTACTTAAATACGAGTATCAATCAAAAATAATGTTCAAACAAATGTGTGTGTATTATATGCTTATATAATTCCCTGATTACTAAAATCTTCAAAGATTCAAATGCAAAGTCAGTTGCCATCTTGTCTTCTTAACTCTTGTTCCTTTTTTTTCTAATTCTCAGTTTTATCTTTCTCTTCTGCTTACAATAACCCCTGAATACTAGTGACATTACCTCCTTGCTTGGGTGAAATGTTTAAAAACATTTTTTAAATGTCTTAACCTAAATATCAAAAAATTATCTTAAAAAAAAAAAAAAAAGAATCATGGTAAACAAATATTTACGTTAGCCTTAAATGCTTTTGCATTTATATAAAGAGTTCATGTTTCTTAGCTTTCAGATGTCAGATTAACTGTCTTATTCAAAGTAGCTAAAGACAGGGACATAATCCTTTTGCACACTTTTAAAAGATTATAGTTTGTTTCTTTACCAAGTGATGTATTATATTGCAGATGTTCAAGTTATTTGGCTGATCAAATTTAAGATGCCAGGCAGTTTAGTGACTAACTGATAAAAAATAAATTTCAAAATTAAATTCTATAAATTAAATGTAGAATTCATTGTTGAAAAACTTATTCAAGTTCTAGGGTCAAATATTCTCATTATTTCATGAATTATTGAGACAAGAATCCTTATTTTTATGACTTTAATCCCCTAGTCCCCAAAGTTGGGTGTGTATCTCATGGAGCGGGGTAATTAAGAATTACTTGTGAATGTTTTTTTTTCTAGTGTGTATGTGTTAGTATGAGTTAATACATACACTGCATATACAGTCTGCGTAAATACTTGTGTATATAAGTGTGTGTGTGCCTGTGTATGTATATCTATAAAACATTGTTTGGACTGTTGTCCTCATATTTATTGCCATGTTAATGACATTTTGGCTGTTGTACGCTCCAGCCATTTGTCAGTTGCTAGGAATTTCAAACTTAACACATTACTTGGATCAGTGGGATATATCTTCTCATTTCATGCGTGATGTCACTTCAGGACATCATGCAGTTATCTTCCTTTAATTCAACTCATTAAGTTGTATTTGTTCACCACTGCTGTAACCAAGTATTGACTTTCTGTCAGATTACGAGAATTAACACTTTATATCCACTGGGTCATGTGATAAAAATAAAGACTGCTTCAAATTTTCCCAGCATCTGAAGAAGGCCAGAGCATACAATGGCTGAAATGTTGTAAAGATAGCAATAAAGATGAGGACAACAGTCCAAACAATGTAAATACTGCCTCATCTCAAAAGTATAGATAAATATTGAAGTGTGTATATATATTTCTAAAGTGATTTTTTTTTTTTTTTGGTAGAACCAGACCCCTACTTTTTCTGCATGCAGTTTAACTACAATAAATGCTCCCTATCCTGCACTTTTTGATAATCTCTCTCCCAATTATAAACCTATACCTATCAAATCAAGGAGATATTCTGAAGCTGATACTAAATTTATTAACTCTGATGTAAAATAGATGTTAGCTGAAAAGATTCTAAAACCTAGTTTATCTCTGTGGAGAGTGGAAGTATTGGCTAAAAATCACAAGAAATACTTAGTGGTCAACTATTCTAAAACCATTAATAGATTTACCTTGCAAAATACTTTTTCTGTACCTAACATCAATGATTTAATAAAGACATCCTCTAAGTACTGAGTGTTTAGTTCTGTTGATCTGCACAGTGTTTACCACCAAATCGGGCAAAATGATAAATCTTTTATCTCTTTTAAGCAAACTACAGACTTTATCAGTTATGTCAGGTCCCTTTCTGGGTTACAAATGAGCTCACAGCTTTTCAAAAGGTTACTGACCAAATAATTAAGAATAACGACTTTAAAGTCACTCTGCTTACATTGACAATATAGCTATATGTCACTGAACTCAATCTTAATACAACAAAAACTTATGTAAATTTACAGAAGTAGCAAAACCCCTTAATTTAACCTTCAATCAGGATAAAAGTATATTCTGTCAAAATTCTATTAACCTGACTCCTTGAAAATCAATCACTGCCATACTCAACTAAAATAGCAGACCCATAGCTTTATTCTAGGACATTAACCATCATCAAACATAAACATCGCCGAGTCTTTGCATAAGTGGTAACATTATTTGCTGGGAAGGAATTTTAAACTAATAACAGATAAAAAAAAATGTGTATCATTTATGTTTTATGAAAGAAGAGCAGGAAAATTTAAAAAAAAATAAAATGATTGCAAGATGGCGATTTGAACTTTCTTGCTTATGATATCATTTACCATTCAGGGAAGTAAAAGTATGGTGTCGATACATTATCCACTAATCCAAATAGGTTAGCAGATATTCATGATTCCTTGTGTCACACGTATGGCTCTTTTGTTCAAATTACCAATCTTCCTTATTCAATGGAAGACATAAAGAAGAGTGATGAAAACCATTCCTGTGTGTTCTTAAATAAACCCAGATTTTTTTTCAAGGATGAAAGTCTTGTAATAAAGGCTGTTTGAGTAATTTAATATTGACTTTAAAGGCCTCCTATCAACAAATAAAAATTGGTACATGTGGACGTAAATCAATGGATTTAGCAGACTATGTTTTCATTTCTTTGCAAACAGTTTTTGGTTCACTGCAAAATACTTGCCGCATATTTGGAGTACTGGTGTATGTTTATTCAGACAGAGGCCAGGAATTCTTTTTTTTTTAATAAATCAACACATTTTTTAACATGCAAGACATGGCTAGGTTGGTTGTTAGTTGTTTTGTTTTATGGCATATCAACCTCGGTGGGTCATTTATTGCCAACTAAATTTCATTTATTTATTGCTGGTAATACCTTTTTCTTTCAAACAATCTATTGTTTGTTTTTGATATAAGTTTTGTGTCTAGTAATACTTTTTTCTTTTTGAGTATCAAGATTCATTGGAATTTGTTTTTAAGAGCAGGGTCTCCAAGTCCGACCCTGTTATTTAATTCATGATTGGTGGGAAGAGATGGATTAATTCTTTTCCCAAGGGTACCAGTGCTTAAGTGAATGCAGGCTATTCAACTGGAATTTGAACTCAGATCACCGATTTCTCTTTCTGAGTCAATATCCACTGAACTACATTGCACATCTGTCACTAAATGCTTACAGCACCTGGTATTCCCAAGCGGCCACACATCTAAGTACTGACCAGGCTCAACGTTGCTTAATTTCGATGATCGAGCAAGAACAGGTGTATTCAACGTGATATGGCCATAAGCACACACATCTGTCACTAAACGCTTACAGCACCTGGTATCCCCAAGCGGTCACTCATCTAAGTACTGACCAGGCTCAACGTGGCTTAACTTCGGTGATCGAGCGAGAACCGGTGTATTCAACGTGATATGGCTGTAAGCCACATGGCTAGGAGTTGCTCAACTATTTATAATACACATGGGAATAGTCTAGCAGAACATTGCATGAAATAATATAGCAAACTACATATCTGGCTGGATGTGCCCAAGGTCCCCAAAACCTCCACATAGGAGACAGTACTCTTTCAAACTCTACATTGCATTCAGAACATGTTGTGTACAGGTACTAGTGAAACTCTACATGAAATGGTTTCATCACTAACAGAGGACAGCAGATGGACATTTGCTCTCTTGATGGTTGTCTCAACTTGGAGTATTTCGATGAGATGACATCTACCTCTTCATATGCATGTAGGTGATCATGGACTTCAACTTGGCTCTGTCTCTTGTCACTCTCAGTAATTTTTCTCTTGGTATCCTTCCAAGCCTTGCTTAGTCATCCATTTGCTCAGACCTAGCAAGTTTATCTCCAGCTGCTTTCCCTTATCTCTTCTTCCATTTGTCCAACCTGTGAGTATCAAATTCTCCAGGCCCTTCTTCCTCATTACTTGTCCCAGGAACTTCATTTGTCTCTTCTTGATATCTATTATCAGTTTTCTTCTAGTTTGCATCCTATCCAACACTTCATCATTGCACACATGCTTTGTCCATGGAATCCTCAGCATCCTTCTGTAAAACCACATTTCTGCTCCCTCAAGCCTCACCTTCATCTCTGATGATATCATCTAGTATTCACTTCGATACAGAAAAACATATCACGTAGCAATCTTGCACTCTTTTCTTTGTTTCTAATGAGATTTTCCTGTCTTTCAGTACTTGGGCTAGCTTATAAAATGTGTCTTTGGCCATGCCAATGTGTCTTTGGATATCCATGTAGCATTTTCCATCCTCTGTCAAAACATTTCCGAAGTATTTGAATTTTTTTTTCTCCGACTTGCAGTTGGCATATTGGTCTCCTCTTTTTGCTGATGACGATGCATTCAGTTTTCTTGAGGTTTATGCTCAGTTCTTTCTTTACACTTTCATTTGCTAACTTCTGTAAAAGGTCCTGCATTTTCTTTTCCATGTGTGCTATTAGCACTGTGTCATCCGCATATCCAACATTATGGCCACCAATGACGAATCCTGGCAAGGCTTTTATTTCTCTCATAACTGCTTCGCCATGCAGGTTGAAAAGATCTGGTGAGAAAACACATCCTTGTCTTATGCCCCTTTCTATTTTTGTTTACCTGCTGAGTTCACCTGCTATCCATACACTAGTGGTTTGCTTCCAATATAGCTTCTTGATTATCCTGACATCTTTTCCAAATATGTCAATGATGTCAAGCATCTCTATCAAGTCCCTGTGTCATACTTTGTCAAATGCCTTTGCGTAGTCCACAAAGCACAGATAAAAGGTCCTTCTGCATTTGTATTGCTCATTCAGATAGAATATATACCAAAGTAAGTTTGGACCACGGGTAGACAAGATTGTGCTACACAAGGCTCACCCTAATTATGCACAGGTAAGCTTACAAAATAGGACTGAAACTACAGTTTTGCTAAGAGACTTAGCTCCGTAAGGTAACAGGTTAACAGATCAAAATTCTACTGACTAATTCAATATGGTGCCTGAGCAAGATAAGCAGAAAGACGATGCTGACCAAATGCACCTAATAATGGTATCACTTAAAGTTCAAAAGAATTCTTTGCCTGAACAAAGTGAAGATGTAAACTAGCATTCTGCTGCAGTTGTACATCATTCTATGCATATCAAAAGAAGACGCCATACTTCGATTATTTTGAATAAAAGAGATTATCTTAATCTTAAAACCACAATTTACTCCCACATCAGTAAGAATTCTGGCGAGGCAGGTAAAAACATAACCTTGCTGCTGATCTTGAAAGGGATCTGCATTCAGTGGTAGAATGGGGAAAGAAGTGGCATGTAAATTACAATACGTCTAAGACAAAGCTGCCATTGGTCAATCATCACAGGCAACCTCTCAGGCCTCCCATAAGCATGGATCAAGCGAGTCTCCCTGAGAGCAATAAACTGCACCTCCTCAGCCTTATCCTATCTTCCGATTACATTGTCAACAGTGAAATCCACTGCTAGGAATGTTGGATCACTGTGTCAGGCCAGAATGTTTTTTTTCCACCTCAATCCATCTTGCACATATACAAATCAACCATCCGTTCATGCATGGATTACTGTTGTCATATATGGTCAGGCACTTCTGCTGTTCATCTCAGTGTTTTTGACAGGCTCCAAAAGAGAATCAGTAATGTGATAAATACCAACTTGGCGGTTCGACTCCAGCCACTTTTTCACAGACGGGATGTGGCTTCCCTCTGTCTATTTTACAAATATTTTCATAGCTTCTGATCTAACGAACTTTAGTCACGGGTGCCCCTGCCATATGAGTTTACTTGTGCAACCAGACTGGCAACTGGGTCCCACTCATTCACAGTTAGATCAATCAAATGCAGCTAACAATTCTACTCCAGCAGCTTTTTTTCTCGCACTTCCCACCTGTGGAAATCTCTTCCATATTCTTGCTTTCCTGACAGCTACAGCCTCCAGAAATTTAAATGCAATGTCATTACCCATGTCTTAACCACTTGACACCCTGTATATCTTTTCTTTTCTTGCTACCTTTGCAACTGTCATCAGACCTGTATTCCCATCCTTCTCTTGCTCATTTCTCTGACACCCCCTGTAACCGGTTCGTCTTTCTCTTCACTCTCCTCCTATCTAATCTTTCTCTCTATGTAATCCCCTGCACATCTGTGGTGTTGCTGCCTTGCTTAATGTGAAATTTAAATCTAACCTATAATGTGAAATTTAAATCTAACCTATAACTGTTTAGTATATGTGTGTGTGTGTGTGTGTGTGTATATATATATATATATTTAGTGTATCAAGGTAGTAGGTAATTTTATAAACATATGTTAAATATAAGAGACAATGAATGTCTATTATGTTTAATCATGAGCCATTCTAAACATAGTATTTTGGCTTTAATTTCAGGTTAAATTTTAGTCAACAATACAATAATCCTCACCCATAAACACAGTAAAAAAGACCTTCAGATATTGGAGGCCATCTACATTAAATCCAAACAACCTACACTGAATAAAATCATGTTTAAATCTGTTCATAACACATTACATTGCATTTAAATATATGGTTCTGTTATTTCGAGCTCTGATGTGGTGCGATGTCATAGAACCACATTGCAAATCTGCAAACTGCGTTTGTTATTTTTGGTAACTATTGCCATTGCTTAGCAAAGTTTTATGTCAACACAAGATGAAATTGTCGCTGATGGTAGATGTTTTTATGTTAAAGCCCTTGTAAACTCTTTGGCACATGTGTGCCGAAAGCTTAGAACCAACTTAATAAAAAATTATCCAAATGTTGGATAATTTTTGTCTTTATTTTCACCTGAAATTAAAGCCAAAATACGATTTTTAAAACGGCTCATGATTTAGCATAATAAACATTCATTGTTCCTGATATTGAACAGTATATATGTTGAAAATTATCTACTGCCTCGATACACTATATATATATATATATATATATATATATATATATATATTAGTAATGTTAAGTTATACCTGACTACTCAATTCTGAGTATGACCTTCTGTTAAGGTGTCAAAATAGGGACTATTGCAAACTCCTGCTCAGGCACATTTGTGTTTCTTCCACAGTCTTGGGATTCTAACTAGGCTCTCTGGTTTATCTTTGTGAGCCATTATCCATTATGCAAGCAGTATTACACATGAAAGAGAGAGAAGCACATACGCATTATTAAAATTTGTTCATCACCCACTAAATATTTGTTCTGAGTGTTTTTTAAAACTGTCATAGTAACACAAATTGCTTTTATAGTGGCTTCCCACTCATCTGTATTGTTTCAACTATGTTTTACATGTTTCTTTTGATAATAATAGGTATTGGCTCATCTCCTAAGATAATAACTGGTGACCTGTTCAAGTTCAGTTCTTTGGTGGTGAGAAAGCATAAACCACTCTAGGGTGCATGATTGAGGCTATTGTACTGCTCAGATAGCAAGAGTCTAGCTCATGGCTGTACTGACAAGATTCAAATGAATAAAAGGTATTGTTATATTCAGGCTGACTTGCCTGCCAAGAGTTGCTGGTGGAAATTTGTTAGAATTGGGGCTCCAATATGGATTTTTTTTTTTTTGATTTATTTCCATATTCTTTTGTGCTTAGATATGGCTGCAAAGCAACAGATATTTACAATCAGTGTTTTCCTTCCCAAAGACAAACTGCATTCTTGGGTTGATGGGCTCTATCTACCTGAAGCAATTGGTTATTCTTAATAATACTCCATAGATTACCTGTTACTTCCAGGGTAGAATAGCTGGTTTCATGAATGTAAGTACAAAAGTTAACAGACTCGGACAGGATTTGAAATCCACTTGCTGATTCTACTTTCTCTAATAATAATCATGACACAACATACATTCAATAAGAAAGATACAATTTCAAGTAACGGAATAATAACTACAATGGTTTCTCTTAAAATTTCAGATGTTTTTTTTACCTCAACTAAGAAAACAAGGCACTGCATCCACAATTTCTTCAAAAATAAAGTCAATGTGCTAATCTTGCATACCAAAGCTTTTGAGTATGTTCTGGATTAATGTCTGGGATGCTTACTTATTCAAAAACTTCAAACTAATTCCTACCAAATATGCTTATCCTCAAAAGCCTCAAGTTTTGTGTCTTCACAAGCTGTAAAAATATATTGAAGAAACTTCATAGCTACTTAGATGTACTAGTTGTGCTCTTGGTCAAATAACTTCACTAAATTTTATATGGCACTATCGAAATACATATTGCCTTAGCCTAACCATGATTTCTGACAAATAATTCCAGTTGTAACGTCTGACTTTAGATTATGTTTAGTCCTTTCACTCACAACAAATTAATGCAATTTATACAGAAACAAATCCCCATTCTAAACAGGTTTGATCAAAGAATGGCATATCTAAAAACTTATTTCAAATCAAGAAAAATCCTACAACTATTAATTATCCAAAATGCTTTTCCAAAATCTTGTATTTATAACACATCTGTGATCAATAAATTAGTAATATTTTCCAAATTTCTTTTCTAGAATTCATCTGAAAATTTATGGTTACCCTACTATACTAAATACAATTCTTGGAATTATTAATTTCATGCAATTTCTTTAATCATTTCATCCCAAGTAAATCAATGAAGCCATTAAGATAAAAGGTTTTACTGAGTGTTAGAGAATATAAGACAAAATACTATTAAAGAGACAGAGCAGAAAAACAACAAGAACTTAGATAACAATTGATATTGCATTTAAATTTTTTAAGCTTAAAGTGGACTGGGGTGCAATTTTTAAAGTATGGATGGATGGTAGACTTATAAATATGTAGGGTAGATTCTGGTGAGAAATTATCTGCATGATGCAAAGAATCAACTTTTCTAGCAGCAGGTTTTCCACTTCATGTCAATATAAAATGTTCGTCCAAGAAGATGCAATGTCACTCTACAGGAGTTAAGTGTCAGCTACAATGATACAAGACAACTAGAGTTCTCTTAGATGAGTTGTGCTTGGGAGGCATTGAAATTAACAAGTCATTCCTTGCTCCAGTTAATGATAGAATTTCGGTCATTCTATCGATAATAAGCTATTACTTTTGTGTTTACTGGATCAATCATTTCTTTTCAATGTTTATTTGGGATGGTAAAGTTGAGCAGAGTATTAAAAGACAGAAAAATTTCACTAGAAACAAAGAAGAGAGTGCTGGATTGCTGTGTGATGTCAGTTCTTCAATACGGCAGTGAATGCTGGACAATATCATTGAAAATGAGGAAAAAACTTGAAGCAGCGGAAATGCAGTTCTACAGAAGGATGCTGGATATAAAGTGGGTGATCAGTTCCATATTAAAATTAATATATAAACTGACCCCTCACTTTGCGGTCACAGCAGTTTCTATACAATTGTATTCCTGAGATTCAAAAGCACAAGGATGCATTCCAGGAGCTGAGAAGAGTATTAAGAAACAAGAGAATTTCACTAGAAACAAAGAAGAGAGTACTGGATTGCTATGTGATGTCAGTTCTTCAATACGGTAGTGAGTGCTGGACAATATCATCAAAGATGAAGGAAAAATTTGAAACAGCTGAAATGTGGTTCTACAAAAAAATGCTGTGGATATCATGGATCGGGTACGTGAGCAATGACGAGGTGTTGGAAAGGATGGAAACGAAAAGGAAATTAATACTGAGCATCAGCAATAGACAGCTGAAGTTCCTGGGATATGCAATGAGGAAGGAGGGCTTGGAGAACCTGATACTAACAGGCCAGATAGAAAAAAAAAGAGACAGGGGAATGCAGCCGATAACATATTTGAAGTGCCTGATCAGGTGGATGACAGAACGAGGTTTGTGTGGTGTAACAGGAGAAATCATGCTAAGAGCCACCAGAGATAGAGAGATATGGAAAGCCATGATTGCCTACGTCCTGAAAGGATAGAGCGCACAGAAGAAGAAGAAGAAAATCATTATATTTCAAATTAGCAGAATTTTTTTTCATGTGTATTAATCTTGTATAAAATTCACAGAAGAACATGCTGCCTTGATACGCTAAATATATATTTATAATTATATATATACACTTTTCAAACACACACACACACAGATATAATTTATATTTCTGAGTTGAGGTAGTATTTACGGTATTTACATTATTCGGACTAATGTCCTCATCGTTGTTGCCACTTGTATGACATTTCGGCCATTGTATGCTCCGGCCTTCTTCAGGTGCTACAAATCCCCATGGCCCAGTGGATATAAACATTGATTAGTTCCCAAAGAGTTGGGAGTTCAATACCAGGTTACAGCAGTGGTCAACAAGTAACTTACACGGATAGAGGGAGATAACTCATGTTTACCTGAAGAGGCTATAGGCAAGGAATTAGAATGATATAGCCCAGTCATTGTAATAAAGGGTTTGATTCAAAATTCCAAGCACTTGAAGAAGTTCAGAGCAAACAATGGCCGAAATGTACAAATGGCAACAAAGATGAAGATATTATTCCAAATAATGTAAATTTTATATATATATATATATATATATACAAAAACAGTACTGCGTAAAAGTATCAAAATGAGAACTATTTTATCTTTTATGACGCATCAAAATAAAGTTTAAAATCACCCCCGTTCTAAAACTTTTGCACAATACCTGTAGTGTGCGAAAGTATTAGGACAGGGCTGATTTTCCTAAAAATTTCACTGAAATTCAAATACAGCATGAAAAGCCAAGTAAATTGCTAATAAATATTGATTATTTCAAACTAAGTGTAAAAGAAATCTATTAAAAAATTAAATTTAATTTTTCTTATTTTCTATTAAAGAAGTTATTTTGAAACTACTCTATTGAACATCTTTAAAATATTTTGGAAAAAAAAATTGATAAATCTAATGTTATTTTGCAAGACACACTTTGGAAACAAATACAAGCTGCTTGGCAGGAGATACTATCAGATACATTGAAGAAGCTTGTGATGTCAATGCCTGACAGAATGAAGGCTGTGATCAAAGGCTTTTATACTAAATATTAATTTATTTTGTAACAAGTTTTTTTGCTCTGTTAAAGCATTTGTTGAGTAAATCAAATAAAATTACTTTATTTAAATTCTTTATTTTCTGTCAGTATGCCTGATAAAAGATAAAATAGTTCTTGTCCTAATACTTTCGCACTGTACTCTGTGTGTGTGTGTGCATCATGAAAACCTCGTTTTCTGAAATGATGTCAATTACTTTTGTTCACAATGACGATTATCATTCAACTTTTTGAGAGTGCAGTTAAGAAATTAAACAAGCACTATTGTATGAGATGCAGTCTTTTGGAGGAATCAAAGTCATTAAATATGCAGTAGACTATCATAATATGTTTTTTAGAAATGAATGAGGTGCATTTAAAAGCTCTTCTGCTAGGAAAACAAGAGATTGAACACATTGGTTCTTTTGCTGCAAACTTTTAGACATCCCTAGAAAACTGATTCTATTTCTCACAGATCAGTTATTGAAATGAGTAAGCTTTGTTTTTAATCCTATTTAGAAATGCACTCCTGAAAATATTCTTCACACAAGAGGTTGCTTTATCTTTCAATCTCAAACTAAATCTGAAAGATTGTTATTAAAATTATTAATTGTTTTGGGATCATGAGAATTTCTAATTGGAAGAAATTATTTCTTGACAATATTTTTCCTTTCATGATTTTCATGATAAAATCAAATCTTTTCTAACAAATGATTTTTTCTAAGTTAGAAAAATAGTTTTACTGCCTTAACAGAATAAAATTTTATTAATTGATATTAATTTCTCCAAGTCAAAAAGCTACTGGCAATGCTTTGACCAGCAATTAGTTTTAACCAAAAATTATAATTTATATAAAAAAATCAGGTCTGATTGGCAGTTACACATATTTTCTATTATAAAGTCATTGAGACAAGATTAAACACAGAGCAGAGTTCAAATGCAGAGACAATAGACTTGAACCACAGGCTTGAATATCATTCATTCCTTTTGTTAATTACCAATGTTATCAAGTTTAAAACCTGGATCATTTGAGCCTCAATATTAGTAACTTGATTATCCCAGATTCACTGAGCAGTAAGCTTGAGAAATATGAATAAGGCAGACACAAAAAAATAAAACAAAGAGAATAAGAAATCTGATCTGAACTGCATTCAGTGAGATTTGCCTTTCAAGAGTATATCGAGGCTTGCATGTGCATATATTAAAAAGAACATAATTCTTGCCATTGTGTCTATGAAAAGATATCAAATCAGTCGAAGGAGATTAGCTGAGATTAGACCATCAGGTGAGGCATGAAATTTCCAGAAATGCAAAAGGATGACTGGAATAGGAATGATCTTATTCCTATATTCAGCTAAAAGAGATTGGTTGTGGTTGCTATAGTAACAGCAATGATAATTATGGTAAGAGACCCACAGTTATTGAGAATGATAATTCTAGTTGTCGTCGGAACAATCGGAATAAATATTCATAAGAATAAACACAATAAGAGAAAGAATGTGGAAACTAATAATTAAGAAAAAATTTGTTGCTAACTAAATAAGTCGTAATGAAAATGAATACATAGTCAACACAATAGTTTTCAGCATGGAAAATAGAACAGGCAATATGAGTTCAAATTTCAGCTTAGTCAGTTGCATTCACTTTTACACAGACTTAAGGAAAGCACACAGCTATCATATACCCCACATCCAAGCTATGAGTTAAATAAGACTGAGCTTTTGCACCAGTGTGAAAGATGAACTAGTAGTTATAATAGTAATTTCCTTATAAATAGCTTACGACCATATCACCTTGAATACACCGGTTCTCACTCAATCATCAAAGTTAAGCAACCTTGAGCCTGGTAAGTACTTAGATGGGTGACTGCTTGGGAATACCAGTTGCTGTAAGCATTTATTGATGGATGTGCCTTGTAGTGCAGTGGATATCGGCTCAGAAAGAGAAATCGGTGAGCCAAGTTCGAATTCCAGTTGAATACCCTGCATTCACTTAAGCACTGTTACTCTTAGGAAAGGTATTAATCCGTCTCTTCCCCCCCAGTTATGGATTAAATAAAAGTAGGACTTGGGGACCCTGCCTTTAAAAAACAAATCCCAATGAATCTTGATACTTGAAAAGAAAAATGTATTACTAGACACAAAAACTTATATAAAAAAACAATCAATTGTTGAAAGAAAAAGGTATTACCAGCAATAAAATAAAAAATTTAGTTGGCAATAAATGACCCGCCGAGATTGATATGCCATAAAAACAAGACAACCAACAACCTTATAAATAAATTCTCAGCATTCATTGATTGAGCAACCACTGCCACTTTTAGTTGAAATTTAATGGAAACAATTTTTCAGAAAATTGATTTCTAAACATTTCTCATTCAGGGTGAGATGAGCGTTGTGATGCAGTAAATATTGGCTTGAGAGGAGAAATCGAGCAAAGTTCGAATTCCAGTTGAATTCGTTACATTCACCTATGTGCAAATACCCTTGAAAAAGGGTATTAATCCACTGCTTCTCCCTCTAACTGTGGGTTAAATAGCAGAACAGATCAGGTTCTATAGCCTTGGTTGGCAACCAGTCTACCACAGAAAGTAATGGCAACCTACTGCAGGAAAATCTTCTGCCTAGTCAGTCATGTCGCTTTCAAGACATGATTTCCCCAAGCATGTATCACATATGGCACTTAACTGACCGAAAAGTTTCTTACCATTACTGTATGTCTGATAGTTTCCTTGCTTTTGTTTGAACATCAGTATCCTGGAAATGATATTATTTTCTCTTCAAGTCACACATGATACTCAATTTAGTAGTTGCTGCCTTTAAAATCTTCAAATGAAGTGGTTTATGTTATCTGGTGAAGTTCTCTGGGATTTTCTACTACTCGTTCACAAGATTTGAAAAAAAGATTGTTCTCACTGGATCCTACTCTATTTATATACCCAAAGCCATTTTTAATTGTAGATCTGAACAATCAGTTGTATAAACTTGACAGTATTTTTTATTCTGAACAAACCTGGTAACATGCATAACATCCATTTGAAAGTTTTCACCTAACAACCTAAAGAACATGACTTATTTAATATCTATCTATATTTCTGAGATGAGGTATTGTAGCTATTGACATTGTTTGAACTGTTATCCTTATCTTTGTTATAATATTCATCATGTTTTGGTTATATATATATATATAATTAGTTAGGTTTTGGTCATAATTAAATTAGACCAGTACACAGTTGTATTAAGTGTTCAATATATTTCTATTGTAGAACTTTAGAATATTTTTCATTTGGAAATAAGTGATTTCTACAACCTAGGTTTCAACATTTTGGTATCGTTAGCTGATTTACAATAACTGATTTTTCATTTTTCAAATGTATAAACTGGTATTTTTTACAAACACACAACTGAAATTTTTAAACAACTGAAAACTTTTCAAATTAGAGATGAATTGTTTGAAGATCTTAGAATACTTTCATCTATGTTTGTATGATCCGAGCATGTATTTATAGGTGTAATTACATTTAGACATCATTTTCGATCTTTCATTTGGCAATTTTTTAGTTCTGGGAACAACATAATGGCAAACTTTTCTTCCTAGCATAATCTGCATACACTGCCACATTGTATGGTTTGGTTATTTTCGCTCCAAATTATTTCAGGGTTTTTTTAATTTTTCAGTTTTAGTTTCCTTTTAATATATATATATATATATATATATATATATATATATATATGGGGGGGTGCACATGGCTGAGGGATTAAAAAGTTCGCTTTCTGATCATGAAGCCTTAGTTAAATCTCACCTTAGTCGATTTGTCAGGAAGATGAATCCTTCATGTTATTAGCCTGGAGGATGCAATCCCAGCAAGTGACACCTTTGGAAAGTGCCTAAAAACGCAACTATGAGTTGACCCAAACCTCATGAATAAAATTGGGGAGGTGGCCATTTTAATGAATAAATTTATTCTTTGACATTTCAAAATTTTTCTGTGTAATTTTAGTAAATATATGATGAAATGAATATGCATACACCTTGGTTCCCCCTCACAGTAATATGATTGGCTGGTGTCAGTCATAAGTACAGACTCAGGCGAGGATGTCTAGATTTGTCTACGGCTATTGGTCTACAGCTATTGACTATGCCTACGTCTCAACATACTGCCTCCGACCTACAGGTCCATTACAGCTACTTGCTAGATTGTCCTACCCGGTTGTTCTTCTTTTATGTACCTTGTCCCTTCAGAATGCAGGTGATCATGGCCTTCCACGTCTCCCTCTCCCTGGTGGTTCTTAGCACGCTTTCTCCTGTAACATCTCTCAGTCCCCGTTCTGTCTTCCACCTGCTCAGGCCCATTAAATATGTTATCCGCTGCTTTCCCATCTCTTTTTCCCTCTATCTGGCCTGTTAGTATCAGGTTCTTCAAGTCATCCTTCCTTATTGCATGTCACAGGAACTTCATTAGTCTCTTCCTGATGCTCAGTATTAATTTCCGTTTTGTTTCCATCATTTCCAAAACATCATCATTGCTCACATGCTTGGTCCATGATATCCACAGCATCCTTCTGTAGAAGCACATTTCAGCTGCTTCATGCTTTCCCTTCATCTTTGTTGATGTTGTCCAACCTTCACCACCATATTAAAGAACTGACATCACATAGCAATCCATTACTCTATTTGCCAAAACCGCTTCGGATGACTATAGTATCTATATATATATCTTTCCGGGACGAATCAATATATATCTGTTAAAATGAAATGTCAGTTTGTTTTTTTTTTTACATTCAGCAGAATTTAATGTTATTTTCATTTTTGCATAATTTGGATGACACTTTATCCATCGCATCCTCTGTGTGTATGTGTGTGTTTATATATATATATATATATATATATATATATATATACACACTCATGCATACATATGCAGATGTATATTTATTGATCTTATGTTTAACTGGCACTTAGCCACTATAATCTCCAAAATGAGTTTTCTCTCTTCATATGAATATAGAGGAATGAAATGCCCAACGATTCACGTGCTATGTCATTTTCAGTGTCTACCATTCTGGCATTTCACAAGCATCCCCAGTTCAATGACACTTTCAAAAGAACGGGATACATGGAGAATTGGATTCATGCTGTTCTCAAGATAATAAGAGCAAAGATCATTTTACCAGGAAGTTGAACTCATTTTGGCAATTCCAGTTGGGTATCAATTTGGGCTTCCATACTCATCATAAAGCAAGAGTAATAACAATAAAAAACGTTTAAAAGTGTAATCAACACTGAAATAAATGCGTGCAGATCTAGTGTGGGTATCAAACTAAAAATACGAGATTGGTTAATACTGATAATGTGGGGATGAAGAACATGCAAAGAGATGAATGAATGATTCAATAACCAATAAAGATGGAAATAAAAGGACAAAATCAATAATGAAAGAATTCTCTAAGAAAAAGAGATAATGCCAGAGAAAATTCTAATATTGAAATTAATGTTTTTAACAATATTTATACGTTTTCATCATCTTTCTGTTTTCTCTTTTGGAAAACATGTCAGTTGTCGGCACTCTTTGTATGTGCCCTGTCCTTTTAGAACGTAGGCGATCATGGCCCTCCATGTCCCCCTATCTCTGGTGGCTCTTACCACACCTTCTCCTGTTACACCATCCAAACCTGGCTCTCCCATCCACTAGCTCAAGCCCAGAATCTAGAATATAAATGTATAAAAACTAGCATGACCACAAAATCAGGGATCAGTTTATATATTGATTATAATATAGAATTGATCCCCCATTTTATACCCACACTATAATTTCTTATAAACAGTTGGCATATATCTTTTTCTATGTGCCCTGTTCTTTCAGGATGTAGGCAATCATGGCTTTCCACGTTTCCCTATTCCTGGTGGCTCTTAGTATGTTTTCTTCTGTAACACCAGGCAACCCCCGTTCTGTCATCCACCTGATCAGGTCTTTCATATATGTTATACGCTGCCTCTCTCTGTCTCTTTTTCCTTCTATCTGACCTGTCAGTATCACGTTCTCCAAGTACTTCTTCCTTATTGCATGTCCCAAGAACTTCAGTTGTCTCTTCCTGATGCTCACTATTAATTTTCTTTTTTGTTGCCATTCTTTTCGACACCTCATCATTGTTCACATGCTCGGTCCATCATATACGCAGCATCTTTCTGTAGAACCACATTTCCGCTGCTTCAAGTTTTTTTTCTCGTCTTCAAAGATATTGTCCAGCATTCACTGCCGTATTGAAGAACTGACTCCACTCTTTACAAATAGACAAGAACTTGAAAGTTGTTTTGTCTCCTCCACATTTTGTCCAATGCAAATATACAAACAGAAAAGGAAAAAAAAAAAAGGGAGTAAAGTGTCCTATCAGCTTTATTCCTTACTATATTTCTCTTCTCCTAGGACTCAATATTTCTTAGGAAATTACACAATGAAAGTTATCTTAAATTGTCACTCTTCTAGATAATTTTGCTTTAAACTAGATCTCTTCCTGAGCTCCATCCTTGTTCCTAATTTTCATGAATAACCTTCCTGAGAATATCAGTTCTCAACTCATTATCGATGCTGATAGCAAGTAATTATTACTAAGTCTGAATCTTTTTAATATAGTCAAATTGAAAGCGGACCCCCAAAAATGATCTACAATCTATTGTTAACTGGTGCAAGAAATAGCCCCATACTTTTAATGCCTCCAAATGGAAACTTATCTTTTTTTAACGGAGACAAGCATTTTTGCTTTCCATCACTATGGCTGATGCTAACCTTCAAGAGAGTGTCTAAATCTTGAGCTAACTAGAAAAAATATACAACAATATAGTTGCTTCAGTGATTCAATAACCAATAAAGATAAAAATAAAATGACAGACAAATTCAATAATTAAAGCTTTCTCTTACAAAAGACATAATGGGGGGGGATTCAGTATTGAAATTAAAGTTTTCAACCTTATTTATATGTTTCAGTAAAGGGATGGTAGGACAGAGTTTAAGAAAGATAAGAAAAAGACAGTACACTCCTGAACAAAAATTTAAGACCACTTAAAAATCTTTAAAAATAATTTTTTTTTACAGATAGATTTTAAACTCCTACCACTTAAGGTTACCAATACTACAATCTAAAAGGTTATGGAAACAAAAAGCTACATTCCAAACATTTTATTTAGAAATTTACATTTTTATAAAATGTGGCGATTTACGCATGATCAAAATTATAAGACCAGGGGTATAAATTGTTAGATCTATGGTAATTCCAATGTTTTTAGTTCAGTTAGAGATTAGCAATCACTGCGTAAAGGTGTTACCATGCCTAAAGCAAGCAAACTTACCAAAGTTGAGCATTCTCGAATTCTAGAATTCCATAAGCAAGGTTTATCACAGCGGGTGATCGTAGCTAAGGTAAATCACAGTAAAACTGTGATTTGCAACTTTCTAAAGAACAGTGAGAATTATGGAAAAGCAAAATCCTCTGGTAGGCCCCCCAAAAATTTCTCCTGCATTGAGTAATAGAATAAGACGGGTTGTTATGAATAAGGGGAGACTTTCTTCTAGTCAAATTAAAGCAGTCACAGATGCTGATTGCAGTCCCGTAACCATCAGACAACACTTAAAACAAAATGGCATGGTAAATAAAAAACGTAAACAAATTCCTCGGCTGCTTCCACGTCACAAGTTGAACCGCTTAAAGTTTGGTTGTGAATACCAAACATGGGGCGTTGAGAAGTGGAAGAAAGTCTTGTTTTCTGATGAGAAAAAATTCAAACTCGATGGCCCTGATGGCTTCCAACGCTATTGGCATCATAAAAACATGCCTCCTGAAAATTTCTCCACACATCATAGTGGTAGAGGGTCACTAATGGTATGGGGTGCCTTTTCTTACAGAGGGACGATGGAGCTCCAGGTGGTGCAGGCTTGTTAAACAGTGTCTGGTTATGTTAGCATGCTACAAAAAGCATCATTGATGATGGAGGGCCATCGTTTGTTTGTGGATGGATGCTTATTCCATCAGAATAATGCTGCAATCCATGCTGCAAGACGGACCTTGACCTTTCTACAAGAAAATGGAGTCCATCTCTTGGGATGTCCTGCATGCTCACCAGACTTGAACCCAATTGAAAATGTTTGAGGATGGATGACAAGAGATGTTTATCAAAATGGCAAACAATATTCAACAAAAAATGAACTTCGTAAAGCCATCTTCAGAAGCTGGAGGAACATCCCCCGCACCTTCATGGAAACGCTTATTTCTAGCATGCCCGACAGAATCTTTGAAGTCATCAAAAGCAGTGGAGGTAGAACACATTTTTAAATTTGGTTGTTGAATGTTTTCATACACTTTTTGTACAATTTTGTAGAATTTTTGTCTGGTCTTATAATTTTGATCATGTGTAAATCGCTTCATTTTATAAAAATGTAAATTTCTAAAAATGTTTGGAATATAGCTTTTTGTTTCCATAACCTTTTAGATTGTAGTATTGGTAACCTTAAGTGGGAGGAGTTTAAAATCTATCCGTAAAATAATATTTCTTTTTAATGATTTTTAAGTGATCTTAAAATTTTGATCAGGAGTGTATTTATTCATCTTAAACACTCTTTAGACAACTTCAACCACCAAGGAAAGCATTTGTCCTGTCAAAGCAGTTGATGCCAATTGACAAATAACAGTATATTTAAAATTTTTGATTGTGTTGTTACATCCTGCTATGGCAACAACAAAACAACCTTGACTTAAATCAATATCAAGACATTTTGTAGAAGTCAAATAACTTACCTTTCAACATGGCTGTCTCCTTTTGTCTCCCTGCAGGAAGGTGCCTTTTCAAGAGTGTGGATATTGCGCTCAATATTGATGGAACTCAATATACACACTGAAATTATCAGCCAATCAATGCTTATAGAATAGACTTGCCTGTAACAGAATGGAATCTCCCATGTTATTATTTAAACCACCTACCAATTTGCCCTGGTGGTTTTTTGGTCAGTTAGATTCAACTTCTATTCTAGTTGATTACTGGCTGGTTGTTCCATAAGGTCTTTACATTTTCACAGTTTATATTTCAGGAACCACCATATATCGTATGAGATGAAGTATCAATTATGAAACAATGTAAGGTGGTAAAGGTTAAAAGCTACAGAAAATTGTAGAGAGCCATAATTGCCAATTCTCTGTGTAGATAGAGTCAATTAAAGGTAACCAAGACTGATAATAAATTAAATCCTAATGTTGTCTCGAGCAATTTAGATCAATAGATTAAGTGGTAGGGTACTCTTATCAAAGAATCAATTCATTACTCTGAAACTAACGTTTTCTCTACATGAATAAAAGAAGGACAATTCCCTTGATGGAAGAACAAAGTTGAATAATAGAAAATTGAAGCAAGTAACTTCATATCACAGCAACAATAGTAATGGGCTTATGGCCTATCACGTTGAATACACCAAACTCAATCACCAAACTTAAGTAACATTGAGTCTGGTCAGTACTTAGATGGGTGACCACTTGGGAATACCAGGTGCTGTAAGCCTGTCGTGGTGCAGTGGATATTGGCTCGGAAAGAGAAATCGGTGAGCCAAGTTCGAATTCCAGTTGAATACCCTGCATTCCCTTAAGCACTGGTACCCTTGGGAAAGGTATTAATCCATCCCTTCCCTCCAGTTATGGGTTAAATAACAAGGGTAGGACTTGGGGACCCTGTCCTTACAAACAAATCCCAATGAATCTTGATACTCGAAAAGAAAAAAGTATTACTAGACACAAAAACTTATATACAAAAACAACAAATTGTTAAAAGCAAAAGGTATTACCAGCAATAAATAAATAAAAATTTAGTTGGCAATAAATGATTTGCCGTAAAAACAAAACAACTAACCAAACAATAGTAATGTGAAATTTTTCTGCCTCACAGAAACACTAGTGTTTTTCTCAAATGTTCACAATTACTATTCTTGCTGCCAAGATTAAGTAACTTTTTTGATGGTTGGAGAACCAAACATGTTTTCATACTGTCTTGATAGAAACATTTTTCCTTAGAATACACATCTATTTCATATATATCTTGATAATAAAATGGTGATATCTATCTGGACCATAAAGAAATACATAACAATAAAGAAAAAAAAAATTCATTATTTACTAATATGTTTGACAAAGACTTGCATTATTTAGGAGAAAGCCACATTACCATGATCCACAGAAAGCCTATTTTTGTAATTTCCTTATTTTTGATGGGTTGGGGGGGGTTATGGTTTTAGCATATTGATGGTTAGTCTTCTGTTTGTTATGATCATAAAAATCAAAAAACAACCCTTGACACCATCGATGATGAAAACAGCCATAATATACTGACCAAATCCTTGAAAATGACTAATATATCTGATACTGAAAATAGCTAATAAATTTGTACACAAGAAAGAAAAAAACAAAAACTCACACAAATGACTTGGCACTCATTTTTAATGAATCATGTATTAGAGAAGGGTTGCTGTCCAAATACACAACTATATCTTCTATGTGCCGAGTTCCTTCAGTGTATAAGCACTTATAGTCTTCCACATCTTATCCGTGGTAGCTCTTAACGCCTTTTCTTTTGTTACCCCTCCGAAATCCAGCTCTGTCATCCATTTGCTTAAGCCCAGCAAGTATATCATGTGATGCTTTCCCAAGCCCCTCTTTTTGATCTGTGAGTATCAGATTCTCAAAGCTCTCCTTCCTCACTAGATATCACAGAGAATTTAGCTGTCTTTTCCTAATCTTAAGTATCAGTTTCCTTTTTGTTTCTAGGCTCTTCAAAACCATTGCTCACATGTTCAATTCATGCATACTTCTTTAGAACCACATTTTGGAAGCTTCAAATCTTTGTTTAATGTGATTTTTGAGTACTCACCATCATGGCCATATCTGACTACCAGGCACGGGTCTGGGCCGATTCGTGCAATCAAGGTGAAAATCCGGGCAAGGAAAAATGTCTTTGTCAGAAATCAAACTAAACAATTCATGAAGAAAGAAAGAAAACATCCAAATAAACGCAGTAAAAATCTGTTTATTTATTAATTTGGGGAGAAAAGACTGGTTATACTCAGAAAGTCTGAACCCGATTTCCTGCTTTCGTTCACGTTCTGTGCCTAATTTCCATTGGAATAGCCAAAAAAATCCGCAAAGATCATAGTTTCTGGAAACGGATGACACTGATGACATCATCACATTGTCAACTAATAAATCCGGACAATTTCATCTGTGCCCAGTGATTTTTTTAGCATCAGCTACAGCCCTGCTCACTATATATATATATATATATATATATATATATATATATATATGTGTGTGTGTATATCATCTGCAGACAGATCTGTTTCACTGTATGACATCTCATCAGTGCGGCTAGACATCCAATTGTCTCTAGCCAGAATTGAAACCCAACCTAATCGACATCAGTCGGCAATTCTACCACTGAATATATATATATATATATCTCTTTAAAAAATCAAACCAAGCAGACCTATTAATTCATTATGTTTAGTTTGAACCCAGTATAAATACTGGATTATTCTAAGATTCTTCCAAAAAAAAAAAAAAAAAAAAAAAAAATCAATCTTACTTAGCAGTTAAAGTAGTTCATTGTGATATACTTAATCAAATGCTTTTGCATAAACTAAAAAACATAAGCACGCATCCTTCTGCTTTTCTATTGCTTTTTCTGGTGTCATTCCGAGCATAAATACTGCTTTTTTTTTTCAAGTGTCTTTAATGAAATCACATTGTTCGACATCTTTAGTTTTATGGATAAGATTGAACAAATAATAAACAAACAGAAGAATACAAAACAGTAATTAAAAATATAATTGTAAAATTAAAATAAGATGTCCACTATAGGAAAACTAGAAAGAGAAAATTAAATTATATCAGGCAAAAGAGATAATAGAGGAAAAACCAGAGCAGAAGACGATTTGGATAAGAGCAACTGAGACAAAAATTTAATGAATGCTATGCAAATGCTTTACTATCATTCAAAAAACAAAAGCTAAAAACATAGCTATGATGTCAAAACATATGTTAACTAAAAATCAAGCTGAAACAAAAATCATTGTACATATACAAGGGTCATTCAATAAATAAGGTTAATTTTTCAGTATAAGGACTTTTAATACAGATAGAAGCTTACTTTTTTTTTTTAAATTATTTTCCTTTACTTTTTCAAAGGGATTTAATTTTTTTGCAGATTGAAAAAAAATTTGAGAGTTTTGGAGATTAACAAAGATGGCAGACCAAGAAGCATGCTTCAGGATTGAACAGAGATCAGTTATCAAATTTTTGGTTGCTGAAGGGTGCAAACCAATTAAAATTCATAGAAGAATGTCAACTGTGTATGGCGCCACATGTTTCAACCAAAAGATGTCTACAAGTAGGTTAAATTGTTTAAAGAGGGACAGAGCAGTGTTGAGGATGAAGACAGGCCTGTGAGGTCTCCGGAGGTAATCGAATCAGTCAATGACCTCATTCAGTCTCACAGAATGGTGACAGTGGATGACATTGCAAAGACTTTGAGCCTATCTGTTGGGACAGCACACAAAATTGTTCATGATGACCTTGCCTACTTGAAGGTGAGCTCACACAGCAGCCCAAACGGTGCAGATTATTAATGAACTGGGCTCTCATCCCCCTTACAGCCCAGACCTTACCCTTTCAGACTTTCACCTGTTTGGTCCCTTGAAAGAGTTCACGAGAGGCATGACGTTTGAAAGTGATGATGAAGTCAAAAGCGCTGTGAGCAATTGGCTGAGACATCAGTCCAAAGATTTTTATGCTGAGGGAATACAGAAGCTTGTGTACAGATGGGAAAAATGGGTGACACTGCTGGGAGACTACGCTGAAAAATTCTAAAAAAAAAGTAAGCTTCTATTTGTATTAGATGTCTTTATACCGAAAAATTCACCTTGTTTATTGAATGACCCTCATAGAAGTCCTTATATTGAAAAATTCATGTTTATTGAATGACCCTCGTAGAAGTCCTTATACCTAAGCATTCACCTTATTTATTGAATGACCCTCGTAGAAGTCCTTATACCTAAGCATTCACCTTATTTATTGAATGACCCTCATAGAAGTCTTTATATTGAAAAATTCACCTTATTTATTGAATGACCCTCGTAGAAGTCCTTATACCTAAGAATTCACCTTACGTATTGAATGACCCTTGAAGTATATAATAAAAAATATGTTGAAGAGAAACACAATTTACAAGGGAAATTATAAATTATAGAATTTAAGAACAAGAATAATCTAATAATGAAAAAAAATAGACCAACATGGTACATGGCTCCATTTTCAGGAGCCTTTCTTTGTTTCAGTTAATTCCCCTTTGTAATGTAACTCGTCATCTTTCTGTTCTCTCTGCTTTGGCTAGGAATTGTACTCAAAGCTCTTTGGGTAAAGTAACTTTTGGATCAATCAACAAATGCTTTTATCCGCTGAGCCATAATAAAGGGTTCTGTTTGAAATTCCAACAAATATCACCTGAAGAAGGCTGGAGTGTACGAAACATTGTGAACGTGGCAATAGAGATGAGGACAACAGTCCGATCAATGAAAATAGTTACAATGCCTCATCTCAAAATTATAAATAATTATTAAAAGAAATGTAATTATTTTAATCTGTCAACACACTGATGCTTTCATTTTCAAAAATGTGAAAAGAACAATAGACCTCGGGAATGCTATTAATAAACAGCCACCTATTTTGATAAATTGCAAAGTATCAAACAATACAGTTAATGGATATATTAAACAAAAATCTTATTTTAGCAGATATTAAAAATATATTTTAAAAGAATTTAAAATAAAGCACTCTTATATACATAAAAAAAAGAATACATAAATGTATATATATTAGTATATTGTGTGTATTTTGGCAGCATTTTTTCATTAAGACAAGTTTTGTCTATTAATTTTGTGTAGGATCCGTTCATACCGTCTGATATACTTGATGGTGATGTCGTTAAAAGACAACAAAAAATCACAGTATTTGTTGAATTTTTTATCGGGTCTTTTTCCATGTTAAGCTTTTTCACTGTAGAAGATCTGATTTGTAGATGAATTGACTTTTGCACGGTATAATAGATTTTTTATAATGGCTATTTTGTAATAGTGGGGGCATTCACTAATATAGTAAGCTGGTTATACTTACGGTATATATGGTAGTTAGGTCCAAGGTTGAGTAATTCTTCTTGGTGCTTAGTTAGTTGGTGGTTGGAAAGATTTATGAATTTATCGAATGTTTTGGGAAGAGTGATCGTGCCATTGTATAGTGAATTAAGTTTTTTGACAATTTTAGCACGGTGTTCAACTTCAGATTTTGCAGTGATTTTGGATAGTCTGAGTATTATTTCTTCTAGTTGGTTTGAGGTAGTTATATCTTTCAGTTTGTTGTAGAGGTCATGTTTGTTCTTGTATAATGTGTCAAGATTTTCTTTCGCTATTTCAATTTGCCTTTTCACAAGGCTCCATTTATATTTCAAGGTGGTGATGGTGTGTTGGGCTGCTGGATCATGTAATTTAAATTGTGTGTATTTTGGCAGCATTTTTTCATTAATGCAGGTTTCATTGAATAATATAGACAAGTTTTGTCTATTAATTTTGTGTAGGATCCGTTCATACCGTCTGATATACTTGATGGTATATCGTTGAAAGACAATAAAAAATCACAGTAATTGTTGAATTTTATATTAGTATATATATATTAGTATTATATATATATATATATATATATTAGTATTCTTATAACTAATATTTCAATTCCATTATATTTACTATTAATGACTGGAATATTTACGATCAAGTTGAGTTTAAATAGATGTTTTTGCTGAACTGAAAGACAAACTTAAACTAAGTTGTGAATGAAAAATCTATTCTGGAATCTTCTGAGTTTATTTTCCATTGAACAGTTTTTTTTGATTTCTTATTTCATATTAATTTAAATATTTATATTAAATTTTTCTTGTCATTTTCTTAATTAAAGTTTGATAAATGATAGAAAATAATTATGATATAAAACAAGAGATTCAAGCAAAATGAACCACAAAATAAGCAAAAGTCTGATCTTTATCCAAGCAAGGTGATGCTGTTAATATGGACAACTATTTCGCTCTAAGCTCTTTAGAGAGAATTAAGCAATTGATGTGAGCAACAACTGCATCCATTTAGACCAACTGAATTCAGATGTGTGTTGTGGTGCATTGGATATCGGCTCGGAATGAGAAATTGGGGAGCCGAGTTCGAATTCCAGCTGAATTCATTGCTTTCACTTACGCGCAAATACCCTTGGGAAAGGTATTAATCTGTCTTTTCCTTCCAGTTATGGGTTAAATAACAGGACAGATTGGGTTCTATAGCCTTGGTCAGCAACCAGTCTACCACAGAAAGCAATGGCAACCTTCTGCAGGATAATCTTCTGCCCAGTCAGTCATGTCTCTTTCGAGACATGATCGCCCAAGCGTGTATCACGTACCCTTAACTGACTGACTGAAGGTCAGAATGAAATAAAAACATGTGAAATTAAGAGAAAGAATTTAATATTCCAACTGCATAATCCTCGACTGCATATTTCTTTCTTGTCCAGGCAAAATCTTCTACTGCTTGGCAGAGTTTTTATTCCTCTAACATTTTAAGTAGATATACGATTGAGTTTTCATTTATCTTAATCTTTACAGAACTATCTTCAGGAAAAAAGATGTTTGGAAGAGACTGCCAAAGGCACAGAAAACATTTTTCTTTATTAATAGAAATATTCTATGTGGATAGATTTATGAAGTTGCCTGAAAATTGTAGAAGATACAACAAATTAATCAATATGCTGTAAAATAAACTTTATGTTAAAAATAAAAAAATAAATATTTCATTTTTATTTAATGAACTTCTTGATCAACACTTTATTTAATATTATCTTAGCCATTTGTAAAAAATTACTAATCTTGTGAATTCTTAACTATTAATAGGCTTTCACAAGTCGTTAAATATGTTTTCGCCAATTAATGCATCAATATGTACGAAAATAAAAAAAGACAGCCTTTTAACATATTTATCGCTGTTGCAGAAAAGCTGAAAGCACACAGGAGAGAAAAAATTATAAAGTTTTACTGTACACTGGACAATGCCAAGACTCAATGCAAATAATGAAAAATTACAACTGTTATGGGAGAGCTGAATCACATGGAAAACAAAAGATATCGTGAGGAAATAGTTGGTAAATTCGAATTAGGAACTAATAATGAACACAGAGAAAAGTAGATCCAATTATTCAAGGCTAATTATCAGATAGTCATTAATAGCCGATTTCAAAAACCCCTAAGATAACCCCTATAGATAACAAAAACCCCTATAGATAACTGGAGTAGATAGACTAAACTATCGCCCAGTTCACACTCCATCCTCGTCTATTGAACAGGTGAAGAGACTCATCCCTTGTTTCCTGTTTAGGATGTGGTTTCCAGTTTTCTCTTTTCCAATCTTCTCACTTTTTTTTTTCTCAATTGGAGTAGATAGATCTATCTATCGCCCAGTTCACACTCCACCCTCATCTATTGAACAGGTTAAGAGGCTTGTCCCTTGTTTAGGATGTGGTTTCTGGCTTTCTGATATGATTAAAAAAAAAAAAAAATGACTGTCTATAAGAGGTTCAGGAATACAGTTTCACAATTCAAAACATACCCAAAGGCTGACTGAGGAAGGGATCACCTTTGGCTGCGATGTAAACTATAGAAATTTAAAGAGGGCCGAGGCAGCAATCAAAATGCAACACAAAAGACTCCTAAATGACTTTAATGCCAAGGAGAAATGTGTAGACAGAGTTAAAACCAGATACAAAGTATCAAAACTCAAAATACAACACATTAAGACAAGCCTCCATAAAATCAGTAATTGAGATCTTAAAAAAATCTAGACAAAGAAAAAAGAAAGATGATAGATAAAATTCTCAACAGTATATTAAAAAAAAAACAAGAAACAATGCTGATGTATGAAACAGAATATAGGACTGTGCAAAGAAATTAGTGACAAATGCAGGCAGGCTAAAGAGGAATGAATCAGCAAAAAATGTGCAGAAATAGAATGAGTTTTGCAGATGAAGAAGATATGCATAAGAAAACTAAGAGGGCAAAAGACATGCTCATTAGCAGGATGCACAAAAAAATTTTTCAATGAATTATCTGAAGACAGTTTTAAATTTGGTTACTTTTATGTGCTTTTATTTAATCCTTTTTTTCTTCTGAAAATGTTGGGTAAAAAATGAAAGAATTGTTCAAAGTTATTAATCTTTTGCAATGTTTTAAGTGAGGCAATAAAAGATGATCACCTTACCCAGACAAAAAAAATGGCTGTCAGTGAGGAAGAAAGTATGGTCTTTAAGATGCTTGACAAAGCAAAATATTATCAGTTTGTTCAAATAAATTGTTCACTGGGATTTTAATCTCAGAAGAAACAGCTAACTTAAATTAGCTAGCATGACTTATTTTGTGTGAATTGTCTTTTATATTTAAACTAGCAGTATAGCCCGGTGTTGCTCGGGTGTAATGAAAGCTTTAAAACTAATCCATGGTCCTGGAACTCAGACTCTTTGGACGTTGGCACAAAAGACTAAAAAGCAATAATTGTTTCCAGTTAAAACCAAACCATAGACTGAAAGAAAAATGAATAGATGTAAGTCAAATTTTGATTTCCTGGTATCGATATCAAATAAGTTTTTTTTCATCATAAAGTGAATTTTGAAGGCTAAATAAGTCCTCTGAGTAAATAGTATCATGGCTGAGACTAAGAACTACAATTATACCTACTTAGAGCCAAACTCAAAGCAAAACCTAAAATAAAAGGGTTGAAAAACTGATTTTCATCAGACCCGGTAAGATATCAAGTCAAATAAGTCATCCAAGGATAAACTAACCTAAATAAGTCCATGAAAATTTATCGTACCCATCAGGAGTAAAATTGGAGAAAATGAGCCATATTAATGGCTGAATATAGGTTTTTGATCAGATTCAATAGAATATCGGGGGTATCGATTTACGATATCGGCGATATTATCAATTTTCTACACTATTGTAAGAACTGCAACCTTGAAACTTCTTATGTCTTTGTCTATGAGTATATTAAATTGGATTATAATTGGACCACTCCTTCTGTAACTTGATTTTTTCGATTAATGATATTTATCAGGGGTACCTCAACACAAAACCTAACTAAGAACACTCACAGACACTTATAGTACAACTGTGTAAATTTTCAAGAAAATTGGTTCAGCCATTTCGGAGTCTATAGGTAACGGACACACACACACAAAAGCAGTTCCATTTATAAATAAGTTTAGATTTTAAATTTGTTACTCGTCTACTTTCTATTTAGTTTATTTTCTTCTGAAAATGTTGGGAAAAAATGTAAAAGGTTCCACAATTTTACACTTATAAGTTACATGGATAAATAAATAAAACAGTTTGGTTTCTTTGATTTTCTCAAAAGTGAGTTTCATTTGAACAGCTTCTTCCCATGAACTGCTACATTGTGGAACAATCTCCCAGCTGGATGTTTTCCCAATCACTACAATCTTCTTAACCTCTTCAAGTCTAGGGTTAACCGTTATCTTTTCTTTGTATTCTAATGGTGATAAAAAAGCTCTATTTAGACATTTTCTTTGTAAGAAATGCTGCATTGT
This sequence comes from Ascarosepion bandense, assembly GCA_037127315.1. Taxonomy (NCBI): domain Eukaryota; kingdom Metazoa; phylum Mollusca; class Cephalopoda; order Sepiida; family Sepiidae; genus Ascarosepion; species Ascarosepion bandense. Next base: position 2,812,232 of record JBBBDQ010001033.1, on the reverse strand, counting down.
GAAACAGATACCTGGCAGGATGTTTTCCCAATTACTGCAATTTTGACTTCTTTAAGTCTAGTGTAGTCATTATCTGTTTCAATCATATACTAATGGTTAGAAGTAATTTCCATTTAGACAGCTTCTTTGTATAAACTGCTGCCATGGGAAGCAGACACCCAGCAGGATGTTTTCCCAATCACTAGAATATTGACCTCTTTAACCCTTTGTTGCATATTGGTTATAATTCTAACTTTTCTCTAACCTTTGTTGCATATTGATTACACTTGTAACCAATATGCAACAAAGGGTTAAGTCCAGGATTAACTATCATCTTCCCTGTATAAACCCATGAACTTCACTTCTTGCCTTTCCTGATGCTCACAAAACCCCAAACACTAACATCATTCCTTGAGTGTCTCTTAGGCCTTATATTGGGGGAACATTAGTATTAAAAAAATAAATAAAGAACAGATACTACACTTGGATGCCAGAACACAGTCTAGGGAGTGTACAACATTTTCATCTGAGCAGGACTGCCAGAAAGCAACCTTTTGATCTGAAACAGAATTCATGGGCACTTTGATGTAAGTGCTGGAGTATAAATTTTTACCCTCATTTTTGACAGGAACTATAAGTTAATATTACACCTGAAGTCACAATACAGTAAACAAAATTGTTTGATTTGATACCAGATATTTATACACTTGCCTCTTCAAACATTGGAACAAGTAAAAAAAAAAAATAAACATTTCAAAATGGCTGCTGCTGGAATTTTGTGACAGAAAATCATAAATAACAAAAAAAAGAAGTTAATGAAAAAAAGAAAATGAGAGAAGAAGACAACAAAATTCAAGGAAATTAAAGAAGGAAACAAGGGGAAAAACTTACAGAAAAAAAAAAACGAAACAAGAGCTACGAAAATTAGAACAAAAAGTAATCAATGACAAAAAATAAAAACAATAAAATTAAAAAACATACAAGAAGAGAATTAAAAAAGTCAAAACAAAAAAATTGCAAATGAAAAAAAAATAAGAGTAAAAAAAAAAAAATTAATGACTAAGAGTTAAGAGAAAATATATAAATTCCTCAACTTGTGGGACACTAACTCAGCAAAAACATTTTTCTCAAATACAAAAAAGAAAAGAACTAAGTCTCTAATCTACCTTATAGTCTGTAATTTCTCTGTATTTGTCAGGTAATATCCATAAATAAACCAATTGATAAAATGAAAATATATGGGTGTTGTATTTTTTGTTTAATAATTGTATGCAAATAATATTATATTGATGACAACGTAATCTGCAACAATTCTTAGACAAGTAAAAATGGATAGTAAGATAAAAGTTTAACTTAACTGTAAGACAGAATGCTAAGTTGTCAGCAAAAGGGACAACTCAAGGTGTGAGCAACATATCAGGAATATCAAATTCAAGCAGGTACAAACATCTATCTGGTCAGTGTAAAAACAATGGGAAATATGATATAGAAATCCAAAGGTACCTAAAAGATAATGAAAATTGCCTTTCCAAAATTAAGGAATTTTTCCAAGATAGAAAATGTCCTGAAAAACAAATATCAAATCTATGTAGTAGAGATTTTGAACAATCTCCTCACACACAAGGAAATTGCACATTCTAACAAGGCAAAAGAGAGATGCTTTCACTGACAAATGCTGAGAATACCATGGACAAAATATGCAAATAACCCACTTCCTGAGTTTGTGTGAAAGGATATCAAAACAAGGATGAAGGGAGATCAGAAAGGGGACAAAAGTTACTTAGAAAACGAAAGACAAGAAATTTTGAAGAGTAATTATTATCCACACCCTAAAAGTATAAGAAATATTTTAATTTCGAAGTTAGAGTAATTTCGCAAAGTAAAGTAATATATGTGGATGTACGTTGTGGTGCAGCTGATATTGACTCGGAACAACAAATTGGGGTGCCAAGTTCGAATTCCAGTTGATTTCCTTGCATTCACTTACGCACAAATACCCTTAGGAAAGGTATTAATCCATCTCTTCCCTCCAAATATGGGTTAAATAACTGGACGGATTGGGTTCTATAACCTTGGCTGGCAACCAGTCTACTGCAGAAAGTAATGGCAACCTACTGCGGGATAATCTTCTGCCCAGTCAGTCATGTCTCTTTCGAGACATGATCGCCCAAGCGTGCATCATGTATGGCACTTAACTTACTGAAAATAATAGATAAGTAAATTAATTGTTACTAGTAGCATTTTTAAGAATTTGATGGCTTTGCTATTTAAATTTTCAGATGAATTATAATCCTAAAATTAATGATTGAGTAAGCTTCTCATGAGTTTTACAACTATAAAATACCTGTGAAAACTTTACTGTAGCACTAGTAAATCTTTTAAGATTACATGAAGGTAGTTTTGAATGCGCAAGCTTCACAGTCATCTTTTATGGACCTAGGTCCGATGATTTTTTTGATCTTCACCAATGATCTTAACCAAATGCAGACGACAATTCTACTCCTGCAGCTTCTTTTCTTACACTTCCCGCCTGTGGAACTCGCTTCCATATTCTTGCTTTCCTGATGGATACAGCCTCCAGGAATTTAAATGCAATGTCAATACTCATCTCTTAACCACTTGACTTGTTCTTTCTTCACCACCCTGTATATCTTTTAGCTTTCTCTCTATCTTTGCAATTGTCATCACACCTGTATTCCCATCCTTCTCTTGCTCCTTTCTAACTGGTTCGTCTTTCTCTTCACTCTCCTCCTACCTAATCTTTTTACTCTTATGTAGCCCCCTGCACATCAGTGGTGTTACCGCTTTGCTCGAGGTGATACGATTAAAAAAAAAATTCAAAAGTAGAAATCTCTGCAGATGACACCACAATTTCTTCCCCTCTCAATCCGCTAAGGCTAACAATGTAAATCTGGCTGCTGCTCTTGGAAAGAACCTCCAAACTGTAATAGACTGGAGTAAGAAATTACTTATAAATTTTAATGCTTCCAATACAAAGCTGCTCTCCTTTAACAATCTTAGAGAAACTTTCTTAACTTCTGTCAGTATGGGTTTTGTTGGCTTCCTAAAAACCAACACACTGCACTTCTTTGGCCTCACTCTCTCAACCAACCCTAAATAGAATAAACCCATTGAATCTATGGCTGTATCTACCACTACAGAGTTTGGGTCACTCTGTTCGGCCAGAAAGTTTTTCTTGTCAGAATCCATTTTGCACATTTATAAATCTACCATTCATCTGTGCATTGAATACTGTTGCCATGTTTGGTCAAGTGCTCCTGCAATTCATCTTGAGTTTTTTTAACAAAATTTAAAGGAAAATCTGCAATGTACTTTCTTACTGACAGGATGTGGCTTCCCTCTGTCTTTTCTACAAATATTTTTCATGGCCTCTGCTCTGATAAGCTTCTTTCCCTGGTGCCCCAACTATTTGAATTTACTCATGCTTCTAGTTTGGCATTTAGGTCCCACCCTTTTACCATCAAAATATTCAAATGTAACTGCCACTTCTAAGCCAATGGTTTGTTTTTTTTTGACTCACACATTCCACCTGTTGAACTCCCTTTTCATATACTGGTTTCTCTGATAGCTACAATCTCCAGAAGTTGAAATCCAAATGTCAATTGCAACCTTCTACTTCCTTAAAACCCACCCACCTCTCCAAATTCCATCAGCTTCCCATCTTGGCCTCTCCTGTACCCGATTTTTTCTCTCTATATAACTCCTGTGCACCAGTGCTTGTCCTGTCTTACTTAAGGTGAAATGATTATAAAATATAAAAAAAACTAACAAAATATTGCAATAACAAACCTAAGTATGGTAAAACTACATATAATTTTTTTCATATACTGAGAGCAATTTCAGAGGAAAAAAGTATAACAAAATAAAAAAAATTTGAGTCCCAAATGACAAAATGTGTCACACAAAAACTTTTTCCTCTTTATGTTTCTTTCCCCTAAAATCATATGAATACAGGTTATTTAAAGATGTAACAGAGTGAAAATGAAAATATTTAAAATTGACAAGCTTTTCTATTTAACCGAAGCAGACATGAAACACAAAAGAACATTTTCACCACCACTTATTTTTTTTTCCTTACTGAAACCAAACTTCATTTTCTCTCTATTTACTTGTAATTAAAATGGAATAGCCAATTATCTATGTGTAATTTGCCAGACCTAACATATGTCTTAACAAACAAGCAGAATCTGAATATGATTATACTGTTTTTGTTATAAATTAAACATAAATATTTTATATTAGACTGAATAACACTAAAAGTATTACATAATTCTACTTCACGCAAACTATCATCAACTGATGAAATCAGAAAACTTGTACACACTATTTATGGCTGTTTAGTAATTAGGATTTACTGTCCAGGTTTTTTTTTTTGTTTTTTGTTTTTTACCCCCAGATCAAGCCAAATTCAATGAGCCAACTTAGACCAGCATTTGGATAGAAAATGAGTTCAGCAGATACACGAATACAGGAATGGGTACAAGAAAAAGATGATCCTACCGGACTTATTCTGCCTTTTCAGTGAGGCTATTTTGAGAAAAGTAGAAATCCTACCAGGATTTATTATTGGAGGCTACAATCTTAACAGTATAAATATAATCAGATGACACAGTGTTGATAGAAGCCATGGAAAAAAATACAAAAGCTCATCCAGAAGGTAGTAAAGAAAAGCAAGAAGAAAGGACAAAGCATCAACAATAAGAAGATAGCATGCATAAATGTTAACGAAAGGATAAGCCCAAAGAGCAAACTGGAGATTCCCAGAATAAACTCGTACAACAATTCAAATATTTGGAAAGTGTTTTAACAGAGGGAAGAAAATAAGATAATGAAATTCGAAAGTGCATTGAGACAGTCAAAGGTGAATTCCAAAAGCTAAGCATAGTATTAAGGAACATGAATTTTATTAGAAATTAGGAAAAGAGAACTGAAATGTTATGTGATACCAGTCCTCCAATATGGTGGAAAATGCTTGACAATCTTCTCATTGATGAAGAAGAGACTTGAAGCAATGTGGCTCTACAGGAGGATGCTGAGGATATGATGGATTAAACATATGAACTTCAATATAGTTTTGGTTTAGTTTACCAGCATATGAGACCTCTTGTGTTCTTTAATGCTGAAAATCAAGTTTTTATTCAAAGTTTTAAAATTTATAAAAAGTAATTGAAGACTGGTCGTATAGTTCCTCTATAGCCCAAATTGTCTGGATTCAATTTTGATGTGTAATTTACTTTTCCTCAAGGAAGTGAAAATGTTTTTGTCATTAATGTTTTTAAGAAGTTCGTTAAGGCGAATTCAGCACAATCCATCACAAAGTTTTCTCCTATATTCTGCATGTGTTTGGGAGGGGGGTCCTTATCTTTTAAAAGAAATAAATGTGTGTTATAAGAAAGATTAATTCTGATTCTTGCTAAGGCTACTAATTCTTATCAAGAAAGCCTGCAGTAATGGTGATTTGTACTAAGTGTTGGTTTCATTCTGCATAATGTATTTGGATGAGTAATTTCATAACTATTGCTACTAATTTAAAATATATGTATTATTGTTTTGAAATCTGTGTGGAAGACTTTTGTTTTTTGATGTATCCTTTTTTAGTGATTCTTTAGCTGTCTTATCTGCCTTTCCATTACCCTGGATGCCTATTCAACTAAAGATCTAGCAAAACATAATGCGTTTTTGGTTACAAAGTATATTATTTTGTTTAACAGTTTGGTCATTACAGGATTGGTCAGGTTTTTATACATCAGTTATGTAAGAACAGATAGAGAGTCTGAGAATATAAGGAATCTCACTCACCATTTGTGATAATATCTAAGGCTAGATCTACAGCCATAGCTTCTGCACTAAACATTTAGAATTTGTCAGGTAGGTGCTTGTAAACTATTGCTGAACATCCAACGTGGTAATGTCGTACTGGTGAGTGATTCCAAAATAGGGGATTGATTTACTAGAACATTGTAAGAAAACTTAGCCCCCCACCTAAAATTGTTTAGATATTTAGATTTTTCTCAATTTTTTTTTTATGTCAATGAGATTGCACTTAAAGTCAAAAACAATGAAAAACAACAAATTTAAAGGTGGTGATAGTCTCCTTCAGGCTTGCCACTTTTTTTAAATAGTGGGAGTATTTTTTATGCGAAAACTTAAATCTTGACTATACTAAGCTGCACATATGACTAAAACCAACTGTACTTTGTACTACCTAAACTGTTTGCACTTCTCTCCAAAGTGAGGCTTTTATTGGTCAATATATGGCTATTTTAGAGGGTATTATAAACAGACAGAATTTAAGTTTTATTCAACGACATATCAACTTCTGTGGGTTATTTAATGCCAGGAAGGTGGGGTTTTAAGGTATCTTATTTAATTTTCAGCTATAGTGAAAAGGTTGGTTTAGTCAAATTTTAATGAAAATTTGTTTTTATTTTTTTTTAGAAAACTAAAAATGCCTTTTAGTTATGTATTCAAAAATGTTTTGCTTAGAATAATTTTCTTTTCCTTCAGAAATATGTTATGGTAATAATTTTTCTTCAAAAATGTTTTGTTGGTAATATTTTTCTACAAAAGTATATATATTTCTATAAAAAAGTATTTTCATACTTTCATAGAGTTATGACCCCAGTTTGTTGGTTAACTATTTATTTGCCCATAGCTGGGACCCTAACAAGTGCTACCACTTTGGGTCAGGGTGGACCTAGGAACAGCAGCAATTAAGAGATAGTTCCATGCTCCTCACAACCTCCCAATCAGAGGCCTTGCTGCAGGATGCAGTTTACCATCATGCCCAGGATCTAGACAGGCAAAAGGACTAACTAATGGTAGTCATAAAATATTATATATATATATATATATATATTTGCATAGATAGATTCACCTTAACATAAAAAGGATTTACCTTATATATAACAAATTGATAGTAAAATAGAAAATTTATGACATACCAAAATAAGTGACAATTAGCTGTAAAACTAAAATCATTTTTGAACTGGTGTTTATTTTTATGTATGTAACGATGCTTCACCTCACAAGTATTGAAACATGGAACTGTTTTATTTTTTGCTTTTTTCCTGGAATTAATAATTTTTGTGCTTCAATCTAATTTTCTCGTATGCCCTTGAAACATTTCATGTAAAATAACAATTCTTTTGATTTTTTTTTTTTTTTTTTTTTACCTGAAGTTGTTTTTCCCATTGCTTTATTCATTTATCAAAGAAGAAAAAAAAAAATCAAACCCACTGGTGGTGGTGGTGGGGGGGGGACATTTTTTTTATCAGAGCACAGGAAATTAAGAAGAACCAAAGAGGAAAATAAAAATCCAAGAGTCACTCTTCATTTTATCTACCAAAACTTATTTCCTTTTTCAGGCAAGCAGTTCGTCACAGTTGAATATTTTTCAAGTTTTCGTCTTTCCTTTCTTCCTTAGCTTTTAATTCTCTTTTTAAAATACTACATGCGCAATGTTGCATTCTAGATAAACTATTAACAAACAAATATATGCAGATGTAAGCATCGTTTCTTTCTTTCACTGTCGTCTTTTCTCGTTCAGTCGATGGAAAGTTTTGTGATCTTGTTATCAAGTAAAATTCACAAATTATTTTTGGATTTATTTTTTTAAGCCTCATTATCTTTCTACGAATATAAATTTTCTTCCTGTTTGATAGCAAGGTACACAATTTCACAGATATCCTTTACAAGAAAGGGTGACAGATGTAGTTATTTACTTAGAACTAAATCTATAGATTGACACAAAAACATATGCCTGATAAGTGTACAATGAGGAATATTAATAGCCAAAAATGTACAGAATGATTTATACATATCTACATGTCAATATGTACACAAGGGTAATGTTGAAAATTTCTCAGGAGATTAAATTGGTTGGTAAGGTCAGTAACCTTCAAGCATTCCTTATATACATATGTGCATATATTGTGCACACAAATTATATAAATATATTATGGTGATTTTCTAAGCATACCTTAACTGTGGCACAAGGCCAAAAGCATGGGTACTCAGTGAGGATCAAACTCACTACTCAATTGCAATGGTTCTAGCCAGACAGACTTGCTAACCATTACGCCACCTTGAGGTGGCCAGTCATTTTCTAAAAGCAGCTTAGATGTGGCACAAGGCCGAAAGTATGGGACACCAAGTGAGGATCTAACTCATCACTCAGTTGTAATGATTCTAATGAGATAAGCATGCTAACCATGATACCATCTCGAGCGCCCTATTATATACATATATTATGCATACATATATACACATATCTTTTACACATATATTTATCTGTTCGTAACTTCTTGAAAAGACACAACAGTGATGATGAGAGATTCCAGCTCACAACAAGAAAGACCCCAAGACACTGTTCATAAAATGTACAACAGTAATAATTACAGATTTGATCAACTTACTTTGAAATTACTAAATGAAATTACTCAACAAAAATGGAACAAGTGGCTGAATTGACTAAAGCATTACGCGCTAGTTTGAAGTTACAACAGCAGCACCAACAGTTGTTACAGCAAGAAGAAAAATTTGAAAAATCACAAAAAATGTTCAACATGAATCGATGCAATTACGAAAACAACAAGTGTAAGACACTAAACGATCTGAACTGGAGTAGATAGATCTATCTATCACTCGGGTCACACTCCACCCACGTCTATTTAACAGGTTAAGAGGCTCACCCCTTGTTCCCTGTTTAGGATGTGGTTTCCGGCTTTCTCTTTTCCAATCTTCTCCCTATTATGTAGCCCCCTGCACATCAGTGGCATTACCACCTTGCTTGGGGTGATATGATTAAAATAAAAATAAAAAGAAGCTACTGTGTGAAACTGTAGTACCTAAAACAACAGAAGAACAGGGCTACAAATTTTTTTGCCTTGAAGAAATATTGAATTCATTATCAGAATTCAAATAGGACTCAGATACTGGAGTATTTATTCCTGCCTATTTTCATAAATATGAGACTTTTTTTTGTAAAAAGGTCTGAACAATGGTCTGAAAAAGAAAAAATTACATTGTTAATACAAAAATTAGGTACAGAAAAGAATACTACATACACAAACTTAATTTTACCTAAAAAACCCGAGGAAATCTTATTCAAGGAGATAATAAATATTTTGTCAGAAATGTTCAATGAAAGTGACAGTTTGTTTCATTCTTGATTCAAGTGTTTAAACATTGTAAAACAAGGGAATGAAGACTTTGTAACGTATGTAGGCAATGTAAATTCACAATGTGAATTGTTTAAATTAGGCTACCTTTCAGTCAACATGTTTGAATGTTTAATTTTCATCCAGGAACTTACAGCAGCGAAGAATAAAGACATTAGATCAAGGATCCTGACAATTATAGAGCAAGACCCTCAAATTGCGCTACGCAAGGTGACTGAAGACAGGCAGTGGGTGAGAAATGCAAAAAGAGACAATACGCAGATAAAAAAAAAAGAGCATTTTTTTTTAAGTCGAAGGAATGAAACAACTGAAATTTGCAAAACGTAAGCTGAAAACATCCCAGTGTGATGCCTGTAGTGGGATTGCATTTAAAAATGTTATGTCAGTCACAAAAGCTCCCTCTGTTAGTATAAACCGAAAAAGATGAGCAAAAATTTAAATCGAAAGTAAATGTTTTATCCAAGAACGAAATTGAAAAAGGTGGAAAAAGGAAATGCATAAATATAAAAATAAATGGCCATACAGCAAAATTATTGTTGGATACTGGAAGCGACATTTCTATATGAACAAACATGGAAGAAATTAGTGTGTCCATCATTGACAAGTATCAAAAAGTTGCAAGAGTAGTGTCTGGGAAAAAGCTTAACTTCAGTGGCAAATTTAGCTGCAATGTATCATTTAGGGAGAGGACTTTCAAATTTTCAAATCAAACGTCTACAATGAATTCATTTGGTACAGATTGGATAGTGCTTTTCAATTTATGGGAATTACCTGTAAATTCATTTTGCAACAAAGTGGATGTGTCAGCAAAAGAAAATCTTAAGAAACTGAAAAATTTATTTTTGAGTGGGAAAACAAATTTCCATGCATAATTTCTGAAGGTCTCGGACAATGCTCAAAAACCAAGATTGGGTTTGAACTTAAAGACAACATAAGACCAGTATTCAAACCAAAAATGAATGTACTATATTCAGCTTTAGATTTTGTAAATCAAGAGCTGGAATGGTTAGAAAAAATTGGTGTACTTTCTAGAGTTAACTACTCAGGCCGGGCTGTGTATGTAAAAAAAAAAAGAACAAAAAGATCCGTTTGTGCAGATTTTTCAGGCTGATTAAATGACTGTCTGAAAGACCACACATACCCGTTCTTTCTAAGCATAATGGTGGCAAAGTGTTTTCTAAAACAGATCTCTCTGATGCATATCTAAAAATAAAAGCAGATGAACAGTGCTCAAATTTATTAGCAATTAATACACACAAGATACTCTACAAGCTAAATTGTCTCCCATTTGGGTTAAAGGTGGCTCCCAGTTTGTTTCAACAAATAATGGACACCATGTTAGCAGGAATAGAATTTGCCATACTGTACATGGACAACATCCTGCTAAAGAGCAAAAGCAATGAACAGAACAAAAAAACATATCAAGATAGCATTCCAGAAGATTGATTAATATGGTTTAAATTATGCAAGGTGTTGGAAAGAATGTCAACAAAAAGGAAATTAATACTGAGCATCAGGAAGAGACAACTGAAGTTCCTGGGACATGCAATGAGGAAGGAGAGCTTAGAGAACCTGAGACTGACTGGCCAGATAGAAGGAAAGAGAGACAGAGGAAGGCAGCGGATAACATATTTGAAGGGCCTGGTCAGGTGGATGATGGAACGGGGGTTGCATGGAGTAACAGGAGCAAACATACAAAGAGCCACAAGGAATAGGAAGACGTGGAGAACCATGATTGCCTACGTCCTGAAGGGACAGGGCACATAGAAGAAGAAGAAGAACCTTTCAGTCAACATGTTTGAATGTTTCATTTTTGTCCAGGAACTTACATCAGTGAAAGACAAAAACACTAAATCAAGGATTTGGACAATTATAAAGCAAAACCCTCAAAGGTGACTGAGTTCAGATAAATGCATGTTCTTCAAAAAGCACATCAAATATTTGAAGCAAATAATCACCAAAGTTAGTGGAAGACAGGATCCGGAAAGGGCTGAAGCTATTACAAATATACAATCACCAAACAACTTAACCTATCTTCATGCGTTTTTAAGCTTGGCCAACTACTACAATATCTACATTTCCAAAATGTATGATCTTAGAACCCAACTGAATGACATTGAAAAAGGATGCAAAATGGATTTGGTCTAAAGAACAAAAAGATGCTTTCCAGAAAATAAAAAGCTGTCTGGTATCAGATTTATCATTTATGCATTTTGACCCTAAAAAGGAATGCTCACAAATAAGGGATCAGAGCTGTAATTCTACATAAATTTGATAAACCCTACTTCCTGCAGAAAGAACTTTATAGCAAGATGAAGAAAAAAAGCCTGCCCATGATTTATGTGATTAAAAAATTTCACACATTCATCCATGGAAGAAATGCAATACAGACAGATCATCGACCATTGTTAACAATTTTGGGATCAAGAAAGGATACGTACACTGCTAACAGGTTACAGCTCTGGGGAATAATCTTATTAGACTAAGAAGAAATACCTTCCCTTGAAAAAATTAGGACATGTCGACAGTTTGTCTAGGTTTATTCCAAAATTTCCTGAACCATTGAAAGACATGGTGATGGCTGTCTTAAGGGATGAAAAAGAACTATCATTACTACCATGCAATACAATTCGGGAGTTACCCGTGACTCTAGAAGATATAAAAATAAGCAGCTGAAAAGGATGAATTCATTAAAAAAAAAATTAAGAAACAGGTATGGCTGAAAGAAAAACCTTAAAAAGGGTCTAAAATATCACCTTTTTTAATCTGGGAGCAACTGCTTTTATATGTAGATAGAGTGGTCATACCATATATTCTGCAAAAGAGAATGAAATCAATAATGCATAGCTATATGTATTAGCATAGGATGAACCAGGAGATTGGAAAAATGGTAAACGAGTGTAGTGGTTGTCAACTTGCTGCAAAAGTACGACCAGTAAAAATTCAGCCATGGCCCTAAAATGGATGTTCCATGGACAAAGTTACACATCAACTACACTGGACCAATAAATGATTACTACTAACTTATAATCATGGACAGTTTTTTCAAGTGGCCGGAAATATTCAAGTGTAGACATCCGACATCCACAAATACTATGAATGTACTAAATAAGCTTTTTAGTTATTTTGGTGTACCGAAGATTTTAGTTATTGACAATGAGACAGTTTTCCAGCAGAAAACTTAAGAATTTCTGCGCATTTTTATCCAGAGACCACATTACAACCGCCGTTTACAGCGAAGCAGAAAGATGCGTAGACACTTTTAAATGAGCTCTAAGAAAGAATCAAGTCATGGACACTGATGAGAGAAGTACACCAAAGTTTTTAGCAGTTTATAGAATTATTCCCAATCCAAACATAGATTCAATCTTATCACCAGCCAAACTGATGTTTCCAAGAAAAATTTGGTCAGTTGTTGACAGGTTGTTAACTAGGGCAACAAAGAGAGCAGTAGAAATAAAAAACTTTCTCACCAAATTTTACAAACCAGGAGACAGAGTTTTCTTCAGAAATTAATAAAAAAAACAAAGCTTCTAGGAAGACAGTGGAATTATCATCAAAGGTTTGGCAGAGTGATATACATGCTCAAAGGAAAAAGATTTGAATGCAAGAGACATTTAAATCAGTTCAGGCCAAGACATCCGAAAGATATCACACCTAGTTAATTACCAATGGAGGTCATATGTGATGCATTCAAAACACCAGTTCCCATATCTCAAATAGTACTGATAGAAGTATCTCCAACCCCACTAGTGCTGGAAATGTCAGCTTACCAAAAATTGCAAAAATTGTTAATGCCTCAAACCTCACCAGCACAAAAATTGATTAGACGTTAAAGTACTAGGCAAAGGGAAAAAATCAAGCAATTATGTCCCCTGACTTTTGAATATTTTCCATTTGTAAACAAGTTATACACCTACACACCCATATATATATATATATATATATATATATATATTTGGGTGGCAACCTTTCTCTTAAGCATCTTTCATTGAATATGGCCAACAAAAAAAAATTTATTATTTTATTGAGTTTCTTTAATGATTTTAACTTTTTCAGGAGTTAATGAACATAAAAATTGTGTATAGTTTTTATTGTTTTGAGTATTTTCAGGCAGTTCTTTAGCCTTTCCCAAGGGTGTTGTATGAGAGATATTGTTCACCATGTGTTGCACTACAAAATAGTTTTTACTATGTGAACATTGTTGTGGAAGAGTGACCGTTTGGAGCAGTCACATGCCATTGATGGCTGGGTTAATATGAGGGTCAGTTATTTTTAGAGAACATGGCACACCATCGTCACTACAGAACAATGTCAGATTAAAACTGGAGAACAGTGCTTCATCAATAGGGGATCTCAATGGTTATGTGGTGTAAAAAAGATTTTTGTATTATCAACAAGAAAGTCCTAATAAATTATGGGTTATATATACATGCTTTAACTTCTAAAAAACTCACTAACAGATTATATATATATATACACTACTGGCCATAATTATTAGACCACTCCAGTGTTTTAAAAAATTATCTATTTCATACTATTTTTTAGTATTTATTGCCAAGTGAATAATTGTAAATGAAAATAGAATGGTTCTGTTGTTAATACTGCACAATATCATGTGCAAATGAATTTATAAATATTTCATAATTACCTATGTTGCAGTTTCATCAATGAAAGAATGAATATAATTTAGGGTGATTTGGATGAGTTCATCTTTGCTTCCATGCCTTGTAAAATTTTGCAAATTAATAATAACAAAGGAACTATTCTGTTTTCGTTAAAAATTATCCACTTAAAGATAGTATGAAATACATCTTTTAAAAAAATGGAGTGGCCTAATAATTATGGCTGGTAGTGTGTGTGTATATATATATATATATATAGATAGATATATATATATATATTAGTTTTAGTACAAAGAAATTGTCACTTTAACCCAGCAGGTTCAATCTGATTTCAAAAACCAGCCTTGGTGAGTGAGGGTATCATCATGGAGACCTCACAAAACTTCCAATTTGGCATGAATCTGCTCAGTTAAAGTGAAAAATGAAAAACCTGCTTACCAAAACAATCTTGGCACCAAACACTATTATAAGACACATGCACACATATATGTATGTAAAGAATTAATGGATTTTATTTATAATCCATCATCAACAATGAATGAAATCACCACCATCCATAAATCAATCCAGTTTTGTATAGATACCAACTCTTGTAATAAGGACATTTTCGACAACTCCAAAATTAAATATATTAATGCATTAGAAAAAGTCAACTGAATGCTGGTTTAGAAAACAGTGTTCAAAACTAAGCAGACCGAAATGGCCAGAAATTATTTAAATGTAACATTATATGGTTTAACCCACCCTTCAGCCTAAATATCCAAACTAACATTAGAAAATGCTTCCTAAATTTAATTCAAACATTTTTAACAAAATTAAAATATAATTTTATTTATGTAAGGTTATGGTGAACACAAAGACTCAATAGAATAAAACATATAAACCAAAAATATTAAAATTAAGCATTTACTTTCCTTTAAAACTCATTCTTGATCTCTCTCAAATAATGAGAAGGTAACCTTCAAAATAAAAAGATGAAGAAGAAAAGACTGAACATAGCAGCAAAATGCTGGAATTTTGTTGGCCTTTATTTCTAGAAACTTTTTAAGAGTTTTAAAAAGTTGTGACATTTTTTTGTCACCCATCAAAGTGCAATCCTGTAGGAAAAGACGTAAACAACAAATTTAAAAATTTGTCCTAGTCATGTGTTTTGAAGTCTGTTTAGTAAGTTTTATACAATTATGGTGAACACAAATAAAACATAAATCAAATAAAAAAAAAGAAAAGTAATTAAAATTAAGTATTTGCTTTTCTTTAAAACTCATCTCTCTTGTTCTCGCTTCCTCTTTTTCTACCCCCACCTCTATACTCTTCTCTTTCAAGTAATGAGATAATAACCCTCAAATAAAAAGAGGAAGCAAAAAAGACTGATTGTCGCAGTAAAACAGTAGAAAATTGTGGGCCACAGATTATCCCCGCTGAGCATGACAGGAGAATCTAAATGAATAAGGAATGAAGAAAATGTTTGCAACATTCAAAAGATTAATTTCAAACAGTGCTCAATATAAAAATAGAGCAATGAATATTTATTATAAATAATACTTTAGAACATGTACAAGCTAGTAGTGTGTACATGTTCTAAAGCATTGTTTATAACTATATATATATATATATATATATATATATGTGTGTGTGTGTGTGTGTGTTTGTCTCATCTGCAGACAGATCTGTTTCACTGTATCACAGCTTATCAGTTTGGTTAAACATCCAATTGCTTCTAGCCAGGATTGAAAGCCAACCGAATTGACATCAGCTGGTGATTCTACCTCTGAGATATGGATGCTCAGTAGAGGAAGGTGGACTTTAGCATGTTATATACAATGTAAACACATGCCAGTAGCCGAGAGTGTTCAAATTTATTGCTGAATGAACGATATATATATATATATATATGCACACACACACATATATGCTCAACGGTCTTTATTATAATTGAGAGGATTTTTTTTTTTTTAATCATTTTACCCCGAGCAAGGCAGAAATGCCACTGATGTGCAGGGGGTTACATTAATGTAAAAAGATTAATTAGAAAAGACTGAGGAGTACAAGCTAGTTAGAAAGGAACAATAGAAAGCTGAGAAAGCAGGTGCAATGACAGATACATAGGTGGAGAGAAAGTGAAGGTTATACAGGGGAGGGGAGAGAGCTAGAGTCCAGTGGTTAGTAGATGAGTATTGACTTTGCATTTAAATTTCTGGAGGTTGTAGCCGTCAGGAAAGCAAGAATATGGGAGCAAGTTCTACAGGTGGGAAGTGCGAGAGAAGAAGCTGAAGGAGTGGAATTGTCGTCTGCATTTGGCTAACCTAACTGTGAATGGGTGGGACCCAATTGCCAATCTGGTTGCACGAGTAAACACCTGTTGAGGAGGCACCAGTGACTTAAGTTCATCTGAGCAGAAGCCATGAAAGTATTTATTTTGAATATTATGTTTAGTGGATGCACGTGTTTGAATGAACATTTTTTTCTTGAGCCTTAATAAAAAAGCTTTTAGGCTACTCACCTGCAAAAGAATTTTACAGTCAAGCAAGACACAATTATCCTGTTTAAGAAAAACAATTATTCAAATCTTTTGAAACCTGTATCGTCCTTTATTTTTCTATCCAAAATATATATATATATATATATATATATATATGTTTCGCGGTATCACAGTTCATCAGTATGGTTAGACTCCGATTGCTTTTAACCCAGGATTGAAACCCGACCGAATTGGCATCAGTTGGCGATTAAAAGGCAATCTGTGTGACTGTTCCCTATGCACGCATACATTTTTTAAGCTATGCTTTTCAAACTTTCTAGGGATGCATATCTACAGGGAAGCCAGGTCGACACATACTTTTTGAGTTTAAGTTCAGCAAATTTTCCCTTTCACTCTTTTTGGCCATTGGAACCGACTGTTTACATTTGCTCCATAAAACATCTAAGATCTAAGATAGTTGCCAAATTATGTCACAGTAATCAAATCACACATATCAAATGTGACTAAAATATTTTTTTATTAAAAAAAAAAAAAAATGAGTCTTTATATTTAATTTTTATTCCGTTTGAAAAATTCATTTGGTCAACAAAAAGAATCTAAATATTTTTCAACCGTAATTTTGAAACAAAAGAAATATTTAAAAAAAAAAGTGTATTTTCAAATAAAAACAAAAAATGTAACAAAAAAAGTGCCAATGGTTAATTTAATTATTACTAAAATGTTCTGAGTTGCATGGGCAATGCCAGGCTATGATGCTAGTTATACCTATAGACTACTTGATTTTATTCATAATCCAACATTATCTCCTATTACTGATTGATTGATCAATTTAATTTTTGCAGCTTAACTATTTGCACGTTATTTAAAGCCAGAAAATATTTTTGAGATTCTAAGAATTTTTTTCATCAGAAATGATAATGATTAATGATACAAGTCTTACAAATTAAGAGGTGGAATTATATGTTCTGATTAACAATTCTGAGTTATTCTCTATTGCATCACCTACAGATCCAAGCTTACAGTTACCTGGTATTTCTAAGTTGTGACCCATCTAGATATTGATAAAGTTCAATGTTACTTAAGTTTAGTGATCATATGGGAAACCAGATATCAACCCTGTTACTTTAAATATTATAAATTTTAGTGTTTCCAAAACAAAGATTCTGCAGCTTAACCACCATAGAGAATTGCTCCTACCCTCCATCAGCAAAAATTAGGCTAATCTTCCTGAAATCAAAACACTGCATCTCCTTGGTCTAACTCTCTCGGCCAACCTCAAGTGGACGGACTATATTGAATCCAAAGCTAAATCTGATGTTAAGAAGGTCAGTTCCCTGTGTAGAGTCAAGAAGTTTTTCTCTTCTGAATCCATCTTGCACATATATAAATCTACCATCCACCCATGCATTGAATACTGCTGTCATATTTAGGTTCTTGACAAAATCCAATAGAGAATTTGCAATGTAATTGATCCCAACCTGGTAGCTCAACTCCAGTTACTTTTCACCAACAGAATGTGACTTCCCTCTGTCTCTTCTACAAATATTTTCATGGCTTCTGCTCTGATGATCTTAGCTTCCTGGTGCCCCCCCTGCATGAATTTACTCAAGTTACTAGACTAGCAACTACGTCCCACCCTTTTACAGTGAAACTCATCAAATGTAACTGCAAATTCTACTCCAGCAGCTTTTTTTTTTATACCTCCCGCCTGTGGAATTCTCTTCTGTATACTTGATTCTCTGACAGCTACAATCTCCAAAAATTTGAATGCAATGTCAGTTGCCATCTCTCATCTGACAACCCTTGTATCATCTTTTTTTTTTAACTCTCATGCAGCCCTCTTTACATCAGGGTTCTCGTCTTTCTCTTATCCATTCTTTTAACTCCCCCTTTAACTTGTTCCTCTTTCTCATCATTCACCTCTTATGTAATCCCCTGCACACCAATGACAGTACTGCCTTGCTTGGGGTGAAATGATTATAAAAAATATATATATATTCAGTGAATACATGTGTCTGAGTAGGTATGGCAGTGAATGCTGGACAATATCATCGAAGATTAAGAAAAAACTTGGAGCAGTAGAAATGTGGTTCTACAGAAGGATGCTGCGAATATCATGGACTAAGCATGTGAATGATGAGGTGTTAGAAAGAATGGCAACAAAAATAAAATTAATAGTGCGCATCAGGAAGAGACAACTGAATTTCCTGAGACATACAATGAGGAAGGAGGGCTTGGAGAACCTGATACTGACAAGCCAGATAGAATGAAAAAGAGACAGAGAGGGGGTTACGAGGTGTAACAGAAGAAAACATACTAAGAGCCACCAGGAATAGAGAGATGTGGAAAGCCATGGTCACCTATGTCCTGAAAGGACAGGGCACAGAGAAAAAGAAATCTATAATTACCAGAGATTCTTAATCAAGGAAATTTGCTCGCTAGTAAGGTTCAAACAAATATATATTGATGTAACAGAATATTTCAGATTAAAATATCCTCTTGAAATTCATGCATTCAACAAAACTAAGACGTAGACATTTCTCTAACCAAATTTTAATATATTTCTTCCATTTTTGCTGACTGTCTGAACTGTCAACTACTGGAGAATTTTATGCTTTAACTTCAAATAAATCTCTAGCCCACAGTAAATTTAATGAGCAAAACCTAGCAATATTCTTCAAGTTCTAGCATTCACTGATTCTAAATATTGATAAATGCCAGTCAAGTACTTATTCCAATTTTTCCATCTGGTCACTTCCTGTATATTAATTCCTGGATTCCAATCCGTTAATATTTGCAGCATCATTACACTCAAAGTCGAGAGCTGACCAATTTATATTAAAAGTGTTAGTCCAACTTTGAACAAAATCTTAATTTCAGTCAGCGAATTCCGTTTTGAGAATCAGAGAGAGATTTTAATAACTTGGCATATAACTTTAAAAATTTCAGGATATGAGTTTGAGATTTGGTTTCTTTGAGCTGATTTTTCAGTAATGACTGCATCGAAAATCAGAATTTCTTACTTCATCTGGACCATCTGCTGGCTCCGCCATGTTGTTATGATAATTTCTTACTTTATCTGGACCATCTACTGGCTCCGCCATGTTGTTATGATAATTTCTTACTTCATCTGGACCATCTGCTGTCTCCGCCATGTTGTTATGATAATTTCTTACTTCATCTGGACCATCTGCTGTCTCCGCCATGTTGTTATGATAATTTCTTACTTCATCTGGACCATCTACTGTCTCCGCCATGTTGTTATGATAATTTCTTACTTCATCTGGACCATCTGCTGTCTCCGCCATGTTGTTATGATAATTTCTTACTTCATCTGGACCATCTGCTGTCTCCGCCATGTTGTTATGATAATTTCTTACTTCATCTGGACCATCTGCTGTCTCCGCCATGTTGTTATGATAATTTCTTACTTCATCTGGACCATCTGCTGTCTCCGCCATGTTGTTATGATAATTTCTTACTTCATCTGGACCATCTGCTGTCTCCGCCATGTTGTTATGATAATTTCTTACTTCATCTGGACCATCTACTGTCTCCGCCATGTTGTTATGATAATTTCTTACTTCATCTGGACCATCTGCTGTCTCCGCCATGTTGTTATGATAATTTCTTACTTCATCTGGACCATCTGCTGTCTCCGCCATGTTGTTATGATAATTTCTTACTTCATCTGGAAGATCTGCTTTCTCCGCCATGTTGTTATGATAATTTCTTGCTTCATCTGGACAATCTGCTGTCTCCGCCATGTTGTTATGATAACATGACAAATAACTCCCCCACACATAGATGATCTCTTTAGTTAATCATTGTTATTCTTGACAAACAAACAGGTTTATCAATTTATTCAAATCTGTTCAAATTTAATACTTGACTTAAGAATCAGGTCTCTATTTCCTCTAATAGGAAGCCAATATCTTCTGACAGATCTTTAGTTATATAAAAGAAAGAAAACCAAAATATTTTAAATTGTCATTTCTATTTCAACTTCCAAAGCTTCACTTAAAAAAATTTTTTTTTAAACATAGAATTTCATTAGAAACAAAGAAAAGAGTACTGAACTAGTATGTAATATCAATCTTTCTATATAGCAGTGAACATTCTCCTCACAGATGAAGAAGAAGCTTGAAGCAATAGAAATATGGCTCTACAGAAACATGCTGAGAATATTATAAACCAAACATGAAAGCAACAACAAAGTTTTTTCAAGAAAATGAAAGCAAAAAGAACAGATATACTTAACATCAGAGAAAGAGAGTTGACATTTCTAGAAGGCACAATGAAGAAAGAAGGCTTGGAAAATTTGATACTTACAAGACAGGTTGAAGGCAAGAGGGACAGAGACAAACAACAAGACCTACTTAAGAAGCTTGAATAAAAAGCATAGTATGACATGAGATAACAAAAAGACAATATTTATTAAAAGCTACAAAGGGCAGATAATCATGGAGAGCCATGATTGTCAACGTCCTGAAGGACATGGCACACAGAAGAATCAGTTCAGAAACAATAAAAATTGCTGTTTACTGTGAGAACAAAGTTATTTCTCATTGTAATAAACCAAGAGAAAATATATGACATGTGAAATCATAGTTTCTAAACTGGTTAGATAAAGATAAATCAAATTAACTTTGTTTCAAACTGAAACAAGACAATAGATGGAGTATGAAGTTTCTTGTATAAATTATGAAAAAAGAAGTAAAAAATAAAAATATTTAAGTTGATAGGTTTATTCACTGATTTAAGCACTAAATTTAATGGATATAGAAATCACTTTTTTTTTCAATACTTTAAAACATCTGAAAGTTGAAAAATAATTCATATAATTTGGCACTGGCTGCTCGGTCAATAAAAAGCCAAATGTTTTCTGTTAAAAAACAGCTAATATTATCGTAACTGGGTTTTCACATTTGTAATGATGACATTTAGACCTAATTACAGTATGCACATTCAGAAAGATACTGTTGAAATTTCTAGAACACAAAAAAAAAAAATAAGAGGCTTAGAAAATTTGAGACTCTCAAGATATAGTGGTCAGTAGGAAACATCAAGTAATCTATCTATTGAGCCTGGAAAAGATACTGGGAGAAATATTAAGCAGACAAAAATTGCTGAGAGCAATGAAGGATATCAAGTACTGAAGAGCCGTAATCATCATGTTCTGAAGGGACATGGCATTTCAATGAAAGGGATATTCTGATAAGAATATCTGAATACTGTCTGCCTCAGAGGTTCATATGGAGAGAGGCTTCAATAAGTTTCAGAATGGCAAAAAGGATGCTTACAAACATACATACATGATCCTTTTATTTGATCATAGCTGTTTGAGAAAGGTCAAATTGAAGACCTTGAGAGGCTGAATATCATTCCATAAAAAGAAAAAAATAATACAAGATGACAAATTAAAGAGACTTCAGTATTGGCAACATACTCAAATAAATACACCTACACCCACAGAGTAGATTCTGGATGACTATTTAGTCCAGGTGCTTGTTAAGATCAGTAAATTATGATTGAAGTATTGTTAGATTATACAGCATCATCAGCACAGATAAGAGATGTAGTCTCAGGAGTAACAACTCTGACCCTTGGCAACAATTTATTTGTAACAAGACAAGTTTACTTTTTTTTTGATCATTTCACACCAAGCAAAGCAATAAAATCACTAAGATACAAGAGGTTACTGAGAGGGAAAAGAACTGAAAAAAAATTTTATTGAAGAGAAAAGACAAAAAAAATCAAAATTAAAGAGACAGATGATAATGATTGATATTGCATCTAAGTTTTTGAATCTCAAAGTTGACTGGAAAGTAAGAAACCAGAAGAAATTTCCATAGGTGAGAAGTATAAGACAAGAAACTATTAGAATAGAACTTTTCTCTTTCATCATTTCAACCCAAGAAAGGCAATAAAGCCACTAAAACACAAAATTGTATGAAGTTTGAATTAAAAATATAGAGTATTATTCAGAACAAGAACAATAAAAGAACAAGAGTTAACGATACAGAAGATATCAATTGACATTGATCTTAAAAAATTTGAAGATCAAAGTTGACTAAAGAGCAAAAATACCAAGAGTTCTACAAGTGAGAAGTGCAAGAAAAGAAACTATTAGAATAGAATTGTTACATCTTTCCATTTCAATTATAAAATGATGAGACCTAGCTGCCAATCTAGTACTGCATTTAAATTTATGAAGTCTACGTAATTTGAGACTCACTAGATATAGTAGTCAGTAATGAACATCAAGTAATCTATCTATTGACCCTGGAAAAATAGCTGCCAGAAAAGATACTGGGAGAAATATTAAGCAGACAAAAATTGCTGAGAGCAATGAAGGATATCAAGTATTGAAGAGCTGTAATCATCATGTTCTGAAGGGACATGGCATTTCGATGAAAGGGATATTCTGATAAGAATATCTGAACACTGTCTGCCTCAGAGGTTCATATGGAGAGAGGCTTCAATAAGTTTCAGAATGGTCAAAAGGTGCTTACATAGGTAAATACATGATCCTTTTATTTGATCATAGTTTTTTGAGAAGGGCCAAATTGAAGACCTTGAGATTCCATAAAAGAAAAACATAACATGACAAACAATTATTCAGAACAAGGACAATAAAAAAACAAGAGTTAATAGTACAGAAGATAACAATTGACATTGATATTCAAAACTTTAAAGACAAAGTTGACTGGAGAAAGAAACTATTATCATAGAATTGTTACATCCATTTCAATTATAAAATGATGAGACCTAGCTGCCAATCTAGTACTGCATTTGAATTTATGAAGTCTACATATCAAAGAAATGTTCATCAAAAATATTAGCATGAAAGTATTTAAAGAAAAGGTGCAGGCAGATTATATTATGGTCATGGGAAAGTGACTTAAGCTAAGATACCAGGTCAAGATCAATTGGTATTATAGATTCTATGAGTGTCAGAGATATTCAAAGCATAGGAGAATGGTAGACTTGTATGCTGGATAGAGAAAATTGTCTAGTAAGACAGTTAACCAACATTCTTAGCAGCAGTCTGTAGTGTGCCAAAGTGATGAGTGTAAACTGTTATTTACTTCTTCCCCACTAGGGCAGATGCTGGAGGCAAATGTGACAAAAAGCCAATTAAAGCATGAAATCTGAGCCCTTAAGCTCAGCCAAAAATATTCTCTAGACTCTGCTAATAGCTTTTGTCTATTTACTCCAGACAAGACGGCCTTTTGGAAGAGACTCATCTGGTTTCCTCTCCACCAGCAGTCAGAGAGTTGATCAAGAAAGTTTTGACACACTCAAGTGATGAGTGTAAACTGTTTTACAAGCTCACTCATACCAACTTTTATTGGTTTGATTAAATTGGCTTTATTTACATACTGCTAGAGCCTCATACGTGAATGGGTTAGTACAATATCCTAGGGGGTCTATCAGTTTTGCGTCCAAAGACATCCATTCATATGTCAAATGTATTCTACACAGTCCTAGCAATTCAATATAATCTTTTCACTTCAAGTCAGTAGCAAACCTATTGAGCTTGCCTTTAGTGCATAAATGAATGGTAGACTTCTAGATGCATAAGATGAAATCTGGCAAAAAAAAAAATTGTCTAGGGTGGCACAACTTTCCTAGCAGCACTCCTAGATTCGATTTGATCATTCCAATTGTTATCAGCAGAAAATGTTAATCTGGGAAGGTGCAATGAGTTCTCTAAAGTTTCACGTCTGCCATGCTGATGAAAAGAAAAAAAAGGTTCTGTAAACATTTGAAAGAAAGTAAAAAATACCCCTCAATCGATATTTAGATGAAAAAATACCCCTCAATAGATATTTAGATGAACTTCAAACAGAAATGAGTAAAGTAAGGCTGTAAAATTATTTCTTTTATAAAAAAATCGATTGAAAATTAATTTATAAAATGGCATTCTCTTATTTAGAGTGTTTTTGTAGCAATTAAAACAATGATGTAAATATATAAATGTGAGTGTATGAGGCAGATGAATAAATAGAATGAAAAAACTATAAAGAAAGTAATTTCTCAGAGTTACAAAGAAATGCCTCTTTAACTTTCATGAAATCTTTCACTCATTATATTGTGTTATGGCAACCGTTTCACCCCAAGCAAAGTGAGAAAGCCACTAAGAAGCAAGGGGTTACTGAGTATGAGAGAATATAAGAAAAATATTAAGGAGAGAGAATAATAAAATAAAGGAATTAAGAAGACAAAAGATAACAAAAAATTTGAATATCAGGCAAAAGGTCGCTTTTTGGTGGAATCTATCCTCATAAGACCTTACTGTTTTGCAAAGAAATTTTCTAAAGTTTCTAAAAGAGATTTTGGCATATTATGTTGAAAGAAATATGTTTTTCTCATGTCTATTTCTTATAGAATGAAATGTTAGTACCCCATTTTTAGGGATATCAGACACACAGATGTATAGGACACATCCTTATTTTGAAGACAGTTCTTCTGAATATTGAATGCAAATTGAAATATAGATCAGGCATAATCATCTCATCCTTAACTGCATTAAACATTCTGATGATCTACATTTCACAACTGAAATTCATACTATTGTTATGAATTACACAATCAAGGTCCGTCTATAGCACGACTCACAGCTTCATATGTTATGCAATCATCAGATGCATATTTCAAACTGACAGTTTAATAGATTTGAATTTAAGTTAACTCCATGTTCATGGGAATTAAATCTTATAAAGTTACTGCTTTTTTACTAACAAGATTAAAAAATTAGTATTTTACATTTGTATGTGGATAAAAATTTTAAATTTAAAATTAAAATAATAAAGTCCAAGGAAAAGAAATCAAAAGGCATAAATCATGAGTCTTAAAAATTTAATATTCAAATATTATGTGTACATAAAAATGTAGGGAAAATTTAGATTTTAAATAAGAATAAAACTAAGATAAGATAAAATAAAATAACAATAGAAAAATGAGATTTTTTGTTTTTAATCATTTCACCCCAAGCAAGGCAGTTTTACTGCCACTGGTGCACGGGGGGTTACATAGGTAGAAAGTAACAAGAAAGAGTGACAGGTTACGGTGGGTGCCAGGAAGTGGATAACAAAAGTATGAGAATACTGGTTTGATGAAAGTGGAGTGGATGGAGAAAAGAGCATGAGAGAAAGGATGCAAGTTGGTGAGATAGATGACGATTGACCTTACATTTAAATTCTTGGAAATTGTAGCTGTTGGGAAACAAGTATACAGAAGAGAATTCCACAGGCGGAAAGTGTGAGAAAAGAAGCTGGTAGAATTAAAGTTGTGGTTATATTTTATTGGTTTCACAGTGAAAGGGTTGGACCTAGCTAGTCTAGTAGCTTGAGTAAATTCATACATAGGGGGGTCACCAGTGAGCTAAGTTCATTGGAGCAGAGGCCGTGAAAGTATTTATAGAAGAGGCGCAGGGAAGCTACGTCATGCCGGTGAGATACTGACTGCAGCCAGGCTGCCAAGTCGGTATCGATCATATTACAGATTCTCCGTTAGATTTTGTCAAGAACCTCAAGGTGAATAGCAGGGGTGCCCGACCAGATGTGGCAGCAGTATTCAATACACAAGCAGATTGGGATTCCATCACCTCTGCTCGCTTTATGGGGATCAAACTTGTAAATTATGTTAAAAACCAGCGAGGGGGTAAGGTGGGAATGATTCAGTTGGGCCTCAATTCTAGGTGGGAAGTCAGACAAATCAAATGTTGAGTTGGTGAAGAATCTGCGAGAAAAACACTCCGTCTTGTCTGCTGAAGAGGTAAGGAACTCAAATTAATTTATTAGAAGGGAGATTGAGGATGTATTGTTATTTAGTAGACTTTTACAGAGTCTCCAGTAGTCTTTGGAGCCAAACTTCCAGGATGCTATACACTGCTTCATTTTGGCAACAAGCAGCATAGCTTCATTAAGTATCTTCTTGCACTCATTACGAGCAGAGGCAAAAAGGCGCCTGTTATGGTTCGGCATGTGGCTCCTATAAAGCCAGACGAAGTAATTCTGATGAGCAATGGTGGGCGAACAAGTAGGGGAGAACCAGGGGGATGAGTGGGATTTAAGTCACAACTTCCTAGCGGAGATGAAAGCATCAACGCCAGCCTTAACCCAAGAGGAGACCTCGGGTGCAGAGTCTTAAACGGGGAAACTAAAATCTTTGTTCCGAAGGACATCACACAAGAAATCACGGAACAAGTCCCCGTCTGTTCTTTGGTGGCAGTAAGATATTCTGACGATCTGAGGTTTTTGGGTGATGTGAGAGTGAAAGAAGATGTTAATGGAAACACCCGCATCGTCAAAGTTTCCAAGTGGGCAGGTCCATTAGGATTATTAGAGAAACGTAGGGAAAATCCACCACTTGCATAAGGGACTGAGTGATTGAAAAATTCATGGTGTGGACACCAGCAAGATCTGTGACAGACTTTTCCAGCCACTTGGCATGGTGGGCATTAAAGTCACCAAACACAAATATATGGGCAAACGGATGAAAAGAAATTGCCTTATCAATATCATTGAAGATATTGTCAAGTATGGAACAATCAGGAAATGAGGAGGAGTTTAGAGAAATAAAAGATAGCTAACCAGGCTTAGTAGAGATAGACAGAAACAGATGAAATAATGATCTAGAGATTCAAGAGAGATTACCCAAGCTAGAGGGAGATGTTCACTTACATAAACATCAATTCCATGCATATGGATATTGGAGTCCTTCCTAAAGAGGGGAAGGTAACCAGAGACATAGAACTGAGAAGAGTGGATCAAGGTTAGTTTCACAGAGGGCTAAGATGTCAGTTGAGTTTACTTGGAAGAAGAATTCAGCACTGTAAAATTTAGGATGTATACCTCACATGTTTGCTAAAATGTTGATAGGTAAAAGTTAGAATTAAGAGCAAAATTAAAAGAGGTTTAATTCATAATTGTTAAAAGTAATATTGTGGGAAAAATAAATAAATATATGTGGGATGTATTTCTGCCACACGCCTTGTCAGTTTTTTTTTTTCATGGTCATTAACAGCCACAATGAATAAGACACTGTGGTGAAAAATAACAATCACACTAGCATCCCCAAAAGCAATACACTGTACCTCCACAATCTCACTCTCTCAGCCAATCCCAAGTGCGATGAATACATTGAATCAATAGCTACATTTTATCAAAACTAGATAAAACATCTCAAAACATGACCTTCCTGACAATACACTACATGTGACAACAAGGCCATTGATTGAAAGGTTTTGAAAAGCGTGAACCACCACTTAATTATTGCTGTTCCAAGGTCAACCCTGACCTGAGGTGGTAGCAACAGTTAGGATCCCAGTTATGGGCAAATAGTTTAACTCCAAACTGGCCAAAACACTATAAAAGTATAAAAATACATTTTTCTGGTAAAAATTACCAACAATACATTAAAAAAGTAAAAACAAAATTACCAGCAATAAATTTTTTAACTAAAAATATATTACCAGTAATACATTTGACTTAACAAAAATACACTAGCAGACATAATTATTAGATCATCCCAGATTTTTTAAAGAAATGATGCATTTCGTACTATTTTTAGTATTTATTGCCAAGTGGATAATTCTAAATGAAAATAAAATGGTTCTTTTGTTATTATTACTTCGTAAAATTTTACAAGGCAAGGAAGCAAAGATGAACTCGTCCAAATCCCCCTAAATTTTCTTCATTCTTTCATTGATGAAACTGCAATATAGGTAATTATTAAATATTTATAAATTCATCTGATGCACATGTTACTGTGCAATATTAACAAAAGAACTATTCTATTTTCATTTTAAATTATTCCCTTAGCAATAAATAGTAAAAAATAGTATGAAATATATCATTTCTTTTAAAAATTTGGGTTGGCCTAATAATTATGGCCAGTAGTGTGTGTGTGTGTATATATATATATATATATATATAATCTGTTATATATATATATATATAATCTGTTAGCGAATTTTCAGAAGTTAAAGCATGTATAACCCATAATTTAATAGAACTTTGAAACCTGATCTACAACTGATTTTTTACAAAGAATACAAATCCTATTCATATCCAGGGATTGAATTTGAGAAAAAACTAAAAGGAAAAATGTAATAAAATAAAAATAAATGTTGTGCACTGTTAGAAACCAACCACCTAATTTATGATAATTCTGACCCCATTCTTCGTCTGTTCTTCCTTCAATAATTTTTTTAAAAAATTAAATTAAAAAAAAAAAATGAAATTTCAACAGCCAAAAGCAATTACAAAGGAACAAAAGGAAAACACTTGAAATGTAAGAAAGTGTTTCAGATAAATTTTACATTGTTTTCAAGTAGAAGCAGGTGGAAAATGTTGAGGCTTGCCTAATTAATAAATTCTAAAATGCAAAGAAACAAACTCACCATTGTGCACTCCACTGCTACCATATTCTAATTAGATAAATCTGAGTTGCAAGCAATAAACAAATAATTGATGTCAAAACTCTTAAACAAAATGACTTTTTTTTTACTCTTTTTTTTGCCAACTAAAAGAAAAGTACTAAAACCATCAAGGTTATAAGGAATTGTTCATATTGAAGCAGATGCTCAAATTAGTAACCACGATTAATGAAATGCATTTTATTTAAGGAAGCAACACTGAAAATAAAACTGTCAGAATTTAAGAAGAAAATGCTTATTGAACTTTAATAAAACTATGCACACTGAGTAAAGCATTTTTTTAAAAATATACTGTTGTTTCGCATTTCTTTGTGTGTAGTGGTAGTCATAGTACAGCTCTCCATGTCCTTTGTGATGATAGAATTTTCTGATTCTTACTTCTACAGTTATTCTCCATACTTGCCTATTAATTTGCATCCCAACTGGAGAGGTTGTATGCCCTTGTTTTTTTTTTATTTTACATCTTGTTATTTCTGTATTGCATTGTCCTTCCTCTTGTCTTTTTTATCTCTCTTTAACGGTGATCTTGGTCTCTCTTCATTTTCTTCTTCTTCGTCTCTCTTTCCATTCTCACTTTCTTCCATTTCCTGCTTTGTTCCACTTCTGTAACTTTCTGTCCTTCCATTTTCACATCATCCGGCTCATTTCTACTTCTGAACTCATCTACCTGTGCCATATGTTCTCCCTTTTTTCTCAAGCCATGTTGTGCCCTTCTTATGTCAGGAAATTTGCCTCTTCTGGATTCACCATTTTATTCTTTCTATACCATAACTTTTCTTTCATTACAAAAAAAAATAGTTGGGGGGGGGGGGGCACAGGGTTCAGTTTCCTTCCCACATGTGGAATGAATCTGTAACTGAGGAGCATTTTTGGTAAATGCACTTCTATGTTTTCATTAAGTGGTGAGAATGCTTTCATTCCCATTTTCACTGTTTGTACCGAGGAGCATTTTTGGAAAATGCGCTTCTATGTTTTCATTAAGTGGTGAGAATGCTTTCATTCCCATTTTCACTGTTTGTACCAATGCCATTAAATTGTGGGTGATATGGTGTTGTCGTGTATGGGATTCATCCAATTTGCTTGAAACATGCACGTAAGTTCTCATTGCAAAATTCTGGTGCACTGTTGGTGAATACTGAGCAGTTTAATTTATTCCTTGAGAATATAGTTCTTAGTGTTTGCTTTATTGTGGTGGCTTTTCTGACAACTTCTTGCCATCCTGAATACAAGTCTTCTAATATGAAGAATAATCCCCTATTGCTGTCATGTGCATGAACCATTGGGATGCTAACCTATGGCACTGCTTCCTTAGGCGATGTGCCAATTTGACATACAAAAAGAAAAGAGGGCCTGAAGAAGTTAATACTCTTAGCAGGAGAAAAGAAGTTATTTATTTAACAAAACTAAGAGCAAAAAAACAAAGTAGCTGAGAGTTATCCAAAAAAGTATATAAAAGAAAGGATGTATTTGACTTACTGCATGTTTCACACGTTCAAGAAGTTTATCAGTTTCAGAATAAGTGACAAATATTTACACAAAAGAAATAATGTTTTATGCACCAAGAGATTCCAGTAATGGTTTAGGTTTAACTGAGGAATCTTATGACACAACTGTCTTTAACTGACAATCAAAGTCCTCTTATCACAAGGGAAAACACAAGAAAATTGCAAATTAGTTCAGTTCAGTACAACAATCACATCTTGCTTCCAAGAATTAAGTAAGGTGTCAAAATTTACCTGGTTTCCAAAATTGAAGTAAGTTTAAAGATTGAGACATACAACCAAAAAGTTTTAAAAAATAATTGTCACCCATGATAAAAAAAATTTTTTTAGTTATATTTAATACATTTTGACTGGTTATTGCCTGAAGAAAAAACTGCTTTCTGGAATGGAATGCTGTTTGAGTTTTGTTTAAAGGCACATCAACCTCTAGTGCCTGTGGAGCTCCCTTCTGTAATACTTGTTTCCTTGACAGCTGAAATCTCCAAGAATTTAAATACAACCTCAATGCCCATCTCTTGTCCACTTGACTCTAGTCCTTCTATCGTTCTTTCCTCATCATCACATGTATCTTGTTCTTTTCCTTTCTCACTTTACCCTCGCAACTGTCTTCAAGTTGGTATTCCCATCCTTCTCTTGCCTTTTCTCTGACACCCCCAGTAACTGGTTTGTCTCGCTCTTTACTCTCCCCTACTTAATCTTTCACTCTTCTCTTATGTAGCCCCCTGTGCACCAGTGGTGGTACCACCTTGCTTGGGGTGAAATGATAAAAATAAAAAAATCTAATGCCAAAAAGATGTGGGGTTTTAAGGTATTTATTTTAATGCTCAGTTATAATGAGAAGGTTGATTTAGTCAGATTTTGATCAAAAATGTTTTTTATTTTAGAAAACTGAAGATGTTTTCGAGCTTTGTATTCAAAAATGGGTGGACCTGAAGGAGACTACCACCACCTTTAAATTTGTTGTTTTTCATTTTTTTTTACTTTTTTCAGTGCAGTCTTATCAGTTATTACATTAAGTCTCCGATTATTAAAATAAAATTTGAAAAAATTTAAATATTCTAAGTTTTAGTGCGGTTTGCTTTCTCAAAACATTATAGTAAATCAATCCTCCATTTTGGAACCACTCGTGTTGGGGGTTGCTTTGTTTTGTTTTTTTTGGGACGGGTTGTTGCTCCTGTTTTTGTCTTTTTCAAGTTTTCTTTAGTTCTTACGATGGCATCTTCCTTGGAAACTCCAAGAATGGCTTTATTCTGAAATTTTGCAACGGATTCAGTAGTTGACTATGCACAAGCAAAAAAAGTTAATTGCACAGGATTGATTTACTATAAGGTTGTATGAAAAACTGATCCCCCGCTTCTCCCGTAAAATTGTTTAAATGTTGAAATTTCTACAAATTTTTTGTCAATCAGAAAAGTTTATGGTGTAATCAATAAGATTGCACTGAAAAAAAAAAAAAGAAAAAAAATGAAAAATGACAAATTTAAAGGTGGTGGTAGACTCCATCAGGTCCACCCAAAAATGTATTGCTGATGATCATTCATTTTTAAAGGAAAAAAATTATAGCAGTAATTTTTTTCTTTCAAAAATGTGTTTTCTATAAAAGTCTATTTTTATATTTTCATAATGTTTTGACCTCATTGGTCAAAGTAAATTTTCACATACGTTTGTTAAACTTTGACTTGGTGTTTTCTTCAGCACAGAGCCAATTCCCTTTTCTATTGGTCAAAATAAATTTTTGCACAGACTCTCTAACATGAAAACATTAAAGAGATATTTTTATTTAGTATTCACCAGAAGAGAATAAACATTGCTTCATTCAACAAGGAATGGAAAGTTGGAAAGAGCCATGATAACTCAATTGTTTTCTAGAAGACTCTTACCTGAACAGTAATTTAAAACATTCATGCATTAAAGTGTTTGTGCATTCTATAATGTCAAAAGATAAGCAAAGGTTCTTAAGTCAAATTTGTTTTAACAAAATAAAGTAAAATATATCAAATTACTAAACCTTTTGCTCTCACAAGTTAACACATTTGTCAGGAGATAGAGAAATTGAATGTTAAAAAATTATAAATTCTGTTTGTAAAAATGAGATAAACAAACATTTTGAAATAAAAAGCAATCAGCAAAAATAATAATTTCTCGTCTTGTACAATTTTTATTTCTGATAAATTCAATAGACAAATAGTAAAAAAAAGAAAATCTCTAAAAAACAATAATTTAAATCGAACAAAATTTATTTTTGGGGTCAATAAAATTATTGCTTTCCTTGCAAAATCTTCCAAAGAATAAAACAAAAAGTGAAACATGAATAAATATAGGAAACAGAGATAAATATTATCAAACATAAGCATGTAGAAACAAATTTTCATAATAGATGAAAAATCTATCGACAACTGGAAATATCTGCATATACAAGTAGGTGCAGAAAATTTCTTATCTCCTGCTCAAAATTTTTCCAAATAATTATAAATTGATTTTGGGAATGGCTATTCGGTCAGCCACTCCTTTGTGCCTCACAAAAAAACAGGACATTTTACATTTATTTTATGATGAAAAGAAAATGAACTAACATATAAGAAAGTAACTATTCAGTTACATAGGCATGAGTTTGTGACCCTGGGTTTCACGCTTTTGTGATCTTCCAACAAACTGATTGATTTTTTTTAAAAATATTGGATATATGTAGGGCTGTGTATATTGGTGTATTTTTGTGGAAGTGGGAGAAAAATTTGTCATTGTGACATCTCTCATACAAACACAGACATAGATACACACTTGTATACCCATTGACGTATGCAGAAACACACCCACACGCTTGCTCAGCATGGTGCTTGGCATATATATGCATATGTATGCTGTTGTGTACATACATAGACATTTGATTGGTGTATTCAAATAGTGTATCTACCGACTTTGATTGTAGTTTTCAAATAAGTACCGCACATATATAATAATATATGACAAATTGCATACATATATATATACATACACACACACACTTCACGTACAAATTTCACATATAAAAAACTAACTATTTTACTACATGAATGAATTAAATGAATTAAATTTTTTCACCATTTTTCTCTTCCAACATGCAGCAATTATCAAATTTTCAACACGTGATGATTTTTCTCTTTAATAACTTGGAGACTAAAAAAATTCCAAGACATTTTGCAAGAATTCTTTTGTTTGATAACTAAAACTCAGTTTACCAATGTTGCAGTTGTACTTAACTTTACTATTCCAACAAATAAATTGTACCAAACTTACTGTTTTTTGTGGGATAACATAAGTTGTTTTGTACAACAAAATGGCAGCACACACTTAAGAAGTACCATGGTGAAAGATATCAAACTGTAAAAACAAATAGTTTAATGATATTGCTTAAAACAATTGAAACAGAAAAAACAGTTTCTAAAGAGATCAAAAGATCCGCTTAAATAAAAAAAAATAAAAAAAAATAAAAAACACAGAAAGCCTGAGGCAAGCTTTTTGTCCAATGGAACTATTCATGGGTACTTGTCGGAAGAAAATTAAAAATTCAGGAATGAAAAATAGGTAATGTTCTCCCCCCCCCACACACACACATTTCTTAACATGGCCTATTTTTCATTCTTCAATTTCCTTCTGATATATACCCATGAATAGTTCTGTCAAATGAAAGGCTTGCCTTAGGCTTTCTGTGTTTTTTTTCGTGTTTTATTTTTTTTTATTTAAGCAGATATTTTTATCTTTTTATAAACTTATTTTGTTTCTTTTTTAATTGTTTTTTAAGTGATATCATTAAACTATTTGTTTTTATAGATTGACATCTTTCACTATGGTCCTCCTCCTTAAGTATATATATATATATATATATATATATGAATTGGTATCAAACAGATCAGAATTTGATAGAATAATAAAATAAAGCACATATAATGTTTATAAATCAAACATATTTCACTTTTATTAAGCTTCATCAGAAAATGAGATATGGAAAATGTTATTTTTTTTTTGTTGTGTTTGATTTTCACTGGTTAAGCAAAGTTTGTATGCATCTGACTAACCAAGCTGCATTCATGTGTATAATTTGTGGGTGTAAGTATAATAATTCAAGTATATCTATTTAAATGATAATGTGTGTGTATGTGTGTGTCTCTCTAGAAGGCATTATTCATACTGGGAATTTGTCCACATGTTGATTTGGGGACATTTCAAGTCAACACCAGTCATGGTAGTTAAATACATGTTAGAATCTTTCAGAATGGACTTAAATGTTGGTGACATAACATTGTGCTTTTGACGTGTGTTTATAGGAGGTAAGTTTTTTTTTTTTTTATCAGGACTCCCTCAAAGTATTTCCACAAAGATTAATGTTCTTTTTTTATTAGGTTACAATTTGTAAAATAAAAGTTATGGCAAGTCTTGTTTCTTTGTATAGAATGCAAGCTTAAATTGTTGTCTCAGTTTAGATACTTCTTGTATAATTTTAGTTTGCATAGACATACTAG
>JBBBDQ010001033.1:2710000-2775000 GCA_037127315.1 Ascarosepion bandense | reverse complement strand
ACATTAATTTAAACAGATTCATGTGTTTCTTTTTATAATTATTTCACCCCAAGCAAGGCAAGGCCACTACTGGTTCACAGAGGGTTATAGTGAAAGAGAAAAAACGAGATACAGAGAATGTAAATATATGGGAATTAGAATGACAGAAGATGGCAATTGACTTTAAATTGAATTTAAACTTTTGGAAATTGTAGCTATCAGGGAAGCAAGCAAACAAGTGAGTTCCACAAATGGGAAGTGTGAGAAAATAAACTGTTAGAGTAGAAGAGGAGGTGATATTTAACTATTTTAGCAGTAAAAGGGTGGACCTAATGCCAATTTAGTAGCACCCAGATGCATGTGGTCAGGGAACCAGAGAAAAAAATCTTTTCAGAGCATTTTCCATGAAAATACTTGTAGAAAAGACAGAGGGAAGCCACATCACATGAGTGAGAAAGTGATTGAAAGTGAGCTGCCAAATCAGAATCGATCATATTGAAAATCCTCTTTTGGATTTTGTCATTATAGCAAATCAAATTTCTTATCTCAATAATATAATAATAATACATACCTATCATTAAACCCCTTTTTCAAGCAGCGTATAAGTTGTAAAAAATCATCAGTTGGTTATATTTGTTTCATGGCATATCAAACTCTCTGGTTATCATGTGCCATATTTATGCCTTTTAGTCTTTCAACCAGGTCACAAAAATTTTTCCTATGTTAAGAATTTTCCAGCAGACCTGAAGAAAACTACCACCACCTTTAAATTTGTTGTTTTTCATTTTTTTTTTCTTTTTTCAGTACAACCTCATCAATTACACCCTAAACTTTCTGATTGACAAAAAAAAAAATTTGTAAAAATTTCAACATTTAAACAATTTTAGTGGGGCTCAGTTTTTTGCACAATGTTATAGTAAATCGATCTTCCATTTTGAAACCACTTTCCGGTACAACATTACCACAACCTGTAAATTTGTTGATTATCAATTTTTTTTCAGTGCAATCTTATGGATTAAACCCTAAAGTTTCTGACTGACAAAAAAATTTATAACAATTTCAACATTTAAACAATTTACCTTATAGTAAATTGATCCTGTGCAATTAAGTTTTTGCTTGTGTATATTCAACAACTGAATCCTTTGTGAAATTTTTGAATAAACACATTCTTGACATTTCCAAGGAAGATGCCATCGTAAGAACTGAAGAAAATTTGAAAAAAAGAAAAAAGAGCAACAACTCGTCCCAAACAAAAAAAGAACAAAGCAACCCCAACATGAGTGGTTCCAAAATGGAGGATTGATTTACTGTAAAGTTGTATGAGAAAGTGAGCCTCCCTAAAATTGTTTAAATATTGAAAGTTTTTTTGATAATCAGTAACTTTATGTAATAACCGATAAAACTGCGCTGAAAAAGTAAAAAAATGGAAAACAACAAATTTAAAGGTGGTGGTAGTCTCCTTCAGGTCTACAAATTTTCTTAGTCTATGGAAAGCACTAGATTACCAAAGCCAAAGCAAAAATCTTAACACAAGATTTTGAGGACAATTAACCCTTTATACACACATGATCATCCATCAGTTAATTTTAAATGAAGGAAAAATTTCTGATAGGTGACCTTGTTTTGGCAAAAGAAGAGAAGAAGATCTTTTATACATGATTATCTGTCATTAAATTGAGAGAGAAAGAGACAGGTCTTTGTTATAGGATCATGTTTTGATAAAAAGTAGGAAAGAGAGATTATCTCTAATCCATCAACTTACCAAATTGATTCCTTTTATCCTGATCTGCTCATATCTAATCTAATTCTCTATAAACATCTGTTTAATCAGATGGTTTCTGCTTTTATTAATATGCTTCTCCATGTCTACTGAAGTCTAGATTTTCATCAATCATTGTCGAAGTCAATCAAATTTCTGGTAAACATGGACAAATATGTCCTCTAATATGACAATGTCAAATGGATGACTTTTCCCATGACACTGCTCTTTTAACAACCTTCATTCACTCTTTGACAATATTTAGTGTTTTAAAATGTGATGATTAGAGTTTGAGTTTTGTTTAATGACATATCAACACCTCTGTGGGTTATTTAATGCCAAAAAAGTGGAGTTTTAACGTATTTTTTTTAATGTTCAGTTATAGTTAAGAAGGTTGATTTAATCAGATTTTGATGAAAATGTTTTTTATTTTATAAAACTGAATGTGTCTTCTAGTTTTGTATTCAAAAATGTATTCCTGGTAATAATTTTTTACCCTTCAAAAATGTATTATGGTAATCTTTTTCTTTCAAAAATATATATTTTTCTGTAAAAAGTCTTTTAATGTATATATTTCTATAAAAGTAAATATTTATATTTTCATAATGTTTTAACCCCAATTTGGGGAGTTTACTATTTGCCTATAGCTGGGACCCTGAGAGGTGCTGCCACTGTGGGTCAGGGTGGACCTGGGAACAAAAGCAATTAAGAGATGGTTCCATGCTCCTCACAATCTCCAAATCAAAGGCCTTGCTGCTGGATGCAGTTTACTGTCATACCAAGAACAATGATGATTAGAATTGGAATAAAACCTAAACACATGATGAAAGGGAATTCAGACATTTTCTTTGTTGTTGAGAATTAACAAAAATAATAAACTTTATGTATTAGATTTACAATATTTATTTTAATGGTTGGCAAAGCATCAGCTAATTGCCAATTCCTTCAAACATTGTAAAATGGTAATAAAGATTTCCTTATTGCTGATTCACATCTAAAATAATTTAGTAAATGTTTAGAATTGTATCAATAAAAATTGTTTTCATATTTATTTCTTTATAAATTGGTAAATGATAAATATTGCATTGAATTAGTCCAAATTGTATTAGTTTTTAAAATGTTGTAATTATAAAATTAGTCTTAAATAAACAATCTAATAAATAAGTAGTGTCTAATATTTCCTTATAAATTGGTAAATAATAAATATTGCATTAGTTCTAACTGTATTAGTTTTTTGAATGTTGTAAATATAAAATTATTCTTGTAAATAAACAGTTTCATAAATAAATTTTGTTTAATATTGTTTTAAATTTTCAAGAACAGAAAAAAGTTTCCTCATATGTTTGGGTTTTATTCCAATCTTTGCGTTTTTAAAACAATAAACATACCTGAAGATATTTAAAAAAGTGATATCAGTGGAAAAATCCTCCTTTTTACACTATGTCTATTGTGGGTATATTTGTTCATGCTTGCCCAATTTCCATGGTCAAGTCTGCTAAAATTCGCATAGTGAGAGATTTAAAAAAAATAAAAATAAATTCCCTCTTTCTCATTCCTAAAAATTAAAAGAAAAAAATTATTTTCAATAACATCTGTATAGACAGTCAGTCAGTGCCATATGTGATACAGGACTGAGCGATCATGTCTCTTTTGATCTTTGACCGACAAGGCAGAAAATTTTCCTGCAGTAGGTTACCCATTCTTTCTGCAGTGGACTGGTTGTCAACCAAAGCTATAGAACCTAATCTGTTCTACTATTTAACCCATGGCTGGAGGAAAACAAGATGGATTAATACCTTCACTCAGAGTATTTGTGAGGAAGCAAATACCACTTGAACTTGGCTCTCCATTTTATCATTCCACACTGATATCCATTATGCCACAAAGCCCATCCCCATATCGACAGCATATATATTAACATGAGATATGTTATCAATGTAAATCTCTTGTGTGTCCAGTTAAATTTGGTCATATAATAGCAAACTCATATGTTAACTCCATGTTATAATTTGAAATAAAGTAACAAAAATAATATATTTCATCCCTGGGCTAATGTATTTCAAATGGACTGCATAGAATATGGTAGCTATTGATTGAAAATGAGACAAGCCTAAGTGTTTCCACCCAGTAAAATGTAAAGAGTCTAAGATTTCTAACTTGAAAAGGGATAATGACATGCAATAAAAAGAAAATGACATTTCACCACCAGAAATGTCATGTACTCATTCTCCCTTTATTTTTAGAAACTGGGACTTTTTTCATTAATTTTCTTGAAAGTATCTTATAAATGACACGTTTTTTGTTTTTTTTTATCTAAAACACTCTCTTCTTACATTAATAATTAATATGATAAATTGAATTTTAAGTTAATATTTAATCTCATTTAAACAGAATAATAAAATTCTGAGAGCTCTCAGTTCGTTGATAAAATATATTAAAATAGGAGTTTTTGTAATTATAGCATACTTTTCCTTTCATACACACACACACATATATATATATATATATATATATATTGTCATCTGCAGACAATCTGTTTCAGCGTATCACAGCTCATCAGTATGGTTAGACATCTGATTGCTTTTTACCCAGGATTGAAACCTGACCGAATTGGCATCAGTTGGCGATTCTAGCACTGAGCTATGGAAACTTAGTAGGAGGCTAACTTTTTAACATGTATATAATCATTATACATGCCCAAGAGCTGAGAGTGTTCTAATTTATTGCTGAATGAACAATACGTAAATGCTAGAGTAACTACTGTTTTTCAAAGTCTACCATTCTTCCAGAGTGCTCAATCAGGGTGTAAGAGTATATATATATATATATATATATATATATATATATGGTACTAACAACACGCTTACATCAAATTTTACCTATTACACACCACAAACTGTGATCTAATTTTAAGTTTTACAGAAAAAAGTAATTTCCTAACTTCAAAATTAAGGTTAAATATACAAAATTCGATTAATTATAAAGAACGTGCTTAAATACAAAAATATTCTATACTTGTGAAAATAAACAAAGATAAGTCCAATCCCATCCCTTCCCACCCTTTACACTTCCTTACTCTCCCCCTCTAATAAACCCAAAGAATAAAGTCTAGCTATGTAGCCATAAAGCCTATACCCCATCTTTTAATGTTAAATCTGTAGACTAAATTCCAGACACTTTCATGAATCAACTATAGTCCCTACCCACCCCACTTTTTCAAAATTCTAAGGGACAATTTACAACACTTACTCCCTTATTGCTAACCCCCACCAACATTCCACAACTCACCAAATGTAAGTCTTTCCATTCCTTTCTGCACCACCTGATGAGACATTGTCATTTCAATGTCAAAACAAAATGTACACTTTGTAGTGGATAAAAAAAAATATTTGTACATTTTCTAAAACATAATTTATAATAAATATTCACAGCTCTATATTATATATTGAGCATTGTTTTAAATTAATGTTTTGGACATTGTAAAAATTTTTCTTTGTTACTTTTTTACTTGGAGATATATATATATATATATATATATATATATAAAGCAAGATGTTTGTGTGTGTGTGTCTGTCTGTATGTATATCCACAATTTTTATCGGATTCTCACCAAACTTCACACAAATATTCTTTAGGCTGAGTCTGAGCTCCAGGACCATGGATTAGTCTTTTGGCCTCCAGTCAGGTCTTTTTTCTGATCCCCCAACATCCTGACATCAGAAATTGATACACTGATATTCTATCAGGTCTGATCAAGATCACGATTTCAGTCCTTTTATCATGGTTCTTGATGCAGAATTTGCTTTGGTAAAATTATAGTTTTTAATCTCAAACATAAGTAGATTTTATCAGATGACTCATTTTCCCCGATATCGGAAATCAATACCTCCAATATTCTATCAAATCTGATCAAAACCCAATATTCAGCCATCAATATGGCTCATTTTCTCCAATTTTACTCCCGATGGCTACGATAAGTTTTCATGGACTTACTTAGATTAGTTTATCCTTGGATGATTTATTTGGCTCCGATATTGGAAATCGATACCCTGATATTCCATCGGGTCTGATCAAAATCAAGTTTTCAGCCCTTTTATTTTGGTTTTTGCTTCGGATTTGGCTTAAAGTAGGTGTAATTTAGTTCTTAGTCTCAGCCATGATACCATTTACTCAGAGGACTTATTTAGCTTTCAAAATTCAGTTTGCGATGGCAAACTTATTTGACATTTATGCCGGAAATCAAAATTACATTTACATCCTTTCATTTTACTAAGTTTTACGGCTTCGAAATCAACCTTTCAACAACCAATGAGTCTGAGCTCCAAGACCATGGATTAGTTTTGAAGTTTTTATTACACCCGAGCAATGACAGGCTATACTGCTAGTATATTATATAATAGTGGACACTGAGGTCAACACAGTGGCAACATTCTGTTTCATGCTTAAACACAATATTCAGGTCTTATAACATTCAAACATGACACAGAGTGCTGCCACTTGGTGTTGACCTCAGTGTTCACTTTCCTATTTATATACACTCTATCCACTTTTACCCGTAAAGAAAGTGTATCATATATATATATATATATATATTAATTACGGAAATTAACAAATTTTAACGAAACTTTGGTTATAAACAACCGACAATTTGAAATGAATTGTTTGAACATTATTTTTTTTATATCGATACTCGTATTTAAGTAGATATTCAGTTTTTAATTAAACAGTATTATATATTTATATCTACTGGCCTGATTATTTACAATAAATTTTTATTTATCGTAAATATTTGTCGAGCAGTCTAAGACATTGCCAAATCAAATGGGAGCTTCCCCTGTGAAGATAGGGGTCGCAGGTTCGACTCCTGCTGAATGGCACATATTTTCGTCATAAAAATTTATTGTAAATAATCAGGCCAGTAGATATAAATATATAATACTATTTAATTAAAAACAGAATATCTACTTAAATACAAGTATCGATAAAAAAATAATGTTCAAACAGTTCATATATATATATATATATATATATATATACACACACCACAGACACAAACTTCCAGTCTTCTAAGAATGCCCCTGCTAAAGATATTATAGATATAATAAAGCAGAGACACATGGTCTGAAGATCACAATATGTAATTGACTATATTACCAAGCAGTAATACTGTCGATATCAACAAATATTTTATCTCAGATAGTGAGCACCCTTCCTATATATAATGTAAACAATTGCCGCTATTTACTTTGCGATAGGCAAACAGACTTTTGAGATCATGAGATTATTTCTACTGCTCAAGAAACACAAAATTGTGAAAAACAAAAATAAAGAAAAAGTTAAATGTTTTTATGAATGGTAGTCTCTTATTAAGTGAAAACACATTTAGGGAGAAAATTGATTAAAAATGAAAAAAGTTAAAATTTATTAAAGTTTTGAAATATCAGATCAATTGCAGTTAAATGAAGTTGACAAAAATTATTTCTGAATATTAGATAAATATTTTTTACAAACAGAATATGTCTTAAAAATCTTAAATAAAAGCTGCATATGTATACCAAACAAGGAAAGTATTATCAATGGGCATAATAAAAATGATTAATTTTCACGGTGAAAGAAAGAAAAAATTACCTTCTCCATGGACATGTTTAACTGCTAACATCATATATAATGCAGAGATTAAATTTACAGATCTTCTGACCGTAACTTAAATTGGTTCTACAGAATGATAATTAAAACAATGATGCTATAATCCTAAAAATGTATGAAACTGAGGGAATATCACAACAGCACTATCCTGTTTAAGTATGCTTGGAAGTTGAAACTTTGAGTCCAAGTATAAAGTGGAACGAAATAAAATAAAGTAGAAATTTCACATGAGGAAAAAAAACATCAAACACGTAGTTGTGTCAGGAAGAGAGACTGGCAGTTTCAATGCTCATTAGTTACAACCAGCTATTAAATAAACGATCTACTGATTAAAATAATGCATACATGATACATTAAAAGTTTTCCAGTGCATTTAAACGGAAAGGTTTTAGACTTCATTTAAAGATAATAAAATATATTAAACTGGTCTGATGGTCCTGATTTTCAGATTAGCTACAATAATAATTTTTTTTTATATTTGAAATATAATTTTAAAAAATATCATTGACTCCCCACCCTCATCTTTCTTGTAAGATTGACCCAAGTGCATGAATTTTCTTCCAGTCATTTAACAAAAGTCTAAATTATTACACAAATTTGTATATTACATTTTCCTTCTTAATTTCTGTGAAAATCCCGGGTAAATCTGATAACCTTTCATTTGCTACAAATTATAAGATCACCATTATTCTGAAAATAAGAGAAGTCATTGCAACTCTCGTCTAACTGTATCACTAAATACTGTAATGGTTCATGGAATTGATCATATCAAACAATGTAAGTCTGAGAGCATTCACTTGCACACATAATCTATGCCATTAAAAATATTTGCTAAATCAATATGCTTCACTTTACTTGTATTAAAAATACAATCTTTTGTTCCATTAATGTATTAAGTGTTTTCTTACATTTTTTTTGTTTTCTCTCAAAAAGTGAAACAGACTATTTTAATTTTCCAGATATTGTTCAGACCATTAAACATCCCTATTGTTAAAGCTTCAAATGCTTTATTCAGTCCTCATCAGGATTCTATAAATCATCGTTCTTCATAAGAAAAGTGGAAAAATTAAGAGTCTTTCTTCAGAGGATATCAAAAAATACACTGATGACACTACAGTTTACTCTCGCCTCAATCAAAAATCTGCTGAGGCTGACAAAACAAACCTTGCTGCCGATTTTGAAAAGACCTCCAATCCAAGATGGACTGGGGTAAGAAATGGCTCATGAATTTTAATGCTTCCAAAATGAAGCTGCTATCTATTAACCCTCACAGACAATCATTCCTACCTCCCCCCATTAGCATGAATCAGGCTAGTCTCCCAGAAAGTAAAACACTGCACCTCCTCAGCTTAACTCTCACAACAGACCTCAAGTGGAATTACTGTATAGAATCCATAGCTAAATCCGCTGCTAAGAAGGTCAGTTCTCTGTGCAGGGCCAGGAAGTTTTATCCATCTGAAACAATCCTGCACATATACAAATCTACCATCTGCCTGTGCATTGAATCTCCACACCATTTGCTGCAAGATAACAAATCATGTTAATAAGTTTGTTATTTTTTGAGGATTTTATTCCTTAAATAGGGTTATAACTTTCTCTCTTGGCCATATCCTTCACAATGTCTCTACTTTTATTGAAATTATGTTGATGGCTTTTTGTACATGATGCCATGATAAATAGGAAACACAATCTATCTCATATAGACCGAGACATACTCTCTCACATACCTCTTTTTCTCTCTTGTAAAATTAATACAAAATATTTACATACCTAAACCTTGAAGAAATAAAAAAAAAAGAAACTGTTTGAAACTAATTAAAATCTAATAGTATCACAATATATTTAAACAAAAATTCAAACAATCAGCCACTTCCTAATGATAATTTTTTGTTTTACTAATGTTGAGCTGTCTTCTCGTGAAACAGAGTATTTTTTCTGATGTCATTACTTTATCTTAAACAAATCCACAGTTCATATATTTACCATAGTGTGTGTGTGTGTGTGTGTGTGTGTGTGTACATATATATATATATATATATATATGTATGTAATGAATTATTTTGAACATTATTTTTACCAATACTCGTATTTAAGTAGATATTCTGTTTTTTTTTTTAATTAAACGGTATTTTTATATTTATATCTAACAACCTGATTATTTACGATAAATTTTTATTACAAAAATATGTGCTATCCAGCAGGATTTGAACCTGCGACCCCTATTACATAGAGGAAGCATGCCATTTGATCTGGTACCGTCTTGACCACTCGACCATGAATAGCCTCTTGATAAGACGAGGTTTTTATCATGCCTATATGTAATAGGAGTCGCAGGTTTGAATCCTGCTGGATAGCACACATTTCTGTAATAAAAATTTATCGTAAATAATCAGGCCAGTAGATATAAATATAAAAATACTGTTTAATTAAAAAAAAAACAAAAAAAAAACAGAATATCTACTTAAATACGAGTATCGGTAAAAATAATGTTCAAAATAATTCATTACAAATTGTTGGTTGCTTATA
This sequence comes from Ascarosepion bandense, assembly GCA_037127315.1. NCBI lineage: Eukaryota > Metazoa > Mollusca > Cephalopoda > Sepiida > Sepiidae > Ascarosepion > Ascarosepion bandense. Next base: position 2,765,090 of record JBBBDQ010001033.1, on the reverse strand, counting down.
ACCAAGTTTCGTTAAAATTCGTTGATTTCCATAATATATATATATATATATATATATATATATATAAATAGAACATAAGATAGATGTTTTTATGAACCTATTAATAAAATAATATTTTGTAGCTCTCTTATAGACCGCTCCTCAGACCAAATTCATTGTTGTATGAATTTGGTCTGAGGAGCAGTTGATAAGAGAACCATGAAATATCAATCATATTACCAATGAGTTTATTAAAACATCCCACCTCTGTTCTTCATTATAATACTCTATTAAATCTTAACAATGAGTTCTCTTTGGATTTAATCTCCTGTGGAATTTACCTTACCAAGTACCAAGGATTCTACTTGTTGTGTAGATGTAGATATATATTAAAATACATTAATCAAAATGGAAAAGTAAGAAAGTAAATCCCAAAACCTGATCCTAATTAATATTAAATTTTAATATTAAATAAATGATTTCTCTTTTTTATTTTTATTTTGAAATATGTACTGTTGCTTATGAGATGTGAAATTTCTCTTAGTGATTTCATGTTGAAATGATCATTCAACATTTTTGAATATTGAAAATTTATTTTATTTTATTTATATATATATATATATATTTACCTCACCAAGTAAACTCTGTTATTCATAAATATAATTATGGTTGTGGTGCCAACTACATAGGCAGAACTACTCAGTGTGTAGATATGAGGATTAAACAACATGTTCCTACTAAGATCAGGAATCACACATTGGTTTGAATGAACTTGACCCGAATACCTATGTGAGCACCTGCTGAACAACAGAAAGTATGTTACTAATTTCAGTGTTGACTAGTTTATGGTTGTGCCCTGGTCACACACTATATTTCATTTGAAATTCCTGGAGGCTTTATATATCGAGTCCTGCAAATCTTCTCTGTATAAACAGCATGAATGTTTGTTGGAACTCACTATCATTTGTCTCTAGTTCTTCATTTTCCATTCAAAGTTTTTTTCCCTACATTTGTGATTTTTTTCTTTCCATCACTCATTTTCTGGCTTGTTTTATTTTCAGTTTGAATCTCCCGATGAGACCTGAAGAGAGGGAGCAAAACCAGTTGCATAATTTTTAGAATGCCTAGTAATATTAAGCTACACACTTAAATTAAATTTTGTACCTATAAAAATATCTGTATCTTAAACATATAATATCTATATATATATATATATATATATATATATATATATATGAAGAGAATAAGTAAAAAACAAGTAGGAAAGGTGTCTTTAATCTAACAAGCTTCTTGGAGTTTTTTTTCATCTTTAAAAAGATCTCTAAAGAAGCTTGTTAAAGTGTAACATCTTAGTTTAAAAACTTTTTTTCTACCTGTTCTTTTCTTTCTTCTATTTATCTTGTATAAATCCAAGTGAAGAGAAGCAACAGTTTTAGAATTCTGAGTTCTCTGGTATTTACGTTTTTTAAAAAGTGTTCAATAAGACATATCTCATAGAGCGTAATGTCATTATAAATATATAACACATCACTCAATCAATCCTGAGTCAAACTATTAAAACAAATTTTAAGTGCTCAATGTTATATAACAGAGCTATCATGTATATATTCATAAAGATACAAATTATCTGATATCTAAAACACAAATATCTTCAGTTATATCCATCCAGAGAAAATTAGTATGAGGCACATTGATAGCTGAAAGGTTACTCTTTAACGTTTCTTTATACCTGAGCCATGGATATCCAAATTTCTTTTGTTGACAGTGAAGAAAACTATACACAGGGACTTTAGGCCTTCTGTCCTTACAACATGACCAGCCCAGCAAAGTTGTAACTGTACCAAGAAAATTTCCATTCTACAAATGTTGCATTTTATGAGAAGGTCTGCATTAAACACCCTATCACAAAAAGTATATATCTTCCCCAACTAACATTACCTGATGACGAGATAAAAATCTCAAAACACAGAAATTTTCATGTTGCAATCTATATATATATATATATATATATATATATATATGAAGATCAATGAAATGGATTTAAACAACTGACATTTTGAAATTATTTGTTTGAACATTATTTTCTGATCGATACTCATATTCAAATAGATATTCTGTTTATGATCAAACAGTATATATATTTATTTCTACCGGCCTGGTTATTTATGATAAATTTTTCTTATGAAAATGTGTGTCATTCAGTAGGATTTGAATTTGGTGACATTATGATACTTTTCAATGCGGAGATGTTTATTTACGTGAATCAAAAATTGTGTTAATTTGACTTCGTTTAGACTTATCATCTTTCATGGTCGAGAGGTCTAAGATGCGCCAGATCAATTGGTGGCTTCCCCTATGTGGATATGGGTTGCAGGTTTGAATCCTGCCAAATGACACATATTTTTGTAACAAAAATTTATCACAAACAAACAGACCAGTAGAAATAAATATGTGATACTATTTGATTATAAAACAGAATATCTACTTAAATAAAAGTATCAATCAAAAGATAATGTTCAAACAAATAACTTCATTATATATATATATACTAGCAGTATAGCCCGGCATTGCTCGGGTGTAATGAAAGCTTTAAAACTAATCCATGGTCCTGGAGCTCAGACTCTTTGGACGTTGGCATGAAAGACTAAAAAGCAATAGTTGTTTCCAGTTAAAGCGAAACCATAGACTGAAAGAAAAATGAATGGATGTAAGTCAAATGTTGATTTCCTGGTATTGATTTAAATATAATATATATATATTATCTATTTTCTGCACTATTTTAAGAACTGCAACCTTGAAACTTCTGAATATCGTTTCTTATATCTTTGTCTATGAGTGTATGAAATTTGATTAAAATCAGACCACTCCTTCCATAACCTGATTTTTTTTTATTATCGATTTTCAATATTTATCAGGGGTACCTTGACACAAAACCTAGCTAAGAACACTCGCAGACACTTATAGTACAACTGTATAAATTTTCAAGAAAACTGGTTCAGCCGTTTCGGAGTCTATAGGTAACAGACACACACACACACACACACACACACACAGTTCCATTTATTTATATATATATATATATATATATATATATTTATTTAGGTGAGTTGTGATAGTTTTTGGTGCCAAGATTATTTTGCTTTTTCAGTAGTTTTACTGATAAATGGTACTTCAACAAGCAGGTTTTTTATCACAAAGTGCTCAATATCAAGGTGAACAAAAAGTGTTGATAGTTATTTTTATACATGTCTAAAGGATGACTCAGAGTTTCATGCACTACTCACTCATCAGGTGCATATTATAAACTGACCATTTCTAAATTCAAATCGAGATATGGTCAGTTTATAATAAACATCTGATGATTGCATAGGGCATGCTTTACATATAGAGTTATATATATTATGATGGTCTCTTCTGATGATTTTGATATATGAGGTTCCAACAATCTCATTCAGCTTTTATGCTTGTGTTATATATGACACTTCAGCCCTGCTAGTAACCAGCATGCAAGTCCACATTTTGTGTAATAATAAAGATTTTAGGACATAGGCACTGGAATGTTTGCTGACATTTTCATCATTGTCTTTCATCTCTTAACCAGTTAATACAACTAATTTCCACTTTTCGAATATCAGCATTCATTCACTTAAACAAGGAGCTCATCCTAAGGAGTTGCAGGAGATTCTGAAATTGCTTGGAAGCCATGGTTAAAACCAATGGTGATGTCATTCAGTAAATTTGCTCATTAGGATTTCAAGATATATTTGTGTAATTTTGATAAATATATCTGTTAAAATGAGACGTCAGTGTTATTTTCATTTTTGCTTAATTTAGGCAATCTATCCATCGCACTATATATATATATATATATATATATATATATATATATATTCTTCATTTGTAAAAAAATAATTATGTGACCTAGTTTCTACCATGTGGCATTGCAAATCACCTGAAGATACCACATGGTAGAAATGTAAGTCACGCAATAACTCATTTACAAATTAAGAATATTCAAAATTTCTATAATATAATTGTATTGAACACTTTTTAAAACAACTGTGTACTGGTCTAATTTAATTATGACCAAGAAACAAATAATTAAATAATCAACATATTTAAAGAAATAGAGTTTTGAGGTATGCTATACTTATAGGATGAAGTGTTCAATATCAGATATAGAGCGTATGTAAATATAACAGAGTGAACATTGAAGTCAACACTCAAAGGTGATGGATTGTTTTATGCTAGGTGCAATCATCAGGCCTGACAATGCACCTAACATGAAACAGTCTGTCTCCTCTAAGTGTTGACTTCATTGGTAAGTTTCATATATATATATATATATATATCTAAGTAATATCCTTGGTAACTAGTAGGACGAATTCTACAGAGGATAATAATCTAATGAGCACTCTATACTAGAAACTAGCAGAGCATTATAATGAAAAAAATGGATTTGTAAAAATTAGTTCATTTTGTTTTCATTATATATATATATATATATATATATATATAACTATAAAGGGAGACACACAAACACACATAATTTATTAGATTTTTTTGTGGTTTATCAACCTTTAGCAGGTTATTTAAAGCTAGAATGTTTTTTTTTTCTGGTTATAAGAATTTTTGGGAGATATTTTACTGAGAGAAGTCCTACTACTGAACCTATAGATGTTGGGAGAATGGGAAAAGCATGAATTAATTCAAAGGTATTTGGGAATAAGTGAATATATGAAACTGGAACACTGTTTTCCCATTTCCAATACCAAGCCATTATCCATTCCACCACCTCAGCATCCATGCTTACATTGCCGGATCTTTTAAAGTCGTCACCCATCTAGGCATTGGCCATGATTGACATTGCTTAACATAGGTGATCCTAAAAGTTCCAGTGCTTTAACTTGGTATGGCTGTAGTAATACTTTGAATAATTTATTAGGTATATTTAGGAAGCCATTTTTCTGTTATACAACTTTGGATAAAGACCAATAGAAGTCTTTTTTTTTTTTAATATATTTCAGACCAGATAACACAAAAAATGTACACACAATTCTAACATATAGTCAAAACATTATTGGCAAAATCTCTTTGATAATAGCTAATGAAAGCTAAAATTACGCAGACATCAGATCATTTATATTCAAATTTTTTCTCCAGAGACCAACCAGGAAAATATTTATTTCTCAATGTTGCAGACTAAACAAAAAAAGTTCTTTACAGATGACTTTTATTGGTCTTTAAGCCCAACTTGTATATAATTTATTTATGCATCCCCATCTAGTTATTGTGTGTGTGTATAACAATTTTCTTCAGTAAATACATTGTCTAACTACCTAAAAGTACTTGTCTATATTCCTGAGCTGAAGTCTTGTAATTATTTGCACTAATTACATTGTTTGGACTGTTGTTCTCATCTTTGTTGCCATATTCACCTCCAAAATCTGTCTATATTTCTGAGATGAGATATTGTAATTATTTACACAATTTAGATTGTTTGGACTGTTGTCCTTATCTTTGCTGCCATATTCACCTTCAACATCTGTCTATATTTTTGTGATGAGGCGTTGTAATTATTTACACTACTTACATTGTTCAGACTGTTGTGCTCATCTTTGTTGCTATATTCATGATGTTTCAGCTGTTGTATGGTCTGACCACCTTCAGGTAATTGAAATTTCCAACTGAACCATTTATTTCGTTATTTCTGGGATTGATTGTTCCAGTTCCATGTTTTATGCCGCTTCCAGATTTCTCAGTATTAGTTAGCTCCCTTTAACTCATTTCCTTATGCTTTTGTTCACCTCTACTGTTATCAGATATTGAACTCTCTGGATGTAAACAGTGCTTTTATCCACTGGGCCATGTGTCCTTCAGAGAATCAGAGTTGAATTAAAGGGAGATAACTGTGACTGAGATATCTGGAAGAGGAGAATGAAATAAAGGGTTGAGTTGGAAATTAATTAACAATATAGTGTAAATTACACACAAAATGTACTATAACAAATGCCAAAATGTCTTGAACGTAGGTTAGAAATCTGCTAGCTGATGAAATGATATTTAGTAAAGTAAACAGCGGTGATGAAGCTACAGTGGGTATTGAAGGGGTATGTGCAATGTAAATTACAATGTAAACAAAAACATTTTACCATTTTTGATTGATTAAAAAAATAAAAATAAATAATATACCACAAATTTAATGTCCCTTTTACTCCTCAAAGTAATCCCCATGGACCCTGCTCTCAGTCAAGTGAAAATCCCTATCTAATTTTGGGCAAATATTATCAGGTTTATGAATAGAAAATTATTGTAGAGGAACATCCTATCCTACCCCGTAATGGACATGGTCCAGTCTATAAAAGACTGTGAATAGGACTATACGTCAGCTTACGTCACTAGATGCACGCATAAGTCATAGGTGGAGACATTTTCTACTTGATCGTTATTCCTGTTACTATTCGTTGATTGTTCTTGTACGTCTATTGGTTTATTGTACTGTTGTATAATAAATCTCTTGTAATCCATATTCAGTGTTAAGTATTATTCTTACACTGTTCCTTTCCCTGATATTCCTTCCCAGGATATATCACAAATGCAATAATTTTTACATTGCAAATTAGCGACAATTTAGTCATCGCACAATGTTTCTAAAGATTTTGAACAAACTAAACACAAGGAGGACCCTAGAAGTAATTTAGAAATAACCACTGTTGATTGGTTAATATCTCTAAATATTACAAAAACACCTATTCATGTATGTTTAGATTTCAAATTACACCAAATTCTGTGGAGTCTGTCATATGATTAGAAAGTGTGTAGATTTTTAATGCTAAGTTAATTCTTCAGTTTGGGACAAGGAAGGAGAACTGTCCATGCCAGTCACAATGTAGCATCAAATAGTCGAGTCAAATCTATGACGATGCACATTCGCACTCATTCTTTTTCACCTAATCACTGTCAACACAATGAAAATAAGAATGAACAAGCTCATCACACGAATCCATGATGAGATATATCTGAGCTCTTTCTTTTCACCTAATCACCGTCCATGCAATAAAAGAAAGGCACAAACTCATCACATAAACCTCTTATAAAAATCAACTTAGCCTAAAGTCAATATTTCATTAACTCCAATTCAGCTTCAAAAAACAACCTCTTGCCAATGTCCTAACATTTACATCATGCAAGACAGGAAGTTGAAACTAAACTCCGAGTTGAACAAACTTTTTCCCAAAAAACAGAAACTGTTGAATTTTCTTACAAATAGTCATATACCTTTTCAAAATTTTGATGATCTCACATTTTAACACCCAAGATCTTTAATATAACATCTTCAAATTTTTTCACTGTTTACTACAAATTTGTAATTCTTAAATAAAAAGTTATCAAGTAGTTTAACCCTTTCTTGCCTATTGGTTACATAAATCTGATTAAATTATTGGTTACATTTGTAACCAATAGGCAACAAAGGGTTAATATATCATTTTTATACTTGTCTTTTTTTTTGCTTGTGCCTTACAACAAAAATTAAAATAATGCCGTAGTTATTTTTCATGCAGTTACTAATAAAATTTCCTTCTGATAAAATGGAAACTTAAATATTCCACAACAGATTACACTGATGAAGGCTTGTGCAGAATAAGTCACACTTTTCAGAAAAATCGGAAGTGTGTCACAAGGTCTTCAAAAAACTATCCTCAAGTTTTAATTTAGAGTTATCTTTCTAGACTAACTACCAACCAAGAATACAAAACCAGTCTGTCCTGCTATTCACCCATAGATGGACTGATTCATACATTTTCCTAATAGTATCTGCACACAAGTGAAACTAATAAACTCGACCGAAACTCAAACATGACTCTCCAATTCTTAATATTCGATTATAAATACACGCATAAAAACAGATAGGAACAATATGCATTACAAATCATTATATCTCTCAAACTTTTTCTTTCCTCAACCAGTTTCAGGACCCTTTCTTTCCCTTATGCCCCATCAAATATGGCGAGTAATAGGCTTAATCCATGATGGCCCATGATATATCACTATACAGTTTGAATTCAGTGTATTTTTCCAAAATTGTTTCAACAAGGTTAAAAATTCAAGTCTTCTATACTCTTTAACTCACAGATCAGAGTAAAAAAGATAGATTCATGCCTTTTCCAAGGAAAGGCATGAATTTGAATCTATTCTGCCACTTGTGTATCTACACACAAACAGATATTTTTTATAATCATTTCACCCAAAGCAAGGCAAGACCGCCACTGGTGTGCAAGGGTTTACAGTGAGAAAAAAAAAAAACAAGGTACAGGGCACGTCAAAAAAAAAAAATAAGATCGACGGGAATCAAAGAGATAAAATATGGCTATTGATTTGCATTTTAACTAACAGGGAAGTAAACAGAAGGGAGTTCTACTAATGGGAAGTGAGAGAAAAGAAACTTTTACATTTAACTATTTCAATCATAAAAAGGATGCTAGAAATTTTTTGTTCTAACCTACAATCTAAATCTGATTAAATCATCAAACAATCCGCCTCTATTGAGAATTGTGTTTGCTATTTTTCAGAACTCATGGAATCCATTATCTTTGGCTTGAACAGAACTGCTTATATAAACTCCTTGCATTTTTCAAAAACTTTCTTGTAGTGGTTGTAGGCAGTTCTGAATGGAGCAATTTCTGCTAAACTGATAGAGATGGTGCAAGTGACATGGTGAACCATAGGTGATTGTATGGCATTTGTTAGTAGTTTTTTTTTTGTTTTTTTTTCTTGTAAAAAAAAATTAAAAAAAATAAAAAAATAAAAAAAAATAAAAAAAATAAAAAAAATAAAAAAAATAAAAAAAATAAAAAAAAATAAAAAAATAAAAAAAAATAAAAAAAATAAAAAAATAAAAAAAAATAAAAAAATAAAAAAAAATAAAAAGGAGAAAACTTTCCATGCTGAAGATAATACATTAACAAATAAGGTGGCTATTTTAGAAGATCTATTTTTGAAGAAAGCCAAGAGAGATGATAATGTAATATAAGGTCTGAAGCTGTCCTATCAAATGACACCTGCAGTTGCCTTTGGTTTAGGCATCAACCATGACCTAAATCAATGAACGGTCTGAGCTTCTCTTGGGAGATAATACATCAGTGAAAATTTGTTCACCATAGAAAGTTAAGAAGAGGTTTAAAAGGCTAACTTAATGCCCAACTATATCAAGAAGACAAGTAGGCTTAAATATGGTCTGTGTCTGCTTGTAAGCAAAAGCAAAGTCATTATAGCGTTTTACTTTTTTTTTCCTTTTATCTGCTGTTTCTTTTTAAGATGTCAGTAAACATGGCTTTTGGATCCCTTATAGATCTAAGCAATATTTGACTGTTTACCATCCCTCTTTGTGTAAGTGGATGGCAGAGCCTCGATCAACTCATCAGGTAGGTTAATCGCTGTTTCCTTCTGCCACTCCTTTCAGTATTTCTTTTGAGTCGCAAGTGCAACATGGAGATCTGAATGTGTATTGGGATGGCCAAGAGTGCATTCAAAAAGCTAAGAAGAGTATGAAGAGACAGGAAAATTTCATTGGAAACAAGGAAAAGACTACTGCACAGTTTTGTGATATCTGTCTACCTAGGCAGTGAATGCTGAACAATCTTCTCAAAGATGAAGGGAAGACTTAAAGCAACAGTGATGTGGTTCTACAAAAGGATGCTGAGTATACCATGGGCCAAATGAACAATGACAAAGTTTTTGAGAGAATGGAAACAAAAATGTAACTTATACTCAAGAAGAGACAGTTGAGGTTTCTGGGACATGTAATGAGGAAAGAGGAATTGGAGAACCTGATACTCACAGGGCAGATAAAGAGAAAGAGACAGGGGAAAACAGTATGTGACATACTTGATGGGCTTAAGCAAATAGATGACTGAGTGTAGTTAAGAAGAAAAAATGAATATAACCATAAATTAATTTCTTTTCTCTCACTTCTCAGCCATCTTTCATCTTCAAAAATTGAATTGCAATGGAGATCATTAACTACTATATTCTTGATTCCTTCTTTTTATTGTTCTTACTCATTAATAATGTGAGTCCCTTTTTCTTCTTTCAAAATAAGTAACTCATTGTGTCTTAGTGGCTTTATTGCCTTAAGATGAAAAAAAAAAGCTCCAAAGGACAGGAAGTTTAGAAAAGCTAGGATCCCCCACATCCTGAAGAGAGATCACATTACAAAATAGAAAAAAAACGATGAGTGTCACAAATATCAATGAGATGATACAATTAAAAAGAACAAAATTAAAGAAATTTTTGAATATTTCCATAGAATATAAATTTAAGCATACTCATAAAACTATTCTTGAAACCTTAAATTGTATTTTCCACCAAATTTTTAAATATATTTTTGTATTTTCATGTCCCACTTGCTTCAATTTGTCAGCCAACTGCATTCATTTTAATTTGGATGAGTGTTTCAAAGTTTAAATGATTTTCTATTTTGTAATTTAAAAACTGGTGATATTGTCTGTATGTCATAGAACCAAATTCATTTTGTCAATCTTAAACAGAAACATTCTTCCATGTTTATTCCTTGCTTTCATTTGAAGACAGCTAATTTGTAAGGAGAAAACTGAATTATAGGTACAGTAACAGACAGATATAAAATGAAGCAACATGACAAGAAATTAGATACGCAAATCAACAAGACTTCCCATCATGCTTCTGCTTTTTTATTCAGCCATCATCAAATGCATGCCTCATTAATGTTGAGCCAGTTCTTCTGCCATTGCTATCAGGGCTGGCATCAAAGCTTTCTAAATGAGGCTGCACTAGAATTGATGCTGAAGTTGTCTCTATAATCGAAGAATATTTCACAGACTTACCCTGGGCAAATGAAATATGGTGTTAATTATTTGCTTCCTTTTAACAGACATGCTGTTTGTGTTTACCTTCAGTCACCAGTACATGGTGTACGAATAAGAAGTTGTTTATGCATGAGCAACTCAATGGTAAGTTGTCTTTATTTTGTTTTGACAGATATTACAGTTTGGTGTTACCATGATTTCATTTCCAGAAAAGGATTTAACATGGGAAGCAGAGAAGTTAGAACCTTTAATGACAGACAAGTCTGAGACAAGATGCACTTTTTCTGATTGAAATGCTTTATAAAAGATTTTGGTTTGATGTCATCCACAATGCTGTGAAATTGAAATAAAAAACTTGAGCAATGAGAGATTTTTCACTTGCTTTTTGCACTATTATAATCAGTGTCCTGCTGAGGAACATCGCATCCCTCCACCCGCAGAATGCGGCTTGCAGGTCCTCTACCAACAAAATGCAACTTGCACCCCCCCACACACACACAAACATACTGAAGCCACATGAAATGGTACTTTAAACAAAATAACATACTCTGTCAGAGTCACTCTAGATTTTCTTAAACCTTTTATGACATCCTGAAAGTTTGAATATACATGTTATGTTCTTTTATGTATGTTGAAACAGATATCTAAAATCTGTTTCTCTCTCAAGTTCATTTTTTTTTTTATTACAAATGATTTGTGGCCTTTTGTAAAGGTAGGAAAGGCTTCTATCAAAGATATATATATATATAAAGAGAGAGACAGAGAGTGAGTGCAACGGTTGAGAGATGCCTATTTCAACATACAATTATGATCATAATTTTCCAGTTTATCCTAAAAATGATTTTGTTAATTTTTTTTCATTGCGGCTTCCTCCCCACTGGGAACTTGTGCTCCCACCCATGCACCTGAGTGGTCTGCAGGAGCCCTAAGCACGGCGCTGATTATAATAGTTATTTTGAAACTAAACTGTCAGTATTCGAATTCAAAAGCAAAGTTTTACCAATTTTATTTTAAGAGTGTTCATAAAAATATTGATGAAAGTCATTTCTTTTATCTCATTTAAAAGTTATGTTTTAATTTTTGTTTCTCCCCACTGATGCAATAATATGGAAAAATATTTCCGAATGACCTCTTAATGACTGGCCAAAACATTTTAGCTGGGTGTGTTATATCAGTCACTTTTAGCTGTCGTGTCATCATTTGGCAAGCATGAATGTTGCTGGTTTTATCAGTTATTTTCCTTGCACTGATCTTGACATGGCTTTTTGTGAAAAGAGTTAACTGTTCAAGTGAGATTTTTGTCTCATATAACTAACTTTTTGCTACACTGGAGTTATCTCACTTGAACTGATCTTGTTATGTTTGCTATGAGGATGCCAGAAGTTTATTCAGCAGAGTGAAAAATCTGATTCCATGAAACAGCAGGGTACAAGAATATCAACAGGAAAAACACACACACACACATATATATATATATATATATATATATCCAAGTGAGTATAGAATGAGGTGAGAAAAAAGAAAAATTTTTTCCGTCCAAAACATTAATTTAAAACAGTGCTCGAAATATGATGTATAGAGCACTGAATATTTGTACATTTATGATGTATAGAGCAGTGTGAATACATATATATATATATATATATATAATTAAAGTGGCATCATTAAACTAGTATAATAAGTAGGAATTTTATATTTAAACTTTAATAGAGAATGAAATTTATTCCGAAGTTGTTTGGTGAAAAGTTGTGTGTTATCTTTGGTACATGCTTGAGTTGTCTGTTTGAAATCTAATCTCACTTATTCAAAATGCATGTAAGCAATCTTTTTAGAGTCATGAACAAAGAAAAATTCATAAATCTATGAATTATAATATTGTATTTAATATCCTGAAGTTCAAGAAATATTTTATGCCTGCAATGCAGTCATGTTGAAAGTCAAAATGATAAGGTCTCAGAAATGGGTTTCTGTTTGAATGACATCTAGTGAAGTGAACATTATGAAGCAGCAACCTAAAAATGAAAAACAAAAAATAATAATGTATTTCCATTCATGCATGAAAATTTATTTTCTTTATCTAAATGTATACATTGTTTTCACAGCCCATTTCCTTCAGTGATATAAAGTCATAATATGTTTCAGTCTATATACATAACAAAATTGGCTTTTCTATTTAACGTGAAATTATCTTGCAAACAGCTCAATGATCAAAGCGCTGGATCAAATATCACAAGACCTACTGTATATATAATAACTCCAGGCACAAAATAGAAATTTCACTGAAAACCTGACTTCTAAAATCAGACAAAGAAATGAACTTTATCAAAGATGGAAAATTTAAAAAGAATACACTTTTCAATCACTGATTATACAAGAACAACAACTCTGTGTCATCACAATGAACAGATGTTCCCTAAGAGAGGCCCCATGCCTTGACCACTGACTTAGACTGAACCCATAACTCAAGTGGAACTCATACATTGAATTTATTGAAAAATGGTAGGTTACTTGTTCCACTCTCATATGTATCTGACTACTCATTACTATCCTTTCTCAGATTAGGCTAAAAAATGTAGTACTGTTGACAAGTTTGGTCAGAAACTGCCTAGTCTTTACTCTCCAGTATTGATAGAGTTCAAAAACTGTGTCCTTATGGGTAAAAAATTATTTTCCACCCTACAAGCCATTTCCCCACAAGTGAAACATAGCAAACCTCTTGCTGCTCTATCCCTATTTCCATGAAAAGTGTTCCAATAAACAAGATTCCTTATTTTCATGAGTTTTAACGATTATGCCTAAGACCTGCCATGCTGTGCACACTGTAGCAAACCACCCACACTTACTTCTAATTACATCGGTGAGATCTAAGTTCCACCCAAGCAGCTTCTTCCCACCTTGCTCTGTGGAACTGTCTCATAAGAATCTGCTACCCTGATCACTCCAATTTTAACATGCTCATGACTAGGTTAACTGTTATCTTCCTCACATATCTGTATAAACTGTGCATCGTAATATTTAACCCTATACCTTGGGATACTCTCGGGCCTTGTACAGAGTGAACATCACTGTAAAAAAGAAAAAAAATGTCCCTTCTGAACAGAAGCTTTCCAGAACTCTTGTAGATCTTTGTAAGGTTTGTCTTTTTGTTATCCCCTCACAGTCACTTTTCTGCTAACCATTTACACAAGCTCATTAGGTAGGTTATTTACTACATTTTTCTGTCCTTGTCTTTGATATGGCCTCTGAGTGTCAAATTCTTCAAACCTTCTTTCTTCATTATGTACCCTAAAAATTTCCACTCTGATTATAAGTATGTATACTTTTCGTTTCCATTTTCCTTAAAACTGCATTGTTGTGCTCCTCTTCATCTGAGGACATTGCAGAGAATTCACTGTCATATAGAATGACCAATACCATATAACATTTAAATGCTCTTATGTTTTTAATAAAATTTTCCTGATTAATACTTTGCCTAGCTTTTAAAAGACATCTTTCACCATTCTAATATGATTTTTGATTACTGTTCTTAAATTTTTTCTTTCTTTTGTAATTCTTTTTATTCTCCTTTTTTTATTTTCTCTTCATTTAATCATTGATTGAATTTTAAATTCCACCTTCCGAAGCATATTTGTATTGTCTCAAGGCTGTTCAGCCTTCACTTCCATATAGGAGGACTGATATTATAGTTCAATACTGAAAGCAGACAAATAAGCAAGTTCAACAAGAAGGGGCAGATAAGGACTAGCAAGTAAGTAAAAAGAAAAGGTACCTGAATTTTCTTCTTCATAACAATATGTATAAGTGTCTTTTTTGTTCCTTGAAACTTCATGTTTAGTCCATGGCATTCTCAGCATCCTTCTGTAGAACCACATTTTTGTTACCTCAAGAATGAGCATAACATTACACTTTTCTTTGTTTCTCACAAAATTTTCCTGTTCCTTTAAATTTTTTTTTATTTTTGGGAATGAATCTTTCACATTTCATCATAAAAAAAATTTAGCACAAAGTAAACCTGAATGATGCTAGTCTCCTGGAGAACAACACACTGTGCCTCGTTGGCCTCAATCTCTCAAATGATGTGAAGTGGAACAACTATATCAAATCTATAGCTGCATCCACTGCTAGGAAGGTTGGGTCATTGTACTGGGTCAGAAAGATTTTCCAGTTAAAATCCATCTAGCACATTTACAAAGCTACCATTCATATGTACATTGAATACTGTTGCCATATCTGGTCGTGTGCTCTTGCTATTCACATCAAGGTTCTCAACAAAATCCAAAGAAGGATCTGCAATGTAATCAATCCTGACTTGGCATCTCAACTTCAGTCACTTCTTCACCAACATGACACAGCTTCCCTCTGTCTTTTCTACAAATATTTCCATGGCAATTGCTCTCACAAGCTTTTTACCCCTGGTGTGCCAACCACATGCATTTACTCATACTATTACATTGGCATCTAGGTTCCATCCTTTTACCATTGAAATAGTTAAATGTAAGCAACTCTTCTACTCCATCAATTTCTTTTCTCACACTTCCCATTTGTGAAACGCCATTCCATTTACCTGCTTCCCTGATATCTGCAAAAGTTTAAATGCAATGTCAGTTGCTATCTTCTATCTCCTTGAATCCCATCCATGTTTAATTCTTTCTTCAACACTCACACTGTACCCTGTTTTTTTTTCTCACTGGAACAAGCTGCATACTAGTGGCAGCCCCGCCTTGCTTGAATTAAAATGATTTAAAAATAAAAAATAAATGTTTTGACTCCTTAAACTTTGCTTAAATGATGACTTTAAATCAGAACTGTTTGAAGACTCATTCTTAAGTAAGTGCTTCATTGCGCAATAATTTTTGTCATGGTAGTCAAGATGTGCGTTGTGTTGCAGTGGATATCAATTCGGAATGACAAATTGGGAAGCTGCGTTCAAATTCCAGTTGAAGTCTTTGCATTCACTTACGCACAAATACCCTTAGGAAAGGTAATAATCCATCTCTTTCCTCTAGTTATGGGTTAAATAAGACAGACTAAGTTCTATAGCTTTGGTTGGCAACCAGTCTACCGCAAAAAGCAATGACAACCTACTGCAAGATAATCTTCTGCCTAGTCATGTCTTTCGAAACATGATCGCCCAAGCATGTATCATGTATGGCACTTAACTGAGTAACTGAATATAACAGTTGAAAACAAAACTTTTTACTGGGCATAAAGTGGGGGATCAGTTTTATACTGTTATGAAGTAATAAACTGATCCTCCACTTACTACTTATTAATATAATACATCTCTTCCCCCTCTAGCTATGTGTAAATAACAGGACAGATTGGGTTCTATAGCCTTGGCTGGCAACCAGTCTACCGCAAAAAGCCTAATGACAACCTACTGTGAGATAATCTCCTGCCCAGCCACTTTCAAGACATGATTGCCCAAAGCGTGTCTCACATACGACACTTAACTGACTGAGTCTAGAGAATGCTTAAAATTGAGTAATGAGCATGATCCTATTAAGCCTTGTGCCTGAAAAGTTTTGGCTCCTATCTGAAGTTAACAGGATTTTATTTTTCATCCTTATTGTGCTCAACTCATCCTACTGTGTGTGGAGAGTTCATTGAAAAACAATTCACAGACTGACAATTGGGTTTTTTTTTTTTTAGAAACTTTTGGCAAATTGTCCATGTGTTGGTGGATGCAAGGTTTTTTAATGTGTTCTGCTAAGTGCATGATTCATTGTTGTCAGGCGCTTGCATTGCACAGTTTTTGTTCTTCACGCCTCTAGTAACTTTTAGATTCTCTAGTTTTATCAACAACACAGGTGTATCACTCAAATAAAAGATTTCTGCCTTTTTGTTCTGTCTTGACAAACTCGATAACTATTGAAGGGCTTAGAAAGAATGTTCTAGAAAAAAAAACCTAGATGAGAGCTTAAACTTGAAAAGACCTAAAACATCAACCAATTGTTCTATCGGAAAATTGTCCATCTACCAACCCTACTCTGTGTAGTTGACGAAATCAAAACAAATGAAACACATGAATGAAATTAAAAGCATAAAAAGGGTGACAATTTACCCATCGCACCCTGTATATTTCTATAGTTATCTTAGCTATTACATTTCATAGTTTGATTTTATTAAGGCACTGATGAAGTTCATCAGAAGATGAAACACATTGGCAATGTTAAGTTTATTTTTTTTTATTTATTCTTCCTATCATTTTCACAGATATATATATATATATATATATATATATATCTGTGAAAATATATATATATTTTGAGTTATACCTGAAATTTACATATCAAATGTTAATGGTGAAATTTGCTGTTTCAAGAAATGTACAGCATTCATTGACCAAGCAGCATTACTGTCATTTGAAATTTATTAAATCTTCCTTTCAAAAGAGTTTCATAAGAAAATAGTTTTCTGAAGTCCAGTTATTTCTCTTTCTTATATTGATGAGAGTTTCCTTCCTAACCTTTTGCTTAAACTAATCGGAAATGTCAACATATTGATCATATCATTTTCCCCTCCAGTTAGCTGCCCAGTCCATTTTAGTTGCTGATACTGTTGAAAATCTTCAGATGAAAGGGGTTTTTATTATTTGATGAAACTTTTGTTATTCTGTAGCATTAAAAGAAGAATTGTCTTCTGCATTCTCTTGAAGCTATTTTAGAGAACTAATCTGATAAAATATCACCAAGTTTGCAGATGAGTTGCACCATGCATGACATCCACACACACAAGGAGTTCAGATCTAATAAATATTAAGTACATATAATTTGTCATGCTAAATATTAAGTCTAGTCCCCCTGAAAGTAAAATACTGCATCTCCTCGGGTTAACTCTCAAAACAGACATCAAGTAGAATGGCTACATAGAATCCATAGATAAATCCATTGCTAAAAAGGTCAGTTCCCTGTGTAGGGCCAGGTAGTTTTTCCCGTCTGAAACATTCCTGTGCCAATACAAATCTACCATCCACCCATGCATTGAATATTGCTGCCATATCTGGTTGGGTGCTCCTGCTATCCACCTAAGGGTCCTTGACAAAATCCAACAGAGAATCTGTAATGTGATCAATCCCGACTTGGCAGCTCGGATACAGTCACTTTCTCACTGACGCAATGTAGCTTCTCTGTGTCTCTTCTACAAATACTTTCATGGCTTCTGCTCTGATGAACTTACCTCACTGATACCCCCCCATACATGAATTTGCTCGAGCCAGAAGATTAGCAACTAGATCCCACCCTTTTACTGTGAAACCAATATTTACTTACTTGCCCAACAGCTACAATCTTCAAGAATTCCAATGGAAAGGCAATAGTCATCTATCTCACTAACTTGCATTCTATCTCTCATGCTCCTTTCTTCATCCACTCTCATCAGTATTCTCATCCTTCTCCTACCCTCTTCCTGACACCCCCTGTAACCTGTCACTCTTTCTCATAATTTACCGCCAATGTAACCCCCTGCACAACAGTGGCAGTAAAATAGCTTGCATGGGGCCACACGATTATAAAAAAAAAAATTATATATAATTTGTCATGCTAAATATGAAGTATAATTTGTTATTCTTAATTATTATTTGTTATGCTACATATTTCGCAGGATCCCATACAGGAATGAGCCACCATCATTAATAATAAAATAATAAAAAACTGAGATTTTATTCAATGAAACAAATAAACAAACATTAAATTTAATATTTAAGTAGTCTTGTCCTTCTAACAACTATAAACTCACAACTCCCTAACCTGATCATTCATAAGTGCTTGTAACTAGTTCCAAAATTGAAATTACAGCAAAGTGGAGTTACTAGTATTTAGTAATTATATTGAAATAAAAAACAAAAAAAAAACTGGTATTATTTATTTTTCTAAGAATTTTTTCCAACTGTGCTCATTCTTTTTCTGGTTATATTTTTTTGTACTTGCAATATGTCCACTCATCTATTTTCTGCATTCTACACAATAAAAATCTGCTGAAAAGAAAGTGTTCAATTATCTGAAAATTTCTCTGAGGCATAATGACTCTTTTCAAAATTATAAACAATATGGTCAGATTTCTGTCGCTAACAGATTGTATGCATCGCATATAGAAGAACCGAAAAGAAAAGTGTCTTTTCTCATTACCTACAAATGCATACAATATTAGGGTTAACGTTCACAGCAATTTACATTTTCAATGTGAACATGTAACATTTACAAAGTATTTTCCTAACAATCAATAAAATGCCAGGGCAATTTTCAAAGCTTTCAAGGTGTTTCACAGCATTCTGTAGATTTTTATTACATGAATACAAAAATTTATGAATATATATTCATGATTAGTGTTGGGATAAGTAGTTCTTTCTTTTCATGCATTTGGAGAATGCCAAATTTTCATAAATAGGCAATCAAAACAAAAAATGATGGCTAGAAACTGTCAATGTTTCTATTTTGTTTGGTTCTATTTATAATGATGAACTGTTAGACATTTGTGAATAAGTACTACCGTCTATTTTAGACATAAACCATCAAGCTTTACATTCTAAAAATAAAATCTGCCATCATTATTTCATTTAACCGACATCCAGGAACATAATCAAAATGCATTAACGTAGCTCCAAGTGCACAAATTTCAAAATGCTAAATATGTAATATCTTAAATTTAAAAAAAAACTAATTTCATAAATTTGATGATCTTTGTTTTTCTTATTTTAGACTTTCTTGTCTTCAGAGACGAGGCATTGTTACGATTATACATGAATTCTTCTGGACTACTTTACTTCTCTTGATTGAATTCTTCAGAATGTTTTGCACCAAAGTTTGGTGTCATTACTACTTGGTGTCATTACTGTTTGGTATCATTACTTGGTGTCATTACTGTTTGGTATCATTACTTGGTGTCATTACTGTTTGGTATCATTACTTGGTGTCATTACTGTTTGGTATCATTACTTGGTGTCATTACTGTTTGGTATCATTACTTGGTGTCATTACTGTTTGGTATCATTACTTGGTGTCATTACTGTTTGGTGTCATTACTTGTCTACATTGAATCTTTCAGATCAATTTCCTGATCTTTTTTCTTTCAACTGCTGCCCTTTCTTGCTTTTATGCCATGGATGAGTCACATTCATTCATCTTCACACAACTGTAAAATGAATATTTTCCTTGATCCTAAAGGACCTACATATTAAATTATTTTTACTGGTGCCTCTTTCAATTAAAACATTATCTCTCGTGATTATGATTCTTGTTCAAATAAATGCGCGAAACCGCAAGAAAAAACAAATTTCTGTTATGTCGCCAAGTATAAATGAATAACTCAACAACAGAATCAGAATATAAGTTGTATTCCGCGGAAAGACGGTTAGTATGTACAGAAGTGATTAGTAATATTTACAATAGGAAGATACAAGAGTCCAATCCATCGTAAGACCTGTGTATACGTGATTACTTCCAGTACGCCACCGGAAGTGTGACTAACTCTGCACTGACTCGCACTGACTCTTCAGTAACTTATTACAGACTCTCAAGTGACTCTCTACCGACTCCCTACTACTCAACTGTAGAGAATCCACCATTGCTATATATAGTCAAATAGGAGCGGCGCCCTAACAATTTCATATTTGCTGATGAAGAAAATGTTTATATATTGTTCTGAAGAATGCCGGGAACTTGAAGATATCAAATAATCATATTAAAATTGACCATTTACATACAGGAAATATTCAGCATTGACCAAACGGTTAGTGATATTGTCAATTGTATTTTATAAAAGGTTTTTCTGAAAAGTGCATTGTCAAAATGTTTTTCAAAAGGTTAGATTTCTCAGTTCTACTAAATGTTATATTGCTGATGTCCCACTATTTGGTTTTGGTCATTTGTGAAGTTAACATGAATTCTACTTTTGCTTTTTCTTCTCGTTACATCTTCCAGACATTTGAAACTGCTGCCGCCATTGAAAGTGTTCAAGTGATGCGGTTTTCTTAAGAACAAGACGAAAAGTAATGCAAAAGAAGGATGTTTATAATGGAAAACAAAAAAGAAAGAAGGAAATCTGAATAAATAATTTATTTTGATATTTATAACATCAAAATGGCCATTGTATTCACTTTGGGTTTAGTTAAAGAGTAAGTATTGAATATCTATGAAAATTTATTGTTCAACACAATTCAGGACACTTATTTCTCTTCTATTTTAAATATACAAGTTGAAAACCACTTCAAACATTCACTTTTTATATTTACAAAACAACATTTTGAATTTATTCCATATCAAATTTAAAAGTCAAGTAATCTAAATCCAAACTTATTTACAAATGGAACTTTGTCTCTGTGTGTGTATCTGTTACCTATAGACTCCGAAATGGCTGAACTGATTTTCTTGAAAATTTACAGTTGTACTATAAGTGTCTGCGAGTGTTCTTAGCTAGATTTTGTGTTCAGATACCCCTGGTAAATATCGAAAATCAAAAAAAATCGGGTTATAGAAGGAGTGGTCCAATTTTAATCAAATTTGATACACTCATAGACAAAGGCATAAGAAATGATATTCAGAAGTTTCAAGGTTGCAGTTCTTACAATAGTGCAAAAAGATCGATAATATAAAGATATATATATATATATAAAAAAGGCAAGATGTTTATGTGCGTGTCTGTTTATCTGCTTGTATGTCTGTATTTTTTTCAGCTCTTTTATTTTAGTTTTTGCTTCGGGTTTGGCTCTAAGTAGGTATAATTGTAGTTCTTAGTCTCGGCCATGATACCATTTACTCAGAGGACTTATTTAGACTTCAAAATCCTGTTGATGACAAAAAAATCTTATTTGATATTGATATGAGGAAATCAAAATTTGACTTACATCCATTCATTTTTCTTTCAGTCTACGATTTTGCTTTAACTGTAAACAACTATTGCTTTTTAGTCTTTCGTGTCAACATCCAAAGAGTCTGAGCTCCAGGACAATGGATTAGTTTTAAAGCTTCCATGACACCTGAGCAATGCTGGGCTATACTGCTAGCATATGATAGAAATCTCAGTTTAGTGAATGCTATATTCCATTTGAATTCATTGCATTCAGTTACATGCAAATACCCTTGGGAAAAGTATTAATCCACTTCTTCCTTCCAGCCATGGGTTAAATAGGACAGATTGCCAACCAATCTACTGTAGAAAATAATGGCAACCTATTGCAGGAAAGTCTTCTGCCCAGTCATTCATATCTTGAAACAGACATGATGGCACCAAGCATGTATCATGTATAGTACTTAACTAATTGAAATTGCATGGCATGTCTTAGTCCAACAAGTCTACAGCAGAAAGTAATGGCAACCAACTGCAAGAAAATCTTCTACCCAGTCAGTCAAGTCTCTCTTGAGACAAGATCATCCAAGCGTGTATCAGATACAGTACTTGAATATGGATAAAAGTGCTCAATATCATAGATTACTGAGATTATATATATTGATTAATTACTTACTTCTTGGTCATAATAAAATTAGTCCAGTGCACATTTGTATTAAAAAGTCTTCAATACAATTATATTGTAGAACTTTTGAATATTCCTTATTTGCAAACGAGTTATTATACGACCTATGTTTCTACCTTATGGTGTTTTCAGGTGATTTGCAATAATTGATTTTACCATTTACCCCCCCCCCTCCCAATTTTTTTTTTTTTTAAGAACATGCACATAATGGGCAATTTTTGAATGTGCAATTTTTGAAATTACAAAAAAATATAACATTTTTGTCTATGGTTGTATGAACCTAATAGGTATTTTTTGGTATGGTTACATGTAGTCATAATTTCTGTTCTTTCATTTAATAATTCATTTTTGTTTGGGAATAGCATAATTGCTAACTTTTCTTCCTGGCAGAGTCTATATATTTTGTCACCATTGTATGGCTTAGCTATTTTCACTATACTCCACAGTAAAGTGAAATGGAGTATAGTGAAAACAGCCAAGCCTTACAACAGTGACAAAATATGTCAACTGTGCCAGAAAAGTTATTGAAAGTGTAGCCATACCAAAAATCCCGAAATATTCTCAGAAAATACAATATGAATAAAATAGAGACAAAAGGCAAACTGTTCTTAGTCAATACGTTTTGTCATCTGACTGACATTTTCAAAGCAATCAAAATTATTTTATTTTGCACAATTAACAAAATCAAAATGTTGTTAGTTACTTGGAAACTTTTAAAATTATAAGATGATCATATATATTCACAATGTTAACTGAAATATTATATTAAATTACATTACTCAGCACCCTTGAAAATTTTAAAATCAAAAACTGCATTGAGGAAAAGTTATTCCCCAATGACTGCAGAAGCTTGTCAATACTTCATGCTACACTTTGCCTCTTTATGTTCTATTCCTGAAATCAAACACAGAAGTTGAAAGGAAGAGAAACTAGACTTCCTTATAAGGCATACATTTTGATTGCTTCGATAAAGCCCATCAGATGATGAAATGCGTGAACTAAAACTCAGTACGGCTGTCTTCTGGAGTCTTTATTTTATTCATGTTATAGATTGTGGCTTTATTTTAAAGCAAGAATGTTCTAAGATAATCTAATTAAATTTCATTGCATAATCTTTTTATGTGACACTTTTACATGATAGAGAAGAAACTGTACAAGTTTTAAGTAGCAAATTAAATGAAGGCACATGTCAAAGATGATGATGAGCTGAAAATTACAAATTTATTTCATTCAATGGATTAGTTTTATGAGAAATTCTTTAATTTAAGCATTTATCATGAAATTTCATAATAGGAGATGAATTGTTCAGAGATCAGGAATTGTGTGTAACCCATGTAAACAAGAACATTCGTGGTTCATTCGAGGAGTTCCCTACATGATTTGCATATAGAACAACAATTTGCATAAACTACACAGTTTTCTTCTTAAAAATATCCCCTAGTGCTTTTTCTGTACCATTCATAAACTGCACTGAGATGACTTCATTGCAAACAGTGAAATTTTCAATAGTGCCAATCCCTTCAGCATTGAAAAATTACCACAAAGCAGCTGCACTGGGCGAGCAATTTGTGAGAAGTTGGAAGATGATTAACTTGCAAAGATTTTACTGTTTGGCAAGCTGTGCTTTGGCGAAAACAAAAAGAAAATCCTTGATGCAAGGATTCTCTAAAAAGTATCTTTATTCCGTGTGGTTTTCATTGTTTGACCAAACTGGAAGGTTGCATTTCAGTAGCACAGATAGAAGTGTTGAAAACTTTCTTCAACATATTGGTTCTACATGTTAGTTCTGACAATTTTAATACCATTCCCATGCATTCAAAAAACAAGAACTTATTCTCTTTGTGATCATTAAAAAAATGGTTCTAATTGGCCCACAGACAGAAGAGCATTCTCAAGTTCAATTGCCTTGTTTCAACTAAGTCCATTCACTGTCTTACACTAATTTAAGAAGAGCAAACTTTCAGACAATTCTTCACAAGAACAGACATTAAGAATTCTCTTTGCTAAGACTGAACAATTTATTTAAACACTAAATCCTGTCACACAAAATCTCTATTTACTGAACTGTATCATATACATAAATACCCTTACCACTCAAGGAAAATATTAGTTAAATGTGTATATAAAATTTGCTTGTCAACTAAAAACACCTATGTCTTATTTCTTAAATTAAGTCTTTTCTAACACACCTTTTATATTGGTAAGAGGAAACATGCTTTTATCTGCTAATGATTTCTGTTTTTATCACAGTGATTTTTGGTTACATAAGAACTTCTAATGCAATGTTAATCTGAAATAGCACATTTATTCTATAATGCCTCCAAAGAAAAAAAAACAAAAAAAAACAAAAAAAAAACTACTCTCTTTTAATCATCTGAAAGAACCTTTTAACCTTCAATCAGCATGGCTGATGCTAACCTCCAAGAAAATTTTTCATTGCACCTTTTCAGACTAATGTTCTCTGCTGATATGATGTAGAAAGATTATATTCAATAAGATTCAATTGCTCGATCTGCCGGTAGGAAAGTTGGTCCCTGTGTCACACAAGACATTTTTTTTTCTCAACAGAATGTAACTTGCATATTTCTAAGTCTACCATTTCTCCTTGCTTTGAATACTGCTGCTACATCTGAATAAATTTTGAGATTATTGATAAAATCTAAAGAATCTTTAATGTTATAGATCTTGACCTGGCATCTCATCAGTCACTTTCCCACAATTGTAACATAGCTTCCCTGTGCCTTTTCCATAAATACTTCGATAATAATTGTTCTAATAAAGTCTCCTCTATGGTACATAGACTTTATGAATTTAAAATGAGTACTAGGATATGTGTTGTGGTGCAGTGGATCTTGGCTCAGAAAGCAAAATCAGGGAGCCGAGTTCAAATTCCAGGTGAATTCCTTGCATTCACTTACACACAAATCCTGTTGGGAAAGGTATTAATCCGTCTCTTCCCTTCAGTTATGGGTTAAATAACAGGACAAATTGGGTTCTATAGCCTTGAATGGTATTAAAACACAAAAGGGATACAGACACGTGATCACATCATTCTGACTTCAAGACAAGAAGTAACAGAACTAAGTTGGATGAGACCTAAAAGTGGCCTATCTTATTGGCTAGGAAGAAATCCCAGAATGCATCCGTATGATTTGTTTCATTTATTCAACTTGTTTTTGGATATCATTTTAAATGTAATTGATAGAAACAAAATTGGCAAAGTTTGCAATAAACAATCACCAAGGAATACTAAGCAAACAATATATACAAATCAAAAGTAATGAGACAAAAAAAGTTCAATCTCAGAATGGTATTAACACACGAAAGAGATGCAGACAAATGATCACAGCATTCTGGCTTCAAAACAAAAAGTCACAAAACTAAGTTGGATGAGACTGAGAAGTGCCCAATTTTATTAGTGAGAAAGAAATATCAGTATTATTTGTCTATACATTTGGGAGGGAGGTGTTTTTGCAGTCATTCCAAAACAGATTGGAATCAACAATATTTAATTTAATCTAAATTTCTGCGAAAGGTGAATGAGATGGCCTTTCTTATTGGCTTGGAAGAAATGCCAGCAAACATTTGTATGTTTTGTCTATAAATTGGGCAAGGTTTTTTTTTAGCAATTCCAATAAAGATTGCAACCAAAACCTGGTACAA
Source organism: Ascarosepion bandense (assembly GCA_037127315.1). NCBI lineage: Eukaryota > Metazoa > Mollusca > Cephalopoda > Sepiida > Sepiidae > Ascarosepion > Ascarosepion bandense. The sequence goes on along the minus strand of JBBBDQ010001033.1, from coordinate 2,739,137 downwards.
AATTAGATGCTTAAATATATATGAAATGATGAGAATTAGGAGAACAAATGTATTTCAAATTTTTTAAATGTTATTGCTCATTTAATGCTTGCATTGAAGAATTTTAAAGAGTATTCAGTTCATATACCCCAATTGTATGAGTCTGAGAGACATGAGCCAATGCAAGATTAATTAGGGTTAATATTTTCACTTTAAGAACAACTATTAGCAGAATTAGAAAAATGCAAAAGAAAAAAAAACTGCAGGAAGTCCTAGATGAGGTAGTAAAAGAAAGCAGAAAAAGAGAATGAACCATAAACTATAAAAAGGAAAAAAGTTGTTAAAAAGGAGGATTGGCCGAGACGCAAGCTGCAACTTAGAGACATCAAAACTAAGCAAGTACATAAAAGTAATTATCTGTGAAAATTTTTTTTTACAAGTGATGGAAATTGTGAGACTAAAATCCAAAGTCAAATTGAAATTTACATTATTTGGACTATTGTCCTTATCTTTGTTATCATTTGTATGATGCTTTGGCACTTGTATGCTTCGGATCCTATTATTACAATCATTGAGGTATATATCATTCTTATTCCTTGCCTAGAGCCTCTTCTGGTAGTCAAGAGTTATCTTCCTTTAAACCTTTAAGTTACTTATTCACTTGTATTGAACTCATAGCTATTTGCGTCAAGTCACAGGAACTAACCAATGTCTATATCCACTGGGCCATGTGTCCTTAAAGACGAGAAGTACTGAATTTTTTGGACTTATAAGCCTAATGTCCAGTAACCTTTTTTACCAGAGTATATACTGCAATTTTTTGACAGTAATGATTTTCTCTGGCACTCCATATTACTGGTTCTCATATTGTGTTCATTTCAATGCTTGGTTAGCTGAGGAGATTTTTGTAGTCTAGCATATGTGCTGATTCCTTAAGATTACACAGTTTCCAGTTGAATTCTCTATTATTTCAACTTCATCCCATAGGGGGCAGTGATCCCCTCTCTCCCTCCATATGGGGTCAGCTATGCCTGATTTTTCTATCTCCCTTCGTGTTACGGCCTTGCGATGTCCTTGTAGCCTTACCTGTTTCTCCTTTATATTTCTTTCCACAGCTACATGGAATGGTGTCGTCCTCCTCTATTAGGGGTTTTCCTCAGGAGAGGTCCCTGCAAAGTGTAAAACTACTTCTGAAGATTGTCCTGATGTTATATGGACTATAGATCCTTTGTATTTTCTCTGATAACCCCTTCCCATAAGGTAGACAGACCGAGGCTGTTTTCTGAGAGTTGTTTTCCTCATGCACCCTCCCTTCCAAGTATGTTAGTGTTGTTGTCATGTACCCTGGATAATTATCTTGCTTATACCAACCATTTCCTGTTCGTGTGACTCTGGGTAGCCACTTATGACTTTTGCTTGATGTTAAAGGCAGTGAACGATGCCTTTCTTTATATTGTATGGGTGGTGGGAGTTGAAGTTGAGGTATTGTCCGGTGAATGTTGGCTTGTGGATATAGACATTGGTTAGAAAAAAAAAGAAAAGACTCTAAGCAAAAAAAAGAAAAGACTAAGTAATGAATAAGAATGATATACCCCAGTGATTGTAATAAAGGGTTTGTTCCAAATTCCTAGCACCTGATGAAGGTACATAATAATAGGTTATAATCAGAAGAGAGTTGAAATTTCTGAGAGGGTTTGGAGAAATTGTCTTTGGCAAGACAGTGAGAAGCAAAGGGAACAGAAAGGAAAATCAGCAATTAATCCAACAAGTGTAAATAGATTGAAGAATAAGAACTAAAAGGGAAAGTAAAAAAAAAATGAACATTACTCAGAGCTACAAAGAATAAAAAATTGTGGATAGACATGATTATCCATGTGATAATGGAAGAATGCACACAAGCATTTTGCGACAATATGCAAGAGTTTTATTTTAATTCTGGATTGATAATGTTTTTATATTTCCAAAATTTAGAAGTTTCTTTGAAATTCTGTTGTTTTTAGATTGGCTATTTCTGTTTTTCCAGTGCATTTATCTCCATTTAATTTGGTTAAGTGGACTGTTGCAGTTTGTTATGTTTTCCCATTAATTTTCATCATTAAGGCCCATGTCTTATTTATTGGGGTTTTGTTGTTTAGTCTGGAGACGTAGTTTTGACAAGATTCTCGTTAGAATATTTTAATTATACAGCTGCTTTTATTTAATGTTGCATGTAGTTTTGTAGGTTGGTTGTGGTCGATTTGTATAAGAATATCTTTAGCATTTATCCTGGTTTTAACTGCTTCTCTGTATTCTGCTGTAAGCCAGGGTTTTGATTTGGTATGTGATTTCAAAGAAGATTTGGGTATTGTTTGTCTTGCTATCTGTGTTAATATGTTTGTAAAAGAGAATATTGGTTCCGGTTCATCAAGAATTTCCATGTTGATTTAAGATAAGCAGAGTTCATTGAATTTTAGCCAGTTAGCTTTGTGTAGTTACCATTTTGGATTCCTTTCTTCGGGCATGGGCTTGCTTACATTTAGAAAAAAATAGGTGAAACAACATTAGTCATTATAAACTTTTCATTAAAAGTCCATAACAACTAATGGGGAGCATATGGTTAAGTCAATAGATGATGTTGAACCAGTGCATGGGTGTAGGCATGTGTGCATTTGGTTATTAAGGATACATAAGTCAGATTATTCTTGTAAAGATTCTATAATTACAGCATTTCCAATGTTTTATTTATTGAGGTTTTGTTGTTTAGTCTGTAGGTATAGTTTTACCAAGAATCTCTTTAGAATTTTTTAATTATACAGTGTGCTTTTGGAAATGTAAAGGCGACTATTGATTTTTGTTCTGGTTCATTGAGAATTTCCCTGTTGATTTTAGATGAACCGAGTTCATTGAATTTTAGCCAGTTAGCTTTGTGAATTTGCCATTTTGTTTTTCCTTCTACTGGCATAGGATTGCTTTTATTTAGGAAAATAGGTGAATGGTCACTATCACATTGGTCATGAACTTTCCAGTGAAAGTCTATAAAAATTGATGGGCAGCATATGGTTAAGTCAATATGTTAACCACAATCTGGGTGTAGGTAGGTGTGCATTTTGGTTATTATAGATCAGACAATTCTAGTTCAGATTCTTTAAGTTTACCAGTTTCATTGGGGTTCCTACAGCCCCACATTTTTCTGTATGCATGAAAATTTCCCTTTAGGGAATGAAAAGTTGGCCAAATAGACTTTTTTATTTTAATCTTATTCTGTTGTTTTGAAGGAATATAACTTGAACATATGGTTATTGTTTGATGAAATGAAGCTTTTGCTGCCATGGTCCAAAGATTTTTGTATAATTGTAGTTTTTCATGGGGTACTGATTTTTTAATCAATATCAAAGTACCCCCATTTGTCCTATTCTCTATTGTTGATACAGTTAGTACGTGATGAGTTTTAAATCCTTTAATGGAGATGTTATCAGTTTCATCAAAAAAATGAGAAGGCAATCCCATTCACCTCATTCCTTCAGAGCTACATGACTGTTATGCTTAAGTGTGGGGTGGATCTTCCTTCGTTTTCAGTCTGATTGACCCTAAATCCACTAATTACTAAGTTTAATGCTGAATAAGGTAAATGTGAGAAAATTTTGTTTGTTTTGTTATTCTGACTTAGGGCTTGACATGACCCACCAGTTGATTGGACTGAGCCTCTTTAATTCCCTGTATAGCCAAAGTGATGTAGTGGAGTTTAGAATTATATGTATAGCTGTTGTTGACCCAGAAGATAACTCAAACTCGGGAATTAATTAAACATACATATTAAATGTAAAACAAATACAAGAGGGTTTCATGTCAGTCTGACTACCAAGTATTAGACTGGGGTGACTCAACCCAACTCAGCTCCACTCTGAGAGGCATATTCTCCCGGTATTCATAATAATAGGAAGAGTTATTTATAGTCCAAAAAGGGTAGGTCCCATAACAATAGCCCAACACTTCAAATCCCCAACCACCAGGGTCCCATTCTTAAGCATCATTAGTCACCACCCACAGCAAATAGGTGGCCCCATGGGGGACTTTTATCACCAGCAGAGGTTGCAGTTGGTGTTTCTTGAAGCCCCTCTACCAGGGTAAACCCAGGGAAAGAAACTGATCCAAATTACTTCATATGTAATAACATAGAGCTTAACCTGGAAATGTCCTTAAGCTTGAGATCAAGACAGCCAAATAAAGAAATTACTTCTATTGAATCAATATATAATAATAACAATGATCTACCTCAGATATTATGATAGAAAATAGAACTGAATCTACCTATGATATTAACATGAGAAATCTGCCCTTGAACTTCAAGTTAATCATATCATAATATTGATGAAAGTCCACAAGGCATTTGCTATCAAATTGCCTGCACAAGGTTTTCCTAGTTATACTTCCTCTTTTAAAACTGCTCTTTGTCACAGTCAAAACAAACATGCTCTTTAAATTCCTTATCTACTTGTGTTGTTATTAATTCATCAATGAAATTGAGAATATCTTCCTTCATCTGTTCTTCAAGCTGTGTAGTAATTATAGCATAATCACTGCTTTTCATACATAGAAACAAGAAAGGCTTTAAGAATGTCTATTGACAATTTGGGTGATGTCCCAGATATTCAGCTTTCACGCACTCATTCAAAGTTGTTTCTTTGTTCTTCTGTCTACATACTTATCCTTTACAGCTAACAGATTTTGGCATGAATAGACTAACAACAAAAGTATACGTACAACATTTTACAAAGAATAGCATCATGCAAATGCAGAACCACACTTGAGCAGAAAGAAAGCTACTGTACTCTCCAGAAATTTACGCTGATATCTAAACTTATATAATGAATGGAACTTTGTCTGTGTGTGTCTGTTACCTATAGGCTCCGAAATGGCTGAACCGATTTTCTTGAAAATTTACACAGTTGTACTATAAGCGTCTGCAAGTGTTCATAGCTAGGTTTTGTGTCAAGGTACCCATGATAAATATAAAAAATAATCGAAAAAATCAATTGTGGAGAATAATGAAAGCAACAGAAATGTGGTTCTACAGAAGGATATTGAGAATTCCATGTGTGAAGACCATACATAATGAAGAAGTCATGAAAAGAATTGCAACAGGAAGAACACAAATGCTTTGAATTAGTAAGAGAGCTAAAATTCCTTGGACACGAAAGGATAAAGGTGAACATAGAAAACTTGAACCTGACAGGATATATTGATGATGAAAGAGAAAAAAAAGGTAAAAAGCTTGTGTGAATGGATGTGGGGGGGGATCTTAGCAATGGAGGGGAAACTACTAAGGACAAAAAGTAGTTATATGTAAGCAATCTACTCATTTTACAGTTGAGATGAAAAACTGTAAATCCTATGCTGATAGTTTCTTTTATTACACTTCTTGCTTTTGGAACTCTATTCTTGTTTTTTTCCTTCTTGGTCAACTTCGATTTTCTAAAATTTAAATGCAATGTCAATCATTATCTTCTGCTTTATTAAATCTTGTTCGTTTATTGTCCTCTCTCCTTAATATTTTTTCTTCATATTCTGTAACTCTCAGTAATCCTTTGCATCTTAGTGATTTTATTGCCTTACTTGGTTAGTTGGTTGTTTTTGTCTTATGGCATATCAACCTCGGCAGGTCATTTATTGCCAACTAGATTTTTATTTATTTATTTATTGCTGGTAATACCTTTTTCTTTCAACAATTTATTGTTGTTTTTATGTAAATTTTGTGTCTAGTTGTTTTTATGTAAATTTTGTGTCTAGTTGTTTTTATGTAAATTTTGTGTCTAGTTGTTTTTATGTAAATTTTGTGTCTAGTTGTTTTTATGTAAATTTTGTGTCTAGTTGTTTTTATGTAAATTTTGTGTCTAGTTGTTTTTATGTAAATTTTGTGTCTAGTTGTTTTTATGTAAATTTTGTGTCTAGTTGTTTTTATGTAAATTTTGTGTCTAGTTGTTTTTATGTAAATTTTGTGTCTAGTTGTTTTTATGTAAATTTTGTGTCTAGTTGTTTTTATGTAAATTTTGTGTCTAGTTGTTTTTATGTAAATTTTGTGTCTAGTTGTTTTTATGTAAATTTTGTGTCTAGTTGTTTTTATGTAAATTTTGTGTCTAGTTGTTTTTATGTAAATTTTGTGTCTAGTTGTTTTTATGTAAATTTTGTGTCTAAAGTTTTGTTTTTATGTAAATTTTGTGTCTAGTTGTTTTTATGTAAATTTTGTGTCTAGTTGTTTTTATGTAAATTTTGTGTCTAGTTGTTTTTATGTAAATTTTGTGTCTAGTTGTTTTTATGTAAATTTTGTGTCTAGTTGTTTTTATGTAAATTTTGTGTCTAGTTGTTTTTATGTAAATTTTGTGTCTAGTTGTTTTTATGTAAATTTTGTGTCTAGTTGTTTTTATGTAAATTTTGTGTCTAGTTTTGTTTTTATGTAAATTTTGTGTCTAGTTGTTTTTATGTAAATTTTGTGTCTAGTTGTTTTTATGTAAATTTTGTGTCTAGTTGTTTTTATGTAAATTTTGTGTCTAGTTGTTTTTATGTAAATTTTGTTTTTGTCTAGTTTTTATGTAAATTTTGTGTCTAGTTGTTTTTATGTAAATTTTGTGTCTAGTTCTTTTTCAAGTATGAAGTTTCATTGGGATTTGTTTTTAAAAACAGGGTCCCCAAGTTCTACCCTGTTATCTAACCCATAACTGGAGGGAAGGGATGGATTAATACCTTTCCCAAGAGTACCAGTGCTTAAGTGAATGCAGGGTATTCAACTGGAATTTGAACTCGGCTCACCAATTCCTCTTTCTGATCCGATATCCACTGCATCACAATGCACATCCATCACTAAACGCTTACAGCACCTGGTATTCCCAAGCGGTCACCCATATAAGTACTGACCAGGCTCAATGTTGCTTAACTTCAGTGATCGAGCTGCATTACTTGGGAAAAAATGATTAAAAACTGTTCAAGTATGGTAAACAACTGTTTTAATGGTGTCATTTGTGAATGTTTGTTTTTCTGTTTTTCTTCTGAGGCATTAGCTTTCAGCTTAATGTAAAATGTCAATTTGGCTCAATTGAGAAATTAAGTTTCAAAGTTATTTAATGCTCACTTGTGTCATTACAAGTTTGAAATTGTGAATTTCAGTTTAAAAACGATATGAACACATTTTTATCGTGCATCATGATAAACAAATGAAGACTATTAACAAAGGCTTTGTTTAGTGCACATTACTTAACAAGCTGGTTTGGTATACTAATTCACTATGTGTACAGTTTATGCCTCACATCATCACTTATAGTTATTTTGTCATTTGCCCAATTTAGCCATGTTTAAGAAATATTAAATCAACCACATGCTAAAAATACCTATATAATGCCAGGGGTTAGTGTTCAAACTCAAATAAAAGCAGGAATCTGAATGCTGATTTTCTAAGCAGGCTCTCTGGTCAAGCTGAAGCAACCCAATCTTTCTCCCAACCCATTTCATATTATTTGTACTTGTATAGTATGTGTATAAAGATATTCAACATTTTCAAGGATCCAAAAATGACACTCAGCTGTTCTAAGTGGAGTTTAAGAAGTTTTCCCTAACAAAATAAAACTGATGAATTAAATATAAAATTAAGTGATCCATTTCTTTGCCATTAGTTTTTCTCCAAAGCAGATAGTCAGACTGGATCTTGAAGTCTGTAAGCTACTGTTAATATCATTTGAATAGAGTAAGTGACAGTTTTCAGCAAACAATTTTAATATATAATGGCATGAAAGAGACGCAGGCATATTAGATGTATCTCCATGTCAGGTGGGTTTAGCCAGTAAAAAATATTTAGTGGTGGTATAGTATGTGGCCTGCCTCTTCGATTCTGGCAGAATATGTGGCCTGCCTCTTCGATTCTGGCAGAATATGTGGCCTGCCTCTTCGATTCTGGCAGAATATGTGGCCTGCCTCTTCGATTCTGGCAGAATATGTGGCCTCCTCGATTCTGGCAGAATATGTGGCCTGCCTCTTCGATTCTGGCAGAATATGTGGCCTGCCTCTTCGATTCTGGCAGAATATGTGGCCTGCCTCTTCGATTCTGGCAGAATATGTGGCCTGCCTCTTCGATTCTGGCAGAATATGTGGCCTGCCTCTTCGATTCTGGCAGAATATGTGGCCTGCCTCTTCGATTCTGGCAGAATATGCCTGCCTCTTATTCTGGCAGAATATGTGGCCTGCCTCTTCGATTCTGGCAGAATATGTGGCCTGCCTCTTCGATTCTGGCAGAATATGTGGCCTGCCTCTTCGATTCTGGCAGAATATGTGGCCTGCCTCTTCGATTCTGGTATAGTATGTGGCCTTACTGGTTTGAATGTGTCCTACCTCAGTAAGAGGTTATTTATAGATATACGTATTCAGCTATTAATTGAAACTAATTAACTCTTAATTCTAACCCTTATCAGACAGTTGAAATACTACTTTATAAGGCAGGTCACATAATATAGTGATAGGATTTCTTAGGCCACATTTAAAAGGTAGGCCACATACGAAACCCGTACCAAATATTTTTCTTCATAATCAGCTGACTTTTCTAATGCATTGTTAAACCCTGCCATTTGACAGACTGTTCACACTAATATTCTGATCCTGCAGAATTTGAATCTATGATTCCTCTGCTGGCCTCATTAACTATCATTTCAAGACTGACTGAGTAATAAATGTTTGGCATATCTTCTTTTAACCATCTTAGATAGACTAATCTTTTGTTCCAAGACATCCAGCATCATTCTTTTTCAGTCAGTAGTTGGCCAAATTCTTGCAATGATGCATTATTCCCATGTACCTTACCAACTGTAGTTTATAGAAAATATTCTAGCATAAACTCTTATCTCTTGAGGGTCAAATTCTGTAAAACTCAACAACTAAAATAGGGACTGCTAGATAATAGTCACATGCGTGTTTTGGAGATTAAACTGTCTTCTTGAAGATGGTAAAAATTAAGCCATTTTATTTTTTATTTTTATCCTCTCTTATTTTGCCCGTTTTTGTACGATTTCTAACTTTCATGTCTAATTTGAAGGATTTTTTTTTCCTAGCAGAAATCTCTTTGACTAGACTTAACTAAGTTAAAACTTAGCAAGTCACTAACCTAATTTTTTTTTTTTTTCTCAATTGGAGTAGATAGACTAAACTATTGCCCGGTTCACACTCCATCCACGTCTATTGAACAGGTGAAGAGGCTCATCCCTTGTTCCTTGTTTAGGGTGTGGTCTCCGGATTTTTCTTTTCCAATCTTTTCACTCCTACGTAGCCCCCTGTGCTTCAGTGGCGTTACCGCCTTGCTCAGGGTGATATGATTTTAAAAAATAATAATAATAATGCTCACCACCTATAAACTTAGACACTCCCTCATCAGTCATTCTTGACCACCATTTATGACAACGCCATGGTCTCCAGGATAGTGTATTACCATTCTCCTTTAACCACTATAGAGAAATTTTCCTACCTGCCATCAGAAAGAATGACTAATCTCCGAGAGAGCAAAACACTACTCCTCCTTTGCTTCATTCACTCAACCAACCTGAAGTGGAATGATTACATCAAATCAATTGCTGCATCTACTGCTAGGAAGTTTGGGTCCCCATGACGAACCAGGAAGTTTTTCTCATCAGAATCCAACTTGCACATTTATGAATCGACCATTCATCCTTGCATTAAATACTGTTGCCATATCTGGTCATTTGCTCCTGCTATTCATCTCAAGCTTCAACAAAATCCAAAAGTGAACCTGCGATATAAATGATCCTGACTTAACAGCCAAACTTTAGTCATTTTCTCATCAACGCGAAATGGCTTCCCTCTGTCTTTTCTACAAATATTTCCATGGCAATTGCCCTGATGCACTTCTTTCTCTGGTACTACAATCACATGAATTTAAGCATGCTACTGGATTAGCATCTAGGACCCACTATTCTGCCACTGAAATAGTTTAATGTAAACACCTCTTCTACTGGACAGTTTCTTTTCTTTCACTTTCTGTCTGCAGAACACTCTTGTTTCCCTGATATCTACAATCTCCTAAAGTTTAAATGCAGCCTCAACTGCCATCTTTTATCTCCTTGAATCCCATCGATCACTTATGCTTTTTTTTGTACCTCAATTTTTCTCTCACTATATCCCTATGCACCAGGTACAGTCCTGCCTTGCTTGGGGTAAAATGATGAAAAAAAAAAGAATTCTTTCAGTTTTTTATCTTTCTTCTATATTTTCCATCTAGTGAAAAACAGGAGTGTGTTAACAGCTATCATGTATCAGTTATGACTGATAAAATTATTTGACTTTGTTACATTCATTCTTTTTTACAATGCTTAAAATGATAGTCAAAGCATTTTATCAGTTTACATATTACAGCCATACATAAACTTTTTTGTTCATTCAGACATATTTTAATGATAATTTAAATGACTATACACATTCTAATAACATAAAATTAAAAAATGATGCCAAGAATGTCATTTTGGTATCCCACTAACAAAACCAACAATCATGATTTGTTAGTTTGTATTCCCTTGAGGTTTCTTGTTGAAATGTGAAGATAGCTTGTAAAACAAAGCTAACTCAAAACCTGATGAGAATAATATATATATATAAAAGTCAATCTGAGTCTGTGTGTAACTGTTTCCTATGCACGCCTACATTTTTTAAGCTATGCCATTCAAACTTTCTAGGGATACATATCTACAGAGAAGCCAGGTCGACATATACTTTTTGAATTTTAAGTTTAGCAATTTTCCCACTTTTTGTCCGAGAGAAGCCAATTGTTTACGTTTGCTCCATAAAACATAAGATGGTTGCTGAATTATGTCACAGAAATCAAATCACATGTATCAAACGTGACTAAAATATTTTTTTATTAATAAAAAAAAAGAGCCTTTATATTTAATTTTTTTTCCTCTAAAATTAAATCTCTACATTTTTAAATATCCTTCAAAAATTTATGAACTGAGAGCGTTATAGATTTTATATTTCTAATTTTAGTAAAACAAAATAAATAATTTTTATTTTTATGTTAAAATCATTTAGTCAACAAAAAACGTAAATATTTTCCCCCATGATTTTGAAACAAAAACAAACGCAATGTTGTTTACAATGTCACACAAAACATCAACTTGTGTTTATGCAAAACAAAAGAAAATAGATTTTTTTTAATGGAATTTTTTAACAATTTTTATATAATTATTTTTTATATAACCAAGTCCTACTACTAAAATGTTCTGAGTTGCACGAGCAATGCTGGGCTATGATGCTAGTAATAAAGCTATTTGACTAAATATTATGAATTTGGGTTATGTCAAAGTGACAATCTGAGATAAAATTATGGCCTGCTGATATGCTAACGACCATTACCGAGTACATATACCAGGCACTTGACAAGAATGGTGAAGCCCGAACCATTGACTTGGATATATCAAAAGCGTTCGACAGGGTCTGGGATGCTGGCCTCTTGTGCAAACTGCAGAGCTACGGTATAACTGGACATTTGTTTGACCTCATCCAGTCACTCCTCTCTAACTGAACATTGAAGGTGGTATTAAATGGGCATGCCTCCCAAAACCACCATACGAACGCGGGCGTCCCTCAAGGTTCTATCCTAGGTCCCACGTTCTTTCTGATCTACATGAATGATCTCCCCGACGCCATTAGATCCCAAGTTGGCATGTATGCCGATGACACAACAATCTACTCTCGCATCGATCAAAAACCAGGTGTGGGCGACAAAGCGAACCTCGCTGCCATGCTTGAAAAGGACCTCCAATCCGTAGTGACCTGGGGTAGGAAATGGCTAATAAATTTCAATTCTTCTAAAACGAAGTTGTCATCAACTAACCACCATAGACAATCACATCTACCTCCCATTAGCATGGGACAGGCTAGCCTCCCAGAGAGTAAAATACTATGCCTCCTTGGTCTTACACTTTTGGCAGACCTCAAATGGAATGATTACATCAAATCCATTGCCAAATCTGCTGCTATGAAAGTCAGCTCTCTGTGCAGTGCCCGGAAGTTTTTCCCACCTGAATCTATTCTGTGCATATACAAATCTACCATCCGCCCATGTATTGAATATTGCTGCTATATCTGGTCGGGTGCCACTCCTTGGGCTTCTTGACAAAATACAAAGGAGGATCTGTAACGTGGTTGATACTGACTTGGCAGATCGGCTGCAACCACTCTCTCACCGGCATGATGTGGCTTCCCTGTGCCTCTTCTACAAGTACTTTCATGGCTTCTGCTCCGATGAACTTAGAGCACTGGTGCTGCCTAAGCAGGAATTTACATGAGATACTAGATTAGCAACTAGGTCCCACCCTTTTACAGTTAAACAGATAAGATGTAACCGTAAATTCTACTCCAACAGCTTCTTTTCCTGTGCTTCCTGCCTGTGGAACTCCCTTCCACAAGTCTGCTTTCCCCGACAGCTACAATCTCCAGGTGTTTAAATGTAGGGTCAATAGGCACCTCCTATCACCCTAACTCCCAATTATTCTCACAACACTCATCTACCCAACCCTCATTCTTGGTATCCTTACCCGCCTATCACCCACCCTCTGTCATTTCCTATATTTAACCATCCTTCCTCCACTCTATGTAGCCCCCCTGCACAGTAGTGGCAGTGACATGCCTTGCTCGGGGTGAAACGCTTATAAAAAAAAAAAATCTAAGTGAATGTGGGAGATTAAATTAACTTACAAGCGGTATCAACTTCACTTATGACGCAGGCAAAATGGGTTTTGTTTTATATGCCATCAAATATGGTCATATATATCTATAAAGGTGGATCACTAAGTAATTTATTGAATTTCAAACTAAAACAATTCAGTTTTCTCTGATTTAAGTTCACCGCTGTCAATATTTCCTCAGTTTCGCTTAATAATGGTTCCAAAGAACAAGAGTCATGCTGGAAATTCAGATATTTCAAGAGAAGGCATAAAGTGCTTCCTTTGAGTGAAAAGGTTAAAGTTCTCAATAAATCATATCCTGATGTTGCTGTAGTAAGTAGTAATCATTTATTACAGAATTTTTATTACAGCATATGTCGCGATTATTAACATTGTTCTATTATGAGTCATTGTTGTGAATCTCCCTCATAGCTCATCTATAAAATGAGTTTCATTCTGCAGGGTGCCAGGGGAAAATTGTTGCAGTTTTATTTTTATGAAGAATCTGCAATATTATCAGTCCTGACCTTCATCTCAGTTTCAGTCACTTTCCAACAAACAAATAAAAGATGCGATGGGTAAATTGTAGCCATTTTATATTTTTAATGTTACACGTGCATTGTAATTCTTTATTTTGATTGCACAGTATAGTTGAGTCAGCTGGGCACTGTCTGTCAGAAAAGAGCACCATGACAATTCACTCAGCCGGAAATTTAGAAATGGCATGCTGGAAACTCCTTGTAACAACAAGAATGAACGAAAAACAAGAATTATGGCAGCACTCACAGCAAAACAAGAATTATGGCAGCACTCACAGCAAAACAAGAATTATGGCAGCACTCACAGCAAAACAAGAATTATGGCAGCACTCACAGCAAAACAAGAATTATGGCAGCACTCACAGCAAAACAAGAATTATGGCAGCACTCACAGCAAAACAAGAATTATGGCAGCACTCACAGCAAAACAAGAATTATGGCAGCACTCACAGCAAAACAAGAATTATGGCAGCACTCACAGCAAAACAAGAATTATGGCAGCACTCACAGCAAAACAAGAATTATGGCAGCACTCACAGCAAAACAAGAATTATGGCAGCACTCACAGCAAAACAAGAATTATGGCAGCACTCACAGCAAAACAAGAATTATGGCAGCACTCACAGCAAAACAAGAATTATGGCAGCACTCACAGCAAAACAAGAATTATGGCAGCACTCACAGCAAAACAAGAATTATGGCAGCACTCACAGCAAAACAAGAATTATGGCAGCACTCACAGCAAAACAAGAATTATGGCAGCACTCACAGCAAAACAAGAATTATGGCAGCACTCACAGCAAAACAAGAATTATGGCAGCACTCACAGCAAAACAAGAATTATGGCAGCACTCACAGCAAAACAAGAATTATGGCAGCACTCACAGCAAAACAAGAATTATGGCAGCACTCACAGCAAAACAAGAATTATGGCAGTACTCACAGCAAAACAAGAATTATGGCAGTACTCACAGCAAAACAAGAATTATGGCAGCACTCACAGCAAAACAAGAATTATGGCAGCACTCACAAGACCATCTTGAAGAGATGTAGACAGTTCTGAAGTCATCTAGAGTTTGAGTTTTGTTTAATGACATATCAACAACTGTGGGTTATTTAACGCAAAAAAAAAGCGTGATTTTGAGGTATTTTTTTCATGTTTGGTGAAAGTGAGCAGGTGGATGAAAATTTTTATTTTAGAAAACTGGCGACGTTTTCTAGTTTTGTATTCAAAAATGTATTGCTGGTAATAAATTTTCCTTCAAAAATGTATATTTTCTTTTAAAGTCTATTTTATGTATATATTTTTATAAAAGTGTACTTTTATGCTTTCATAGTGTTTTGACCCCAGTTTAGGAATTAACTATTTGCCCATAGCTGGAACCCTAACAGGTGCTACCACTTCAGGTCAGGATAGACCTGAGAACAACAATTAAGAGGTGGTTCCATGCTCCTTATAACCTCCTAATTAGAGGCTTTACTGCAAGCTTGAGTTTACTGTCATGCCCAGAACTAGAAGTTGTCTAGAAGTCATGGCTGAAGCCAACGGCAATTTATTAAATAAATTTACTGTTTCCGTTTTTTTTTTAATCCTTTCACCCCAAGCAATGCAATTTTACTGCCACTTCTGCACAGGGGGGTTACAAAGAGAAAATTGATGAGAATAAGTGGTTAGTTATAGGAAATGTTGGGAGGAGAATAATAGATAGATGAGAATACCGAGTATGGGGGTGGTGTAGATGGGAAGAGAGTTTGAGAGAATGGGTGCAAGTTAGTGTGATAAGAGGTATCTATCAACCTTATAAACCTGGAGATTGTAGCTGTCGGGGAAGCAAGTATATGGAAGAGAATTCTACAGGTGGGAAGTGTGAGAAAAGAAGCTATTAGGGTAGAAACTGCGATTACATTTTATCTCTTTTACTGTGAAAGGGTGGGACCTAGTTGCTAATCTAGTATCTCATGCAAATTCATACCTAGGGAGCAGCAGTGATCTAAGTTTATCAGAGCAGAAGCCGTGAAAGTATTTATAGAAGAAGCACGGAGAAGCCACATCATGCTGGTGAGACAGTGACTGCAGCCAGGCTGCCAAGTCAGTATTGATCACATTACAGATTCTCCGTTGTATTTTGTCAAGAACCCCAAGGAGAATAGCAGGGGCACCTGACCAGATGTGGCAGCAGTATTCAATATACGGGCGGGTGGTAGATTTGTATATGTGCAGAATGGACTCAGATGGAAAAAAAACTTCCTAATCCTGCACAGAGAACCAACTGTCATAGCAGCGGATTTAGCAATGGATTCAATATAGTCATTCTACTTGATGTCCCGAGATTTTGAGGCCAAGGAGGCATAGTGTTTTACTCTCAGAGAGGCTAGCCTGTACCATGCTAATGGGAGGTAGGAGCAATTGTCTATGTTGGTTAATTGATAGCAGCTTCATTTTGGAAGCATTAAAATTTACGAGCCATTTAGTACCCCAGGTCCTTCTCAAGCTCAGCAGCAAGGTTCACTTTGTCACCCTCACCAGATTTTTGATCAAAGCGAGAGTAAACTGTGGTGTTGTCGGCATACATGCCTACTTGGGATCTTATAGCATCGGGGAGATTGTTAATGGAGATCCAAAAGAGCGTAAGACCAAGGATAGAGCCTTGAGGGACACTTGCGTTCGTATGGTAGTTTGTTGAGGCATTTCCATTTAATACTACCTTCAATGTGTGCTTACAGAGGAATGACTGGATTAGGTCAAACAAATGTCCAGTTATACCATAGCTCCGCAGTTTGCATGGAAGACCAGCATGCCAGACTGTCAAATGCTTTGGAAATATCCAAGGCAATGGTCGTTAGCATATCAGCAGTTAACTTGGTGAAGTGGAAGCCATACTGTTTGTCCGAGAGGAGCCTGTGGGCTGTGAGATGCTGAACCACCTCGGCATTGATAATGGCTTTGAACACTTTGCCAAAGATTGGAAGAAGGCTGATAGGGTGGTAATTAACGGACTCCAGGGGTTCTACAGTATTCTTAAATATAGGAACTACAGAGGAAGACTTCCAACAGGTAGGAAAGCAGGAAGTAGATAGGCAGAAATTATAGAGTTTAGAGAGGACAGAGTAGAGTTCAGGGGCACATTTCTTCAGGAGTTTTGGGGCACATTAAGGTTTTACTTTTACAGAGTTGTCAGTAGTCTTTGTTACCCAACTTACAGGATGCTATGCGTCGCTTCATTTTGGCAGCAAACAATATCTTAGCTTTGTTAAGTATCTTTTTACACTAATAACATGCTGAGGTGAAAAGGTGCCTGTTTTGGTCCGACGCGTGGCTTTGATAAAGCCTGAGGAAGTGATTCCAGTGGGCAATGGTGGCCAAGCAAGTGGGCAAGAACCAGGATGACGAATGGGATTTAAGTTGAAATTTCCTGGCTGGGATGAAAACATCGATGCCAGCCTTAACCCCAGAGGAGACCTCGGATGCACAGTCTTAAATGGGAAGATTAAAAACGTTGTTCCGAGGGACGTCACACAGGAAGTTATGGAACGAGTCCCATTCTGCTCTTTGGTAGCAGTAGGATATTCTGCTGGTCTGAGTTTCCTGGGAGTGAAAGGAGATGTTAACGGAAAGTACGGCATGGTCAGAGTTTCTGAGAGGGCAGAGCTGCTTAGCAGTGCAAGGTAATTTTTGTGTAATTTGGCTAAATGTATCTATTAAAATGAGATGCCATTGTTATTTTCATTTTTACGTCATTTAGATGACACCACCAAGTAGAATAGCAATACAAAACCTGCACAAACAAATAAATAAACACCAAACTTAAAAATCAATAATCATTTATGTCTATAGTATAAAGAAACCCAAAATGTGGAACCAAACCAATACAATATTGTAATAACAACAACAGCTAGTAATCTCTCTAAATACATTGATCTGCAACGAACCATGGCTATCAGATGACTAAGATGCCCAAACACACCTGTTCTGTGGATTCTTCTGTTGACGTAATAGAAATGCTTTGTGCTTAAAGTAGAGATATTAACGAATCATATATTGTTGATACAATCAAATTAATTACACTTTGTTATCTAGAATATTTGGGCACCTTGAGGTGGTGTAATGGTTAACAAACTAGTCTCGCTAGAATCACTGCAATTGAGTAGTGAGTCTGATCCTCACTGGGTGCCCTGTACTTTTGGCTTTGTGCCATATCTAAGCTGTGCTTAGAAAATCACCACAAAACATGACACCTAACTTAATTTGGACACCTTGGTGTGGTGTAATCGTTAACAAGCTCATCTCGCTAGAATTATTATAACTGAGTAGTGAGTTCGATCCTCACTGGGTACCCCCTACTTTTGACCGTGTGTCACATCTAAGCCACACTTAGAAAATCACCTTCCTCCAGGTTTGGGGGTTGGGCGCAGAGCTAACAACACTGCCCCATAAAAAACAGTTTCTTACGGGAACAACAAAAATGCTACCCTTCACACCATTGGGTGTAACAGAAAAAATTATTTATTTATCTTGAATATTTGAATGTTGCTGCCACATATTGTCTGGTGCTTTTGTTATAGATTTAGAAATTCTTAATAAAATTTAAAGAAAATATCCGTAAGGTCATTAGTTCTGATCTGGAATCGCACCTTCAGTCTCTCTCTCTCATCACCTTAATTTAGCTTCAGTCTACATTTCCTATAAATAATTTCATGATCACTTTTATGATGAACTTTCCTCTATGGTATCTAGACTTTATGAATTTAAGTGCAGTCCTAGACTAGTGGAAGAGTTTACTCATTTCACAGTTGAAATGGCTGGATGTAATTCGAAGTTCTATGCTGACCGTTTCTTTTATTGCACTTCTCATTTGTAGAATTCTCTTATGGCTATTTTTTTCCAGTCAAATTTAATCTTTAATCCCTGGCATTATAGTGGCTTTTTTACTCTGCTTAAGGTAAAATGATTTAAAAAAAAAACAAGAAAGACTTCCCTGAAGTCTAATAAAACATTTCTGTAAAATAATGTAATGCTTTTGCATTTTTTTTATCCAATATATAAATCATTTTTCATTTTTTATTGATAAATTATGGTATGCAACCTATACACATTTGACTATAGATATGATGACTGAATGGTAAACTTCAGATAGGTATAAATCAAGTGGAATAAAAACTGTGAAAGGTGTCAACATGGATTATTCTTCTAACAGCCAAATTAATCTGAATACCGTCATCTTTAATATAAGACTGCTGCCATAAAAAAAAATGGATGGAAGTTAATAGAATTTTGTTTGGCAAAAGCAAGCATCTAACAGAATGTCACTGAGAACTTATTACCATATATGGTGAAAATGTATTTAGCATGAAGTAGGTATGATACACAGTTATAAATCTGCAAGATGAGCCTCCTGTAGGACATCCACACTCATCCTCAATGAACGATCATATTGCACACAAAGATTTTGATCCAAGATGACACACATTATATGGCTATTGAACATCATTTTCTGGAGTTGTTCATCCATGAAATTGCCCGTAAAGTTTGAAATATCAAAAAGTATTATTTTTTTAAGACCCAAAGCAATTAACTGAAGAAGATAACTTCCAACATATAGAAGTTTTTCCCAGTTTTTGAACAGATTCACACCTCTCACTTGTCTGTGGAGTAAGAGAAGACAATTACTCTCTGTTTTCTGTTTAGGATTAGGTTTCTGGTTCCTTCTAAAGTCTTTTTTTTCTTTGTCACTTCAGGCAGCCCTTTGCATCTTTGTGGCATTTTCACCTTACTTGGGGTGGATTAAAAATAAGAATGTATGGAGGAGCTGATGAACCATCCAAAAACATCTGCAAAGAAATTAATAACTGTGTCCTTAAATACAAAGTTGAGCTGCTAGTGGACTAGATATAATATTTTTTTTAATCATTTCACTCAAGGCATATTGAAAAAAGCCGCAGAACCTCAAGGGGTTACTGAAAGGGAAAGAAACAGCGGACAATAAAAGAACAGTCTTCAAAGAGAAAGGTGATGATTTTTTTTTTAGCTGCTAGATTGATTTGTTTAATTATTTCACAACAAGCAAGGAAATAAAAGCCATAAATATGCAAGGGGTTACTGAGAGTGAAAGAACCAAAGAGAATAATAAAAGAACAGGTTTCAAGGAGAAAAGTGATATTTTTAGATTTAGCTGCTAGATTGATTTGTTTAATTATTTCATCCCAATAAAAGCGACTAAGAACCAAGGACTTACTGAAATGGAAAGAAATAGAGACGACAATAAAAAGATAGGTTTCAAGAAGAAAGGTGATGATTTTAAATTCAGCTGCTAGTGTAATTTATCTAACCATTTCATCCAAAAAAGGCAATAAAAACCACTAAGATGCAAGGGGTTACTTAGATGGAAACAAACAGAGATGGTTTATAAAAGGACAGGATTCTGGAAGACAGTAAGGATTGATATTGCATTTAAACTTTGAACATCGTAGTTGACATGAAAACAGTAAACCAGATAAAAGTTTCACGATTGAGAAGTGTGGGGGAACATAGAATTGATGGTTATAAATAGCAATTTTAACAGTGAAATTATGATACCAAGTACCAAACTAGCACTATGTATAAATTTGTAAAATCAAGTTACCAATAAAGAAACAACCATTACCATTAAAATAGTCATAAAAAAAAGCAAAGGGAAACTATATTATGGTAGTGCAAAACTGACGGAATCCAAGAGGCGAGATCAGAACAGATAACATCATTTTTTACGGCTTATTAACCCTTGCCAGGTTATTTAAAGCCAGAAAATATTTTCAGATTTTAAGAATATTTTTGTAAGATAATGATTTAGTGATGCAAGTCTTACTGCCCATAGCTGGGAAGAGTAGAAGTGAATTCATACTTTTCCCAAATGTATTTGCATGTCAGTCAATTAAGTGCCATAAGTAACACACACTTTGGACGATCATGTCTCGAAAGAGACATGACTGACTGGGAAGAAGATTATCCGGCAGTAGGTTGCCATTGTTTTCTGCGGTAGACTGGTTGCCAGCCAAGGCTATAGAACTGAATCTGTCCTGTTATTTGACTCATAGCTAGAGGGGGAAGAGATGTATTATATTATTAAGTAGTAATTAGTGGGGGATTAGTTTATTACTTCATAACAATATAAAACTGATCCTCCATTTTATGTCCAGTTAAAGCCTTGATCATGTTTTCAACTATTATATTCATTCAGTCAGTTAAGTGCCATATGTGAAACACGCTTATTTTTTTTTTTTTTAAATCATGTCACCCCAAGCAGGGCATTCCACTGCCACTATAGCGTAGGGGGTTACATAGAGCGATTGGGTATAAAAAATGTCAGAGGGAGGGTGATAGACGACTTTGGAAGTCCATAGGGAGAGAGTGGGTGTGAGTTAGTATGATAAGAGGTGTCTATTGACCTTACATTTAAACTCCTGGAGGTTGTAGCCGTTGGAGAAGCAAGCATGCGGTAGGGAATTCCACAGGTGGGAAGTGCAAGAAAAGAAGCTGTTTGAGTAGAAATTGTGGTTACATTTCATCGATTTCACTGTAAAAGGGTGGGACCTAGTTGCCAATCTAGTATCTCGTGCAAATTCACATCTAGGGGGCACCAGTCATTTAAGTTCGTCAGAGCAGAAGCCATGAAAGTATTTATAGAAGAGGCACAGGGAAGCCATGTCACGCCGGTGAGAAAGTGACTGCAGGCGGTCAGCCAAGTCGGTATCAATCACATTACAAATTCTTCGCTGTATTTTGTCAAGAACCCCGAGGAGAATAGAAGGGGCATCTGACCAGATGTAGCAGCAGCACTCAATACATGAGTGTCAGGCCAAGCAGGCATAGTGTTTTACTCTCTGGGAGGCAAGCCTGTTCCATACTAATGGGAGGGAGGTGTGGTTGTCTGTGGTGGTTAATTGGCAGCAGCTTCATTTTGGAAGAATTGAATTTTACAAGCCATTTCTTACCCCAATAAACCACGGATTGAAGGTCCTTTTCAAGCTCGGCAGCGAGGTTCGCCTTGTCACCAACACCAGATTTTTGATTGAGGTGAGAGTAAACTGTGGTATCATCGGCGTACATGCCTACTTGTGATCTTATGGCATCGGGGAGATCATTGATATAGATTAGAAAGAGCATAGGACCTAGGATAGAGCCTTGGGGGACACCCGCGTTTGTAGGGTAGTTCTGGGAGGCATATCCATTTAATACCACCTTCAGTGTGCAGTTCGAGAGGAATGACTGGATTAAGTCTAACAAAAGTCCAGTTATGCCATAGCTTCGCAATTTCCGTAGAAGGCCGGCATGCCATACTCTGTCGAATAGAAATATCCAACGTGACGGTTCGGGCTTCACCATTCTTGTCAAGAGCCTGGTATATGTACTCAGTGATGGTCGTTAGCATATCAGCAGTAGACTTGGTGAAGTGGAAGCCATACTGTTTGTCCAAGAGGAGACCATGGGCTGTGAGATGCTGAACGACCTTCGCATTGATAATGGCTTCGAACACTTTGCCGAAGATCGGAAGAAGGCTGATGGGGGCGGTAAGTTGCAGGGTCCAAGGGTTCACCAGTGTTCTTGAATATTGGAACCACAGAAGAAGACTTCCAACAGGCAGGAAAGCAGGAGGAAGATAGGCAGAGGTTGTAGAGCTTAGAAAGGATAGAGGAGAGTTCAGGGGCACAATTCTTCCAGACTATGACTGGGATTCCATCCCCACCACTCGCTTTGTGAGGGTCCAGTTTTGAGATTATGCTAGAAATCAGCAAGGGTGTGATGTGGATGTCATTCAATTGGGCCTCAGTTCTGGATGGGAAATCATGTGTATGGAATCCAGACGAATCCAGACTCAAATTGGTTGAGAATCTATGGGTAAAGCATTCAGCCTTGTCCGCTGAGGAGGTGAAGACCTCAAACTTGTTGATAAGTGGTGGGCAATCGTGTCATTCCGAGCTGATTTCCACTGCATCACAACCCACATCCATATGTAAGGGACTATAATGAACCCAACAGAGATTACAACTCAGCTCTCTGATTAATATTTCCAAACCTGTATCCATTATGCCACCCACACATCCAAACTCAGAGCACCTGGTATTCCCAAGTCACTACTCTTTTAGGTACTAACCAGGCTTGACATTGCTTAACATTGGTGATCATACAGGAATCAATGTCTAAATGTTATGTGGCTGTAAGCCTGATAACATTACAGAATCTTTCAATATAATTTAGAAGAATCAGATTAGACATGACAGCAAAATTCAATGCATGGATGAACGGTAGACTTCTCAGACACTAAGACCAGACAGATGAAAACTATTCATAAAAGAAAATAAAATAAAACCAAGATGTTTTCATATGAATGCCCTCCTTTTGTGCAGAAAAAAACATACAGCCAGTTTGAGGGAAGTGTGCTTTCACTAATATGTTTTAACACATCACATAACCAGCAGGTACTAAGGACTATTATCTGTGTGGGTGCCTCAAACAAAATTTATCGGAGAAGTTGTTCCCCACAGATAACGCAGGTTTTTCGCATTATTCAGATAATATTCCAACTTTGTGAAGGAACTGAAATCAAAATTGAGGAAACTGAAAGTGATAATTGCATTCATCATTAAAGAAGATCTCCCAAAAAAGAATGGAAGAATAAAAAAAGCATAAGTGTGATTAATCACACTACAATCTCCAAGAATTTAAATGTAAAGTCAATCGTCATTTTCCATTTCACTAACCTGTATCCTCTCTCTCATGCTCCTTTCTCAGTACATTCCACTCTCATCAGTATTCTCATCCTTCTCTTACCCACTTCCTGACACCCACTAGAACCTGTCAATCTTTCTCATAACTTTCCTCCTATGTAACCCCCTGCAAATTAGTGGCAGTAAAATGCCTTACTTAGGGCGATATTTAAAAAAAAAAAAATGTTGTTTGTGTAATCTTTATAGAAATTTCAAGACTATTCCATCTGATATTATTTTTACAATGAAACCTTAACACTGTAGAGTTCTATGGTTTATTTAAGAAATATCTACTAAGAATATCTTTGTAGATGAACTGCTAAGACAGTGAGATGACCTCAAGATAAATGTTCAAGTCTAGCTGAAGACAACTTCTTTGATTCAGAAATTATGAATCTAAAAATTGCTGATCATTGAAAAGAATATAGAAATTGTTTTACTGATGGGTAAGTGGTGGGGGGTGGAGAGAAAATCGCATTAGATTCTACAATCGTTGCATATCGAATTTGAGTTTTCTGCAGTGGATGAGTGCTAAGAACATGAGAGATTGAGAAGAGAACAAATTCAGGAAAAATGAAGAGAATTATTTTTAGGAAGAGAAAAATTAAATAACTGAGAAGAAAAACAAAATTAATTCTCTTACAAGTTAACACAAACAACTCTTTATATTAGGTTCGCTTAGAAACAACTTTCACACTCCTCATCAGTCTTTTAAACAAGAGAAAAGATATTTTTCTGTTTTTTTAATCCTATCACCCCAAGCAAGGCAGTCCACTGCGACTATAGCGCAGGAGGTTACATAGAGCGATTGGGTATAAAAAATGTCAGAGGGAGGGTGATAGATGAGTTAGGAGGTACGTAGGAAGAGTGTTGGAGGGAATGGGTGCATGTTAGTGTGTTAGGAGGTGTCTATTGACCTTACATTTAAACTCCTGGAGGTTGTAGCCATTGGGTAGGCAATCATGCAGAAGGGAATTCCACAGGCGGGAAGTGCGAGAAAAGAAGCTGTTGGAGTAGAAATTGCAGTTACATTTCATCGGTTTCACTGTAAAGGAGTGGGACCTAGTTGCCAATCTAGTATCTCATGCAAATTCACACCTAGGAGGCTCCAGTGATTTAAGTTCATCCGAGCAGAAGCCGTGAAAGTATTTATGGAAGAGTCACAGGGAAGCCACATCACGCCGGTGAGAGAGTGACTGCAGGTGGTCAGCTAAGTCGGTATCAATCACATTACAGATTCTCCGCTGTATTTTGTCTAGAAGCCTGAGGAGAATATAGTCCTTGTTCATTGTTTGTGATTGTGTTTCTGGTTCCTTCTAAAATCTTTCACTCCTAACCCCTCATGTCTTAGTGGCATTGTTGCCTTACTTTAAGTGAATTGATTTAAAAGAATATGTAGTATGACATGTTTAATACCAATAGAAATAGTGGTATATTTGTGGTTGGAGCAGAAAAAAATGGAGAGATGTAAATGACGCCAATTAGTTGGCATAAGCTTATCGATTAGTTCCTGCTACCAAAAGTCAGATTTCCTCTGACAAAGGGTGACGGTTGGAATTTCAACAGAGATTGTTTTTTAATTTCTGATTCCAGATATTGTCTTGTCAGAGAATATTAGCCTGAGAATTAAAATAAAAATCAACCCAACATAAAAGCAATACTTGTAAATCTCAGAATCGATAGTTATTGATTTTAGTGCACCCAAAAAATCAATATGCGCCTCAGGTAGACATTTTAGTTTATTTTTTTGTGACATACAATATCCTTGGGAACATTATTGTTATGTCTTCATTGCCTTAAATGAGCTTGAGGTTGGCAGTCTTGCTGAATCTGCATTGTACAAAGTTTGCTTACAACCAGTCATCTTGTAGCAATTTATGACAATTTTTAATGTCAGCATAATCATTCAACCACGGCAGTAGTTGAAGATATTCTTAAGTCCAACATTGAGTGAATCTAGGCAGCTTTCAAGCTTCACCGCTAATTCAGTTCTCAACCAAATTTTAAACACTTTACAGAGTTACATTTTGAAAAACAAGTTTTGAATTTTGGTTCAGTAGAAAAAAAAACATAAAACAAAATATGTGAAGTCCAAAAGGGGAGACTAACTACATAAGTGAGTGACTGACTAACGCTTCTAATAATATAACTTTTTTCTGTTAAATATTTTCACATGTGGCTTTCAACATTTAAATTCTGTTATCTTTTATCATTTTTTTATTAATCAAACTGTGCTTACCACTTATTTTTCAGATTGATAAACAGAATTAATAATAAATAATCAATTTTTTTTTTAATTACTTGCATATAATTTTTTTTCTTTTTAATATATTTGAATAAGATTTTCAGAATTAAATTTATATTAAATTATTAACAATGCCCAGAAAAATCAAGAATTACATGGAAAAATATGCGCATGAAAAGTAATATTCTTAAACTTGAAAAATAACAAGACAAGTCATTAAACCTGGAAAAGTAAAAGACAAGATATTGTGAAGTAAAAAATAAAAAATTTCTTACTTAGAATATGACAGCTAAAAATTTGAATTATTTTTAGCTGTGATATTTTAAGTAAGAATTTCTTATGTTTTACTTCACTAAAATATCTTGTCTTTTAGTTTTCCAGGTTTAATAACTTGTCCTGTTCTTTTCCAGGTTTAACATAATTTTAATATTACTTTCCATGTGCACACTTTTCCATGTACAAACATTTGAATGCGTCCACTCATCTTTTTACATCTGCAGTTTCTTCAGCCAATACTTTTTCTGATATGAGTCCAGTGCCAAAGCTTTAGTCAAATTACACTTTTGCTTACTCTTGCATTTCATTGCAGTAAGAAATACATACTTCAAAAGTATTGTATAGTATGCCCATCAATAAATGAAATTGTACTGATTGCTCATTCTTATTCAGTGCATATCTGAACCTTAGTCAGTTTATATATATTTTATACCGGAATCATTCGCCTTCAACAATGTACATCATGCTACCAATGTGTTGAATTATTTTTCCTTCCTACCAATCTTTATGGCCTTAAATTTTTCAAAAAAACTGATCACTGATCTTAAATGATCTGGCAGCTTGAAATTTTAGTATCTTTTTTATTTCCATGTAGTAATTTGTCAAAAATAGATCTCATTGTATAGCAAACATGAGCTATGGTGGTGACTTTTGCATATGACATCATTCTATATACATTCAAAAATTCCTACAGTGCTGTATCTTCTTCTTTAAGTCTTTAGCTTTTCTTAAGGCTCCTTTGAAGGAATCGACGGACCTCTTGGCTTGATCATTTTTTATCTTGGATGATAAATCAGAGTTGTCAAGTGTTCAACTGCATAACTTTTTTTTTTTTTTTGCAAAAGTTTTTAAACTCACTTAACTAAACTGAGTTATATTATCAAACAACACATTGACAGGTTATCCAAATCTTGCAAAAGGTTCACGTAAAAATTTAATTGTTTTTACAGTAGTTTTTACAGTAGTTTATGCTTCAATATCTTGGGCCATTTTGTGAAACTGTTGACTACAATTAAGTAGTCTGAACTGTTTAGTGGTCCAGTAAAATCCATTTGTCATCTTGCCTATGGTTGATCAGTGCTCAGCCATGCCTGTTAATTTATAGCTGGTGATTTTGCTGCTGAATTACAACCATTACAGATTTTAACTTTGTTTTGAATATCTTTGTCCAACATTGGCCAATAAGCATAGTTTATCATCAGTGACATCATCCTCACTATTCCCAGATGTCCGATGTGAAGTTGTTTTAAAACCCTTTTTTGGTAGTCATAACAGAATTACTACTCTTTCTACATACAAAAGTACTCCATTACAAATAAAAATGCAGTATTATTGTTACCAGAGTTACTTTTAATTTTAGTCTGTTTTAACTTAAATGATGACAAAACTTTAGGTCTGACAAAGTAAAACTGGTAGCTACTCTTGAAAAGGACTAAAAATCAATTGTTAACTCAGGTAAGAGACGACTTGTAAATTTGAACACTTTCAAAATCAAATTGATATCCTTTACTCCTTACAGAGAGCCATTTTTACTCTCAATCAACATAGCAAATCTCTGCTGCTTCTTGGGCACACATTTCTACTGACATGAAGTAGAGTGTTTATATTAAATACTATTCTATGCAATGAATATTGCTAAAATATCTGGTCTGGTGCTCTTGCTATATATAAATATATATAAATATATATATATATATATCTCAAGATTCTTAACAAAATCCAAAGAAGGGTTTGTAATATTATCTGTCTTGGCATCTCACCTTCAGTTACTTTTTCTACCATTATGATGTAGCTTCCCAGTGTTTTTTCTGTAACTATTTTCATGGCAGTTGTTTTAATTAGCGCTCTTCCTTGGTATCTGAACTACATGAATTTAAGTGTACAACCAGATTGGCAACTATGTTTCATTGTTTTACTGTTGAAATAGCTAGACGTAACCTTAAGTTCTATTCTAAGAATATCTTTTCTTTCACTTCTCACGACTAGAATTCTTGATTTCTAGCTTCTCTGCCAACTACCATCTTAAAAAAATACAAAACAAATTGTACTTCTGTTCCTGAATTCTGTTATTTTATTGTCAGTCTCCCACTCCTTGTAATTCTTTGTGTCTTAGTGGCATTCCTTGCTAAGGAAAATGATTTTAAGGAGAAAAAAAGCTATGTCCTGCAGATACATTGAGTTCTTGAAAGGTTTTACAGTACCTTACTGAATTTTCCTTTACTGTAATTTCATATGACTGTTTGCTGGTTTATACCAAACTCAGATATAGTCTTCATGACTAACAGCTGCTATTACTCATTGCTACCATACAGTGTAGTGGCACCAAGCTTATTTGAATGGAATTTTATATACTACTGAATATATTTTTAAACATATTTCTATCTTCACAATCATCACTTAATTGATATATTTTTTCTAGCTTATCAACCCTTTGCAGGTTATTTAAAGCCAGAAAATATTATATTGTAAGAATTTTGGAGGGATAATGATTTTTATTGATACAAGTTCTAATTAACCCATAACTGAGGCAAGAATATTTGTGCACTAAGTGAATATAACAAACCTAACTGGAATTGAAACTCAATTGTCCAATTTCCAATTCTGGGCTTATATCCATTGCACCAACCAGTTGTTCCCAAGTGATCACCTATCTAGGTACTGACCAGGTTCAACACTGCTTAACTTTGGTGATATGAGAACTGGTCTTTCAGTAATATATATAGCAGTAAGCTCTCCATAATCAATAACCCACAGTAAGACACCTTATCAACAAACCCATATAAAGTTGTGTATTGACAATGGTTTTTCATGAGATTATAGAATCTAACACTAAAAAGTTTTTCTTTCCATGTTACTGAATATTTCATTGAGATTTCTGTTGCAAGACAAAGGCTAAAACTCTTAAAATCATCAACAACAAAAAAGTAACTAAAACGATGCATTACATAAAAGAAATGTTTTCATAATCTGGAAAGAATTCTGGTCAGACTGCAGAGTTCATGTGATTGTAAATTGTTAGCAAGGTTATTCATGCTTTCTGGCCAGCCAAGTGTCAGCCAATTGGTGATCAGCTTTTGTAGCACTTATGCTAATGCCAAGATATGGCGCCAGCTTATCAGGATAAACTGTAGCAACATCAAGTGAGTATACAGATTGAAAATAAGCTGGTTTTGCAAATGACAAAATGTCCAAGTGTGAGAGAATTATGTAGAAGTTTAGCAGGGACAGGAAATTTGTGTTTTTCCTTTCCTTTATTTTGTATTTTCAGCTTAAGAAGAAGAAAAAGAATAGTTTTCTTCAGAATGTTGTCGGGACACAATCTCTCAGGTTTTTCTTCCTTCTATCTCAATTCAATGTTTTTATAAATATGTATTTGTGGGTTAGGGTGATAATAAGCAATTGGACTCAAATTTCAGCAACTCTACGACTGATGCCAGTGTGGCATGAACAAGTGAAAGATATAAAGAAGGAAAAGAAAAAAAAAAGAAAATTGGAGAGAAAAATAAAATAGGAAAAAGAAAAGAAATAGGAAGAAAAAAAGGAAAAAATGAAAAAAATGAAAAAAATGAAAAAACGAAAAAGAAAATAAGAAACAAAGGAAAAGGGGAGAATGGGAGGGAAAAAAGAGAAAAAAGGAAAAATGATTAAAAACAAAAAAAAATTCAAGT
>JBBBDQ010001033.1:2617500-2705000 GCA_037127315.1 Ascarosepion bandense | reverse complement strand
CTCTAAGACTGCAGTAAATTAGACTCGTGAATGACCCAAACCTGCAGGAAATGTATGCAGAAAGTGTGAAAACAATATGAAAAATAAAACAGTGGCTCTAGTGACATTGGCAAATGACATTATACCAAAGTAAAAGTACATCAAAAGAAAAATTAGTGGATCACTGTAGGGATTCTTGACCTGATGCAAAAGAGACAAAAAACAGTGTAACAGAATACAAGAAACTACACAAGGAAATAAGGAGAAAATGCAGACAAGCTAAAGAAAGATGGCACAATGATAAATATGCTGAAACAGCAACTGAGTACAATAAATAATGGTGATATGCATAAAAAAATAAAGGAACTAACAGGACAAAAGACCTGCCCAGCAACAGGATGTATAAAAGCAAAGAACAGTACACTCATACTAGAAAAAGAAAAATTACTTCCGAGATGAGATGAGTATATTGCTGATTTCTTCAACGACAAGAGAGAGCAACCAACAATAAGCAAAAATGTGTTTGAACCAGAAATATTAAAAACCAAGTGGAATTGGCAATAGCCAAATTGAACAAAGCAGCAAAACCTGATGGGATTGTAATAGAGATGTTTATACACTTAAAAGTCTCTTGCATAGACAGGCTCAGAGATAATTAACACAATCTACAACAGCGGCAATATACCAAAGATCCTAAGCGGATACGTTTTCAGAGTACTATCTAAAAAAACAGATGCAAAATAATGTGAACTCGACTGAACAATTAGCTTAATGAGCCACATAACGAAACTCAACATCCGGATTCTCATGAACAGAATATGTCGCAGAATTGACTCAGAGATAGGACAAGAAAAGTATGGCTTTGTTAAAGATACCAGAATGAGGAATTACTTAGAATGCTATCTGAAAGAGCAATACCCCACTTATAATCATGGCTTTTCAAAATGCATATATGAAACGCAACGGTGTGAAGAGGGTTAATGCCAAAGGAAGTAACTCCTCACCTGGAAAGAAACAACATGAGCAACAGGTGTCACTGGGCTGTTACTTTGCAACTGTGCACAACAAAGATAAAATTACCCTAGGAACATAGAATGTCAGAAGACTGAGAAACGGAGATCAACTAGAGAATGTCAAGCAAGAAATGAGCAGATTGAACATCAAAATTTCTGGGCATATGCAAAACTTCAAAGGTCATACAATAAATAAGGTGAATTTTTCAGTATAAGAACTTTTAATATAGAGACAGAAACTTGCTTTTTTAAAGTTTTTTTCCTTTACTTCTTTTTCAAATGAATTTAATTTTTTTTGCAGATTGAGTAAGTTTTTCTTCCTTGGTTATGCAGTAATCTACAACAGCGGCAATATACCAAAGATCCTAAGCGGAGAAGTTTTCAGAGTACTATCTAAAAAGCCAGATGCAAAGTAATGTGAACTCGACTGAACAATTAGCTTAATGAGCCACATCACGAAACTCAACATCCGGATTCTCATGAACAGAGCACACAGCAGAATCAATCCAGAGATAGGACAAGAATGGTGTGGCTTCATTAAAAATACCGGAATGAGAAATGCAATATTCATGCTCAGAATGCTATCTGAAAGAGCAACAGAAATGCAGAAGAAACTATATCTGTGCTTTATAGACTATGCAAAAATATTTGACAAAGTCCGCCACAAAAACTTGATAGAAATGCTTGACAACCTCAACATTTTCGGAAAAGGGATTAGGATTAACAAGAATATATATTGGCAGCAAAATGCTTGTATAAAAACAGGAAGTAAATTCAGAAGATATACTAAAACAGAAAGGGGCATAAGGCAAGAACGTTTTTTTCTCATGAAATCTATTCAACTTATACAGCAAAACAATTCTGAAAGAAATAAAACCCTTGCTAGGATTCATCATTGGCGGCCACAATTCAACAATGTAAGACACGCAGATTACACAGTGCTGATAACAGACACAGAAAAGAGAATGCAGGGTTTGAAATTCCAATGTTTGTTAACTGAAAAAGGCCGAATTGTGCAATGGTCAAAACATTGTAAATTTGTGTTGTGGAGTAGTTTTCACACTGAAGGTTATATTCATGCTATGTCAGATGCTAATCGACTTAATGTACACAAAATATTAGGAACTTGGTAATTTTTTGCTGAAAGCTAACTCCTTAGTATTCAGCTAACTACCGACTAATATCAACTGCCTTTTAGTTCTACTGAACTCCAATAGAAGTCTAAAGAACTCCCATGAACTTCCCAACTACTTCTGTTAACTTCCTGTTAACTTATTAATATAGGAGGGAGAGTCCATTATCTGAGGAATAGGTGTGTTTCATTGTAACAATATGGCAATATAGATGAGGACAATAGTCCAAACAATATAAATAGTGTTTATAGCACCAGAAACTTATTTAACTAAAATCAAATTTGAATTCAATACATGAGGTTGCTTTCTTTTAGCTTGGGCCCAGACTGAAGTTAAATCTGCCTCCAAGATTTGCTGTTTCCTGTAAATGGTATATGTCCTGAGCTGGGACATGGCTTAATCTTGCCTGTTTGAATCTGCAGTCCTGAACATGGCTTCTCCAGACACAGAAGTAAATCCATATTATATCTAAGACCTTTCCTTCTTGTTTCTTTTTACACTCTGTTTGCTGTGTAGATATATATTATTCTCCACATGGGGCATATGTATGTAAGTATATAGATTTTTGTGTATGTTTTAGTGTGTAAAAGTCTTTCAGAGAACAAAGCATGTTTCTCATACTTTTTATTTTCAGCTATCCTGTTCTGTACATGAACTATAGTGTTATATCACAGATATAATAATACCCATAAAGAGGGAAAGACAAG
The DNA here is from genome assembly GCA_037127315.1 of Ascarosepion bandense. Classification (NCBI taxonomy): domain Eukaryota; kingdom Metazoa; phylum Mollusca; class Cephalopoda; order Sepiida; family Sepiidae; genus Ascarosepion; species Ascarosepion bandense. The sequence continues at coordinate 2,702,168 of JBBBDQ010001033.1, read as the reverse complement.
TGGCAGAATAAATCTTTCTTCTCTAGTTCTCCCTCATAAAAGTAAAAAAACATTTGTATTTTGTTGCATTCATTTTCTGTAATACCAATAACTGTAATTTTACAGAAAAGAAACATTTGTTTTTGTCTTAAAATTAAGTAAGTCTTATTCAGAACAATATAGAAATTACATCAGGTTTATATATTGCACATAAAATTGTCTTGTTAAGCTTAATCCCTATTTTAGCTATCTGCTTCTCTAAGTAAGAATATACAGATTGTAAAACCAGTCATGTTGCAAGCATAAATTAGAATGACCGTAGTTGGTGGCCATCCAACTTCACAATGAGAACCTCACACTGTTGCTTGCCCAATTCCAATTCAACCAAATTAACAGTTTTTAAATCAACTATTACATGATTTTCCCATTATCTAAGCAAGGGATTAATACTTAATATCAACTTAGAGAACTCTTTGCATTAGTAGCTTTCTGATATCAGCTAATGAATCTTGTTCCAAACACCAACCATGTTCTGTAACATGACAATTCAGAAAGTTTGCAACCATGGCCCTCCACAACTTCTTGTTCTTTGTAATTCTTACTAATGAACAATAACAAACTTTCACAAAATAAAAAAAGAGGGTTTAGATTTTTAAAAATAACTTCTTTTTAAACAATCGATGAGCTTAGATCACTGGTGCCGCCTAAGCACGAATTTACACGAGATACTAGATTAGCAACTAGGTCCCACCCTTTTACAGTTAAACAAATAAGATGTAACCGTAAATTCTACTCCAACAGCTTCTTTTCTCGCGCTTCCCGCCTGTGGAACTCCCTTCCACAAGTCTGCTTTCCCGACAGTTACAATCTCCAGGTGTTTAAATGTAGGGTCAATAGACACCTCCTATCACACTAACTCCCAACTATTCTCACAACACTCTCATCTACCCAACCCTCATTCTCGGTATCCTCACCCGCCTATCACCCACCCTCTGTTATTTCCTATATTTAATCAGCCTTTCTCCACTCTACGTAGCCCCCTGCACAGTAGTGGCAGTGACATGCCTTGCTCGGGGTGAAACGCTTATAAAAAAAAATAAAAATAAAAAAAATATCAACCGATTAAGAAAATTTACAAATGCTTTTAATTCTTCAACTGAGATTTCCATTTCTCTCTAGCTAATGGCCAGTATTAGAATGACATCAATCAGGTCTGATTTGGTGGGAAGTTCCAAATTTTACAATTTTGATATTTTTACAACTTATAAGTTGAAACATATCATTGGATTGCAAGAATATATTTTTTTTTTACAGGTGAATATTGTATTAATAATATTTATAAATAATAATTTTTACATACAAGTTCCACTATTTAACCCATGCGTGTAGCAAAGAAGAAGTGGATTCATACCTTATTGCACATGAAGAAATATAACGGATCCAATTTTTTTTTGAATCTAACTCAGCTCTCCTATTTTTCAGTCAGAGTCCTTACCCATGATAAAGAAGCATTCAAGCTTAGAGAACCTTGTATTTCTAAGCAGTCATCCATCTAGGTATGGACCAAGCTAAACTTTACTTAACTTTGGTGATCAGACAGTAACAGTTCTTTCAATATGATATGGCTTTAAGATCCATGTTTTGAGTAACACAATGAAATTTCACCTTCAAGTAACTGAAAGTTTCTGGTGAAGTATCACTCAGTTGCTTACAAGCAACACACAGTGTTTAGTGTACACCTTGGACAGTTCATGAATACATTTTATGCCTATATACTGGTTCTGTTGCCAATAAATTACACTAGTCAGCATGATTTTTAGTGCCAAGAAACAAAACACGTTTTTCAGCTAATTTGATTGTGCCAATTCTGAAAATAACATTAGATTTTCATGGTCAGCTACCATCTTTGCTGTACTATAAGTGATCAGTTTTGGAAAAAAAGATCAGTTTATGATCTTGGCTGACAGTAACATTTAGTTAATAAAGGTCTTAGAAACTCATCAATTTTTAGGAGGGTCGAGCAATTTATCAGCCACCTAAAATAAACTATTTTCCTAAAAAAAAGTGTCTTTGAATCAAAACTTTCAAAATAGAAGTACAAAATGTTCCCAATTTATGCAAATTAACTGATATACTTCATCATTAACACACTTCAGTAAACCTGATAATTAAAGTGACATCAAAAAGAAAAGGAAACCCTAAAATCTTCTGTTCGATATTCATAACTTTATCCATTCACTACGGAAGAAAACTAAGTACATTGAGACCTTTTATTTTGACAGTTGGAAGGGAACGTCAGCTAAAGACATCTGAATAGAATGCACCTATTCCATTGTGCATGATGATCATCATAAAAATGGTTTTACTATAATATCTGTCATCTACACAAGATTAAGAACATTTAATCACACCATCATCTGAAATCATCATAGCGCTGTTTATGTCGTTAATTAGAAATGTTGCGTTGTTTTTAAACAGCTTTTTAAATGTGTTTTAATATGGTAGAGTTTCAGGTTGAAGTTTTGCTGGAGTAGATATAAATGTCTATGTGGGCAAGGTATGCCTTGTTCAGTGAGAAGAGACCTTGTTGTTCTGTAGACCAATGATGGCAACAAAAATACTCGGTGCATGTTTTGCTTTTGATGCATGTGTTAATGATATTACGGCATATTTAGTTTCCCTATTACCTTCTCTATATTTAGCATCATTCACCAGGAATTACATGGCTATTTCAGGACATTTGGAAATCCTAGCCATAAAGTAAGTGTTTTCTGATCCTGATATCGGGAAACTCATTAAAAATGATGAATTTGTTAATTCAATGAATGACTTGGAATTACACACTTGGACTGTTGTTGACATGGTGAAAACTTCTTAGGCAATTGCCAGACTGAAAACTATAAGGAGTTAGTGGAAAAGCTGTTGAAAAGTCTACAAGACATAGGCATTAATATGAATATTAAGGTTCTTTTTTTTTATAGGTATCTAGAGACATTTCTGTATAATTGTGGTAATGTGAGTGATGAGGAACGAGAACAATTCCACGACAATATCAAAACAATAAAAAAGAACTATCAGGGATGGTGGAACAAATGAATGATGGCTGATTACTGCTGGTGTATCAAAAGGGACTTAAATAACAATCAAGAAAGAATATTTTTTACCATTGTTCTCATTCACAAAGCTTTTATTTCTTCTCTTTATTAAATGATTTGATGAAAATATTTGTTGGTCTTGGTATATTCAATCATGCTATTTTTGAAGACTTAGGGTTTGTTGGTTGATATATGAATTGAGAAGTTTCTACGATTTTACTTTCGGAAATATTGACATCAGTCAATATCATATATACACAAAACAAATGAAAAGGTCTTTTTTTCCAAAAAATGTGGCATTTCTGTACAGCAAAAGTGCTAGCTAACCAAAGAAAGAAAAATGTAATTTTCTAATTCAATTCCCTCAAATTAACTAAAAAAGATGTTTGGTGTCTTGATAGCATTTGAAAAATTTCTTTTTGTTGACCAGCGTTATAGGAGAAAGACAAGATTGCTATCTCTTCTTGAAATTTCAATACATCAAAGTATAATCACCTATTGTCTAATAAAAACATAAATTTGGCAAACCAAGTGTGAATGAATACAGCCATAAGGAAAACAGAAAAACTCCAAAACAAAAACATTTTTTTATCAACAATGTATTCATTATTTTCTTAATATCTGCTTGTATATCCTCTTAAAAATAAAGTGTTTCAGTCAGTATCTAAGTAAAATTTAATACAATTGGTTAGTTTTGAATGCTTTTTTAACCACAAACTAATGTAGAACATTATTAACTTGGATGACTATTGGGATCACTGAAGAAAGCATGGGATCGTCATAAAGATGTTAAAATGATTCTTGTGGCATAAATAAGCTTAACACCTTTTTTTTAAAAATTTTTTCACTCCAAGCAAGGCGGTATTGCCACGGATGCAAATGGGGCTACATAAGAGTAAAAGTTTAGACATGAGGAGAGTGAAGAGAAAGACGGACCAGTTGTAGGGGGTGTCAGAGAAAGGGCATAAGAAGGATAAGAACACAGATGTGAAGACAGTTGCAAAGGTAGAGAGAAGGGCAAAGATATACAGAGTGATGGCAAAAGAACTGGAGTCAAATAGATAAGAGATGGGTATTGACATTGCATTTAAATACCTGGAGGTTGTAGCCATCAGGAAAGCAAGTATATGGAAAGGAGTTCCACAGGCATGAAGTGTGAGAAAAAAAGCTATTTGAGTAGAATTGTCAGCTGAATTTGATTGATCTAACTGTAAATGGGTGGGACCTTGTTGCCAGTCTGGTTGCACGAGTAAATATTTGTGGTGGGGCAGCAGTGACTTAAGTTTGTTGAAGCAGAAGCCATGAAAATATTTGTAGAATAAACAGAGGGAAGCCACATCCTGTCAGTGAGAAAGTGGCTGGAGTTTAATTAAAAACAGAATATCTACTTAAATATGAGTATCGATCAAAAATAATGTTCAAATAAATCATTTCATATGTATGTGTATATATATATATATATATGTGTGTGTGTGTGTGTATATATATATATATATGTGTGTGTGTGTGTGTGTATATATATATATATATATATATATATAGATGTATATATGTGTGTGTATGTATGTATGTATATAGATATGTGTGTGTGTGTATGTATGTATATATATATATATATCCGTCTGTAATTATGTATGTATATATATAAAATCATAAAATTAAATTTGTTTTTAAATTAAAAATACATTACAACACAGAAATTTCTGTGTTTTCAGATTTCTACATAAACATATTTTTTGTTTGTTCAGCAACCAGAGAGCCCATGTGTGGTTTACAGTTGCAGTTTCTGGAGAGAGCACATGATACACTATAGCCTGACTTATTGGTCACAATCATTCATCCTAGCACAACTATCAACGGCTCAAAGGGTCCCCCTACCCAATTTCACACACAAGGCTTGGACCAACTCATGGTATGGTTTTCAGGCACTTTCCAAATGTGCAACCTGATGGGATCATCTCTTCCTGACCAAGAACACTGAGAAGACACTTTCTTGACAAACCTACCATGGTAAGATTTGTACCCGGGCCTCATGGTCAGAAAATTTATAACCACTCGGTCACATGCCCATATATATATATATATATATATATATATATATATATATATATGCAAAAGTGATGGAAGGAAAGTAAGTTCTAAGGGAATCTGGCTAAAAATATAAAATCTCTAAAATTTCCCAGTACCCCTTAAAATTCATATACATTTGCAGTTATACCAACATAAAATTTAGTCCATTGCAGAACAAAATGTATCACAAGTAGACCTTTTTCCCTTTTGCATATACAGTCAGTTGTTACTTGGGTTTGCTGATGTTATCGACTCCGATTTTGATTCAAGGATTTATATCCAGCCGAAAGAATCTCAGAGGAAAGTTCGACCAACTAAAACCTGAAAGAGAACCTCCTGGAGCGAAAAGGGTAAATACATATTTTTGACTCTTTCATTGACCATACTTAAAACTATTCTTTATATACTCATTTGAGGATTTCCACAAATTACAGCACTTAACTTTTTCAACAACTTAATTGGGTAAAGATACTTGACAGCTTACCTTCCCCTTCTCTGCTTGTAACACTTGCCAGTCGTAAACTATGTTTCTTGTTTTGAATGCAACACAAATTGTATGTTTGTAAATATTTTCTTCAGTGTGTTTTGTAAATAAAAATTTTGATGTGATGTTTATCTCTGAGTTTTGATCAATCATTTTTCTTTCTTTTGTTACACTGAACACGTAACTATATATATATATATAGAGAGAGAGAGAGAGAGAGAGAAACAGAGAGAGACAGATTTGAGAAGATTTCATGGATTGATGATGAATGATGTTAAAATTGTTTTGAAAATTTTGTGTACAAAACAAGTCCTGAGTCTGAAATGTAATAAGTATTTCTTCTCATGACAAATATTTTTCAATATAATTTCCTTCCTTGTTAATGCACTGAGACCAGTGGTGTATAATAAGATCTTATATAGAGAAAATTTCAAATGAATATTCAGTAACAGACCCAGGTATTTTACAAAATAATCTTTCCATAGAAGCATGCACACACCTGTTGAAGGAGCCTATCAGGCATATGGTCTCAAATTTAACTTCTTGCTTCCTGCTTTTTTGTTTTTTCAAATTGGAAGCAGCCTCACTGGTAAAGGAAAACTCAAGAAATTTAAATGAAGATGACCTTCACAAATGGCCAGAAAATTCACCTGATCTCAAAATGTACCAAGAATTTCAGAACCACATTGAAAGGTCACACTGAAATGCATTTGGACTTTCGTAAACAGCAGCAATATTTGCGACATTTGATGTGGGTGATTGAGGACATTGATTGGAAGATGCTTTAAAGGTAACCTTACGCATCTAAAAGACTCTTTAATTGTATGAAGGGTTCTAGTGAGAAATCAATAATATTGATTTGTTGATGTGGTGTTGCTTGCAGAAAAGAAGTTTCATCAGAGTTGCATCATCAAAAACAGACTGGGACAAACATGAGGTATGAAGTTGGGAAAACTGAAGAATGATCGGCAATGTAATCAATCCTGACCAGGCATCTTAACTTTGGTCACTTTCTCACTGACATGACATGGCTTTCTTGTGGCTTTTCTACAAATATTTTCACTGGAATCCCAAATTAACGAATTTAAGCCTGCTACTAGATTGGCATCTAAGTCTCGACCTTTTACTGTTGAAGAAGCCAAATCTAAGTCAGGGGATCAATTTAGGTGACTTAGGAGTTAATTTAAGTAGCAAAGTAGCAATCCATCCAGACACACATATATACACAAGCACACACACACGAGCACAAATATATATATATATATATATATATATATATACTCAAATATATACACATATACATACACAGATATACTCACTCACATACACACAGACATATATATATATATGCACACACACCTACACATTTATACATACACACACACTCCCACACACATATATATATATATATATACATGCACACACACTCCCACACACACATATATATATACATCATATATATACATGCACACACACTCCCACACACACATATATATATACATGCACACACACACTCCCACACACACATATATATATACATGCACACACACACACCCACACACACATATATATATACATCACACACACACTCCCACACACACATATATATATATACACATACACACACACACCCACACACATATATATATACATACACACACACTCCCACACACATATATATATATACATGCACACACACTCCCACACACACATATATATACATGCACACACACTCCCACACACACATATATATATATACATGCACACACACTCCCACACACACATATATATATACATGCACACACACTCCCACACACACACATATATATATACATGCACACACACTCCCACACACACACATATATATATACATGCACACACACTCCCACACACACACATATATATATACATCAACACACTCCCACACACACACATATATATACATCACACACACACACACACACATATATATATATATATATATATATATACACACACACACACATATATATATATATATATATATATATATATATATACATACACACACTAATATACATATATACATATGTCAGATTAAGTAAATGGTTAATATTTTGTCACCTTTTTTTAATAAAATCTGTTCATACTCATGGATAATCATTCATGTATTATAATTGAAAGATGTCAGAAATGAGTTGTAACATTGACAGATGTTATTATCATTAATTTTTCAATGTTCCCAATTACTTCCCATCTCCTTCCAAGATGATTTTCAGGGATGTGAGTTATTGTAACAAAAAATAACCGCAAACTATTTTTCTGCTTCAAATACAACTGTTGACAAATTGCTTAACATTTATTTGAACATGAAAATTATCCAAAATAGAATTTTTATGTATTAATGTCATGGTCATGCATGTGTTAAAGCATGAAAAAACTTATTTTTACAAACATTTTAGAACATGACTACAGTATTCATAGCTGAATCTCTTGATTGACGGTTTAAGTTTTTAATGAATATTGCCTCAAAAATCTGTAGGTTGCTTTTGTTGTTTTCTTGGTGTAGGATAGTTGTGTTATTGATCATTATTTTTTTATATTGTTCCTGTAGACAGGAATGTTGTTGTAGATGTCTAGAAATAGACAAATGGTCAGGCAAGCATTATGTAAGATGTCTTGTTAATGTAGTTGTTGTAAATCAACATATATTTTTTTTTTTGTCAGAGATACATTCTTCCAAGAGACATTTGAATTGATATATGATATTCGTTTTATGTAACACATCAGTTGGTGGGGAGGAGTTATTACAAATAATTAAATTAGTAGTATTATATTTTTTACAAAATATTTTAATTTTTTATTAAAATCAACAGGAGATATATTAGTATATGAAGAAGATTTTTCATGATTTTTTTTTATCTTGTTTGTAGTTATCGTGCATCTGGTTGCAATAGAAGACTTTGAAATATTTAGGGTCTTTTGTGGAAGTACCACATTTTATTTGATGTGTGTTGAGGTCTTTGAAATATCGTTTCATTTCTTCATGTACAATGTGGTTTGGGAAGTCATTATTAATGAGAGTGTCCTAAATATTTTTTAGTTCAGAGTAAAATATCTTTTTTGTGAAGAAGTTGATTTCTGCTGGGTTAATTAAATTGTGTATAAAGGCTATTTTTTAGTAGTTAGGTCGTTCACTCATAGTTGAAAGTGCAAAAGTTTTTGCTGGTTGTTTTTTTTATATGGGGAGGTCGTAAATGTCATTGTTTGTCTCTATTAAAATGTCAAGGAAAGGGATTTTTTTTCTTTGTTAAGTTCGCATGTCAACTTGAAGAGAGAGGCCTTCTGAAATTTTTTTTAGTGCTATTATTTCTTCTATATTTTTAACTAATATAAGAATATCATCAACATATTGTACATAGAGGGTTTTTTAGTGGTACTAAATTTATTATTTTCTAGGTTGGCCATGTAGAAATTGCTGAAGGTTAGATCCAGAACTGAGCCCATTGAAACAACGTCTCGTTGCACGTATATATTATTTCCGTAATCAGAGAATGGAACTTCGGTGGTACAGGTTAAAATTAATTTTTTACTATTTTAAGTTTAATTTTCAGTGGGGGCAGAGAATTATTATTATATAATATATATTTTTTTTATAATAATGTCAATGGGATTCCTAAAATGAATGTTAGTGAACAGATTTTTAATATAAAGTGATGCCATGGTTTCATTATTTTTACTCACGCAAATATATATACATATATAAACATGTACACAAATACACCCACACAAAAATACAAATACACACACTCATGCACACACACACTCATTCACACAAAAATACACACACAAAAACATACACACACACTCACTCACACAAAAATACACACACACTCACACATAAATACACACACATAAATACACACACATACACACACATACATACACACACACATACACACAAATACATACACACAAATACATACACACACACAAATACATACACAAATACATACACACACACAAATACATACACACACACAAATACATACACACACATAAATACATACACACACATAAATACATACACACACAGATATGCACACACACATAGAAATAAACACACACATAGAAATAAACACACACAGAGAAATAAACACACACAGAGAAATAAACACACACAGAGAAATAAACACACACAGAGAAATAAACACACACAGAGAAATAAACACACACTCACTCACACAGAAATAGACACGTACACACACTCACACACACAAATACATACACAAATACATACACACACACAAATACATACACACACACAAATACATACACACACACAAATACATACACACACATAAACATACACACACATAAATACATACACACACAGATATGCACACACACACAGATATGCACACACACACAGATGTGCACACACACACAGATGTGCACACACACACAGATGTGCACACACACACAGATGTGCACACACACATAGAAATAAACACACACAGAGAAATAAACACACACAGAGAAATAAACACACACAGAGAAATAAACACACACAGAGAAATAAACACACACATAGAAATAAACACACACTCACTCACACAGAAATAGACACGTACACACACTCACACACAGAAATACATACGCACACAAATATACACACATACACAAAAAAATATATACATACATACACACAAAATACATACATTACATACATACACACACAAAAATACATACATACAAAAATATATACATACACACACACACACACAAAAATACATATGCACACAGAAATACACACGCACTCACACAGAAACGCACACGCACAGAAATACACACGCACGGAAATACACAGGCACATGCATGGAAATACACAGGCACATGCACTCACACAGAAATACACATGCACAGAAATACACACGCACTCTCACACAAATGCACATGCACTCATACCCAGAAATACACATGCACACACACAGAAATACATACATACACACACAGAAATACACACATACACACAAAAGAAATACATACAAACATACACATATTCATGCACACACGCATCTAATCTGATGAAAAGTTTTGAAAATTGCAATGATGATTTAGGATCAAATATGGATTGGATTACTACAAAATGAAGATAAAGAACAAATAAAAAAACATTTAACAATCGAACTGATTGGACCTTGATCAATCTGATCATCAAGGTCCTAATATAAAAGGGAAATAGAAGAAGAATGCTTAATTCATATTCTTAATATTCAACACCGAACAAAGCATTTATGATATATGTAACACCCCAACGGTCCGTGCTAACAATTTTGCCGGCGGCCGTTCTCCACGCTGTGATTTTGCCGGCAATTTGTAGAAAATGTCGGACGAACAGCTGGGAGTACAAGATTGACTATAAGGAACGAACTTCCACAACTTGGATGAGTTGAAAAGGATGCTTTATTTGTTTAGAGTTAGCCTTGTCGGTTGGGGCAGGCGAATGTGACACACAGCTCTAACTCTAATTAATGGAGATCAACAAATCCAAACTGAACGAAACAAGACGAACGGAGATTCTTCCTTCAAGCTCGCACCCGGCTGACTCCCTTCACTTTCTCGTCTTAACTGACTTGGAAAAATTACCTGAATTTATCCAAAATTGACCGGAAATGCTTTAGACCACCGGTGACAAACACCGGCGACTGTAAGTCTGAAATTTCAGTTATCTTTTTTTTTTATCTTAATAAGGCTTCCGCCGGAAAAGGCTTAATGTGTAGTCAGGATACAGTAAAGGACAGCCTTTGACTGGGTCATCGAAAACCCACCTGCTGAACTTATCTCATTAAATCACTGAGTCAAACATTTACCGGAGGACAATTTTCCTCATAAAAAAAAGCGTTTATTTATTTATTTTTTTTCCTCCTCTTTTTCACTTTTGTTAGATATGTTTTTAATCTATTTTCTATTTTAATCTATTATAATAAAATACATATATGTCTAGTTATTGTGTCACATATACGCATACACAGAGATATATACATATATCACCCATCCCACTACCTTCAATATTTATTGACAAAATGACAATTGTCACTGAAGTCATCACTTCAACATTGAGGAAATTATTTATTTTAAGTCTAATAAAATCCATCCTTAACTTGCAAGGAAATTGAAAAAAGCAAATTAAGACCCTAAGTTTTTACTTACATTAGCTGTAATGTAGCAAAAATATTTAAATTCTTTTGTTTGAAAAAAGCCAGTTTTAAAATATAAACAATTCAAAAGAAATTCCACCTTATAAGAGTATACTGACACAAATGATTTATCATTGTTAACACGGCTTTCATATAAAGCAAACATCTCACAAGTTGGTTATTTCAAGTAAACAATGAAGTCATTTTCTGAGATTGCTGCAGCTGGCTTATAAAAGAACAGTAAACCAGAGTAAATATTGTCATGTCGTCTAATGAGTTTGCTCAGTCGACTACAAACAAATCTTGCAAACCAGTTGGGAAATTATTTTTTTTATTGGAAACTTATGAATTTGTATGATGAAGATCATTTTCAGACTCAGTGAATGTGTTTAGCAATCAATTTAAGTATTATAAAAAAACTAAAAATATCTCATAAAGGAATGTTTGAAATTTATATCCAAGTATCTAAGAACTTGAGATATCAAAATGAAGTGAGTACAGAAGTTTAACTGTCTTGGAAATGTTATAACAGAGGAAAAAAAATTACACAGAAATTTGAAAGCATACTAGTGTAGAGAAAGCTGCTTTCTGAAATCTAAAAGTATAAAACAAAAGGAAAATTTAGTTAGAAACAAAGAAAAGAGCTGAAATGCTATGCAATTTTAGGTTGTCCCAAAAGTTCGTAAACACTTGCAAAATGGGTCTATCTGGTCCAGCACAATCTAGACAAGTGATGAGTCCAGAAAGGGCAAGAGACACTGTCAGTTCCAAAATAAGATCGATTTGGCAAGAAAGTCATGTTGTGCGTTTGGTGGAACTTTGAAAGAATCATGCATTTCGAGTTGGTTCCGAGTTTTCATGCCAACAGTGCCAAACTTTACTGTCAGCAACTTGAGCGGGTCTATGAAAAGTTGAAGCAGAAGTACCCAGCTCTGATCAACCGAAAGCATACTTTGATGCAGAGGACAATGCCAAGCCACACACTACCAGGAAGACCAAAGACAAGTTTGAAGAGCTGGACGGTGTTGAGGTTCTGCCACATCCAGCCTACAGTCCTGACTGTGCCCTATCAGATTACAGCCTTTTCCGCTCAGTGTAACACTTTCTGAAGGGCTGCCAATTTGACTCGTTTGATGAAGTCGAGGAAGCATGTCAAGAATTCTTTGATTCAAAGCCAGCTGAATGGTACTTTGACCAGATCCAAAATCTTGCAGATCGATGGCAGAAAGTCTTGGAAAATAGTGGTCTTTATTTTGAGCAATAATTTTTGTTGTTTTTGCAAGTAAAATTTCAATTTTCTTGCAAGTGTTTTCTGGTAACCTTAAATTACTTGGCGAGTAAAATATCAATTTTTTGCAAGTGTTTACGAAATTTCAGGACAACCTAATATCAATACTGCACCGAATGCTAGACAATTGCTTCCCAGAAGAAGAGGTGATGAGATAAGAGATGTGGTTTTACAAAAGGATATTGATAATACGCTAGACATAAAATTCTCAAGTTGCTCATATTTTAAGGAAAATAGGCGTGAAAAGAACACTTGAACTGAGAATCAGATAAAGATAATTGAAATTTGCTGCAACACATGAGGAAAGACAATTTGGAGAATTTGATACTCACAGGATATATTAAAGGTAAGATTTGAAGAGGAAATCAGCAAGTAACCTACCTAATGAGCTTGTGTAAATTTAGATGGCAGAACAGAGACAGGATGGGATATTAAGTGAACAAAAATTGCTTAGAGCTACAAGGTATAGGAAGTTGTAGAGAGCCATGATCAACCTACTTGAGCAAATATAAATTGATGGCAGAACAGAAATTGGGGAGAGATAGCAAGGAGGCAAAGATTGCTTAGAGCTACAAAGGATAAAAGTTGTGGAGAGTCATGATATTTTACTTATTGAAGGTACACGAAAGATGATGACCATTGTTTATCTTTATTTATTTATTGAAAACTGATAAGGGTGCAACTAATAGTTTATTTATATATATATATATATATATATATATATATATATATATATATATATATATATATGTAAACTTATTATACTCGTTTTGAAAAACCCTCCGAGTATATATGCAGAAGGAAAAAAAGGTTGTAAAAAAAGAAAGAGCCAAGTACGTGAACATCAGTCAAAGTACGTAGCCTAAAGAAAAAAACCCAAGATGAGTAATCTATAACAAAAAAGTGCTCAACACGTAAGCAGGTTATTTACTTATATATATATATATATATATATATATATATATATTTTTTTTTTTTTTTCCATGGAGGATGTCTGTTTAGAATGTAGGCAATCATGGCCTTTGACCTTCCCACTATCCCTTGTAGCCTTTAACATATTTTCTTATTCTTATTTCTCCCAAACTCTGCTGCCATCTATTTGCCCATCTCTTTCCCTGTCTTTTGAGTATCAGATTCTCCAAGCCCTCCTTTCTCATTAGATGTTCCAGAAACTTCAGCTGTCTCTTCCTGATGTAAAGTTTCCTCTTTTTTTTCATTCTCTCCAAAACCTTGCCTTTGCTCACATGTTCTGTACATGGTATCCTCAGCATCCTTCTGTAGAACCACATTTCATTTGCTTCAAGTCTTTCCTTCATCTTTGATAAGATTGTCCAGCATTTGCTGCCATATAGAATGACAGACATCATATAATAGTCCAGTACACTTTTCTTTGTTTCCACCGAAATATTTTTGGCTGTGTGTGTGTGTGTGTGTATAATGGAATATCCCAGCACCCACTATGAACACTATGGTGGACTAAGTCTATCACGAATAAATGAGCAAGACCATTTTCACTAGTGAGTCTTGCTCACAGATTAGGACCTGGTAGTCCTATTCTTATCTGTAGTAATTCTCATGCTAAATAAACCTTTTATTCTATTACACCTGTCTTGGTAATCTTTCCACTCAGATTTACACTTTTTTTAAAATTGTACCTTGTCAAGGATACAATATATATATATATATATATACTAGCAATATAGCCCGGCATTGCTCGGGTGTAATAAAAGCTTTAAAACTAATCCATGGGCCTGGAGCTCAGACTCAGCCTAAAGAATATTTGTGTGAAGTTTGGTGAGAATCGGATAAAAATTGTGGATTTGTATAAAGGACAGATAAACACACACACACACACACACACAAACATCTTGCCTTTTATATATATAAATTATCACTTTTCTGCACTATTGTAAGAACTGCAACCTTGAAACTTCTGAATATCATTTCTTATGTCTTTGTCTATGAGTGTATCAAATTTGGTTAAAATCGGACCACTACTTCTATAACCCGATTTTTTCGATTATCGATTTTCAATATTTATCTGGGGGTACCTCAACACAAAACCTAGCTAAGAACACTTGCAGACGCTTATAATACAACTGTGTAAATTTTCAAGAAAATCAGTTCAGCCATTTTGGAGTCTATAGGTAACAGATACACACACAGTTCCATTTATAAATAAGTTTAAGATATATATATATATATATATATATATATAAACATTCAGCCTGTCTTATAATTCATGACTATAATACTTTCATTTTTAATTTTCAATTCTTAACATACAGACTGAGTGCTAAAATTGTTTCATCAAATGTTAATTCAAATATGACATTAACAACAAGGACAGATGAAAACACGGAGTGAATTATGTAACAAGCTTACATAAAGGATGCAGAGAGAAATACACAAATGCTTATAGAAGCAAGTAGGAGATGGCTCACTGAATAAGAGTCCATCACTAGAACTTCAAAGAAAAGTGTTTTATTTTTTTTCAAAAAAGAAATCAACAAGTTTTGGCCCTTGGTGTCAAAATATCTAAAATGAATTAAGACATGATGAAAATGTAACTGACTCATCCAAGTATAATTTAATGTCTATGCTTGTAAATTTCACCCAAAAAATAAAATACACCTTCAGGTAAACAAATTTCAATGAAAAGGCTGACCTATATGCAGAGTTTGAATTCAAATTTGATAATTTTTACTAAGCAAGTAAAACTTCCATTAAAACTGCTTCCCTTTTTCGGATCACATTCTTATTCCATGGAAGTTGGATTGACAAAATGTGATTTATAACATATAATTTGCTTTAATGAAGGATACAGAGTTAAAGAGACAGAAATGTACAAAGAAGGTGTGGGGAGACAGCTTGGATGAAAGACCATTCCTAGAACTTCAAAGAGAAGATTGTTTTTAAAAAAAAATCAAGTTTCAGCTCTTGGACCAATTCAACAAGTATTACACTAACTTGAAGAATTAAGCAATTTTTAGTTCAGTCAATACACAACAGACAAAAAACAACACTTATGTGAGCCTTTCTATGTTTTTTCAAGTTGTAACAGTGTATGAATTGATTGCATTTGTAATAAAGCGGTTGACCAACAGAATGGCACGATATTTTAAGCATACAGGCCAAAGAAAAAAAAAATAAAACTATTTGCGTACTTGTTTTGCATTCTACATGTTCAAAAATTTCAATTATATTTACATGTCTTTCTTGTTGCTATCATTGAAACATTTTAGACAATGTGCCTTCTGGCCCTCTGTTTGCTTATCTTGTATACTTCAAGGAATTTCAGACAAAACCCTTTAATTGATCAGAGTAGATTCTTCTTTGTCAAGTCATGGGATAACTTGTCTTGTTCTTTTTTGTTTTTTTAATTATGGTGTTAATTCCAATCTATCAGAAATGATTGCGAAACACTTGCATCCCCCGTTCCCTATTTACAGATAGAAGCACACAAATGCATGCTGGGATATTTTTCTAGTCAGTAAAATGGACCTGTTCTTAGTTCCATCTGACTCAGTCCTAGTCTATCTTGTCTTGAAATCAGAATTCTACGTTCACTTACTTTGGGAACGTTTTGCCATATTACTGTTAATTTGCTTAGTATATACTGTTTGCCAGCTTCATATTAGGTTTGCTTAATTTTTTTGTACAGATGTATGTTCACAACACATTAGTTTAGATATCCAGATAATATCTACAATTATTTTTGTTTTACTGGGAGTAATCTTTTCATGAAGTTAAGAGAATTTCAACTGTTTACATTGTTTGGAATTTTGTATGCCCCAGTTTTCTTCAGATAACATACATTGAAATTTCAGAAAGAGAGACAGATGTCAAAAGAGTGAATATGGCAACAAAGATGAGATAAATAAAGATAGATAATTCAAGAGAAGTCAAGAATTAATCTCTTGTCAAAAAACTATTTCAGTATTTCCAGATCTGCCAAAAAGAGCACATCTTGACTATTTACAAACCATGACAAAGGGTCAGTCAGTTAAGTGCCATATGTTAAACATGCTTGTGTGATCATGTCTCAAAAGAGACATGACTAACTGGGCAGAAGATTATCCTGCAGTAGGTTGCCATTGCTTTCTGTGGTAGAATGGTTGCCAGCCAAGGCTATAGAACCCAATCTGTCCTGTTATTTAACCCATAACTGGAGGGAAGAGATGGATTAATGCCTTTCCCAAGGGTATTTGTGCCAAAGTAAATTTAACTGGAATTCAAACAAAGGGTAAGATCATTAATTTCTTTAAGAATGTTTTTTTGAGACAGAATATTTTTTTGTTGTTGCTACAGTTGCTATGTCTATATATAGACCTTTACTGCTATACACTCACTTGAAACCAACAAATTCATTTTCTTCTAAGAAATAGCCAATAGGTTTATGAATGTATATTGTGTAAACATACTGAAAACAGCAGAATGTTGTGTAAAATGTTTTGTAAAGAGATTAATTTTCTTTATGTTACAAATGAATGTGCTTGAAAAATATTTAAATGCAAAATGAAAAAATCAAGCAGAAACT
This sequence comes from Ascarosepion bandense, assembly GCA_037127315.1. NCBI lineage: Eukaryota > Metazoa > Mollusca > Cephalopoda > Sepiida > Sepiidae > Ascarosepion > Ascarosepion bandense. The sequence continues at coordinate 2,684,533 of JBBBDQ010001033.1, read as the reverse complement.
TTTGCATTAATTATGTGAGAAATCTAAAGAGATTTAAACATTGCAGCAGAAAGTAAATCAAACGAAGGAGCCACCAAATACTGATAACAGTACCCACCCCAATCCATCAAAGAGATGACATTTGCCGTGTTGTCTCAGCAGAACAGAACATTTCTACTCTGCTAGAAAAGAGCTGGTGTGAACTCCAGAATGTCTGATTATGAAGAAATAATATGTCTCCCAGATTCCCCAGGATAGTCAGAGTCATGAAGGATTAAAATTTCTCAGAACTGATCCCTCACCATGACATGAGTGCCAAGTACCACTTGACCATTATCCGGCAACTATTTGCATCAAACAAAAAATAACTCTTGGGACATGGAATGTTAAAATTTTGAACAACTGTGGCAAGTTGAAAAATCTAAAACAGGAGGTGAGTGAGGTAAAAATCAATATTTTAGGTGTATGTGAAACCAGGTGACAAAACAACGGAGATTTTGTCAGTGACAATTACAGGGTTATATATACAGGCACAGAAAAAAATGAAAAAGAGTGTTCGATAAAAATTCTTATACTTAAACTAAAGGAAAAACCATTTAATATATTATAATTGTGTATGCACCAATTTAATCTTTCTACTCCATGCTATACAAGCCACAGTTCAGTGTTAATCACAGGAAATTATAATTATTATGGGAGACCAGAATGTCAAAGTAGGCAAGGAGAGGGAAGGGGAAATAGTTGGCAAATTTGGAACTCATAATGAATGGAGAAAAATGAGTCTAATGGTGCATGGCGAATGACCAGGTTATATAGCCAGCACCAAATTCCAAGAACATCTAGAATTATTGTAGACATGACAAAGCACAGGAGAAGAAACAAAAAAACCAAATCGCCTACGTAACTATCAACAAGAATTCAGGAATGCATTTATTCACTGCAAAACCTATCCAAGTACCGACTGCGGAAGCGACCACCTTTTTTTTTTATATGTTAACTAAGAACGAAACTACAAAAACTGAAAAAGACTAAGGCAGCATCCAAATTTTGGGAATAATAATCTATTACAAATGCAAGATTAACTCACTGTGTGAAGTAGATACACTCATAGCAACTGCTAATCAGTATAATCACTGTTATGTCATGAGTAAGAATAAAAAATACAACAACAGGAATAGGTTAATTGTTGTATTCCGTGAAAATAGTATTTACAAAGGTTATTAGTATCCAATACAAGAATAAGGGTTAATTGTCTCAACTGTCGTAAGATGTAGTATGAGCAATGGGTACTTCCGGGTCGTCACCGGAAGTCTACGACTGACTTGTCGATCGGCTGCTCGGCACACTCTTCTACGTAGATGCCACCATTACTTTACATAGTAATGGAATAGTCCATTATAGTCGAATAGGCGCGGGCATCCCAACAATCACTCTACACTAAAATAGTGTTCATGTATATAAGAGAACAGGAACATCCCATTCCTGGATGCTGGTAGATATACAACATCCCACCTTTTTAGATAGGATCTTTCCTGAGTCAATATTTCTTTTTCTTTTTAGGGTTGATATCAATCCTTTCTGGATTTTTTTTTTCTTCTTCTTACTATGCTTTTTCCAAATCTATTTCAGAAGCTTTTTGCAGTTTGGACACATTGAAGGTATCAAAGAAAACATCCATAGGTTCCACCTCATCTGAAGTATTGTTCTCGAACTTAACGCCTTTTTAATTTGGTTGTAGTGCCTGATTCTGGTTCCTTAGCCAAATATATCATTTTTCTGATTCTTCGGACAATAGTACTGACTACCCAATACATCTTTCTTACTTGATACATGTGATAAAAAAAACCTTTTGACAAATATTGTGAAAGTCATTCAGGTGTCCCCTCCCCCGTATGCTCATATTTTTTCCTATTGGGATTTCAGTTTATCAAACACTAATTGTATCATGTGTGCAAACATTATCTCTGCTGGAATCATGATTGAAGTTGTGCTATTATTCAGTGTAAATATATGCCTGAAGGAATTGCTGTATTGCTGCATCTACAGATCCACTATTGGCTTTTTTTAAAGATCTTTTAAAGGTAACCATGAAACACATGCCTGGCTGTTGTTTCTTGGATGATAAGGGGCAATTGTAATGTGATTTAATACAAACATCTGACAGAAATCGTTGAATTCTCACAATGTGAACTGTATACCATTACCAGAAAAAACTGAATCTGGAACTCCAAACCTTGCAAACACTTTCAGTAAAAAATGTATTACTACTTGCATGGTTTGTCTGTTACATCTGACAATCTATCATAATTTTGAAAAGTTGTTTACAACAATAAGATCGTATGATCCATTCATTGGATCAGCCAAATTAATATGAAGACATGACCATGGACAGTCAGTTTCTGTCTATGGATTAAATGTAATTTGTGGTGCCTCAGCTGCCCAAGTACAGCTTTTGTATGACTTTACCAAAGTTTGAATGTCTATCAATGCGATGCCAGTAAACATATACCAAGGTGTTCTGCATGGAATTTCTTGAGGATCCTTTTTGTAGTGCTAGAGGGACCACTACTCTTTACACGAGAATGTCATCACATACTGAATTAACTTAAGAGACTTCTTTACTTTTGTCTTTTATTTTTCATTTCAAAATGAATTTATCATCTAGAGCTTTCGTTTTTATATCCTTCAACATTACAGCTCATACCTACACAGTATTTCACAAAATATTTTTAATCTCTATCGCCAATTGTAGAGCAGCAATGACCGTTTTCAAAGGGTTCATTTTTCCTTGGAATCAGTCTGGACATGACTTAACTTAGTTGATGGCAAAAACTCCATTCTAAAATCATAATTCCCATCATTGAAATCTGTTAGCCATATGAAACGGTAATCCTTTTTTTGACCCATAAATTGCTAACAATAGTTTATGATTCAATTTCAATGTGAATTTTCTCTTATGAATAAATCTATGGAATTTTTTAAAAGCAAAGATAATCCTCAAACTTTCCTTCTCAATCACTGAATAACTTTTTTCAGCTGATAAGAAGTGTCCTGGATGCATGTGCAATCGGTGTAACATAACCATCATTGTATTTATGTAAAATACAAGCTCCAATACCATGAGCACTCGTATCAATTGCTACAGTCAATTCTTTTTTAAAATTGTAGTGTGCCAAAAATAAATCTGATGTTAGTATATTTTTTATTTTATAAATGCTTCTCAGCATTCCAACATCCAGACCCATTTTGAGTTTTTCTTTGAAGGTTTATCTAGCAGAGCTCTCAAACAATGCATGTTTTTCACAAAAAACTTTGGAGTAGTGAGCTAGTCCCAGCAAACTTTTTAGGAAGCTGACATTATCAGGAGCAGGTATGTCCTTAATAGCACTAGCACACTATGAATACGGTCTTCTGCCATCCTTGTCAATAATCTATTCAGAGTACTTAATCATCCAGAGAGAATTCACACTTTAAAAATACATTTCTCATGTTCTTCTACGTCTTCATTTCTCATCAAAGTATCATCAAGTTGATCACCTGCAGAGTTGAGACCACTTAGCATCATGTCTGTGACTTGCTGGAAAATAGCTGGAGTGACTTTAATGCTCAATAGCAGACGATTAAATTTATATAATCCCATGTGTGTATTTATGGTCAAAAATCTAATACATTCTTTGACTTTAGTTTGAAGATATGCTTTGCTAAGATCTATTTCCAAAAGAAATCTTACCTCTACAAAGCTGTGAAAAAACTGCTCCCAGCTCTGGAAGTGGGTAATTATAATCTTTGAGAGTACTGATTAAGTCTGTTGAAAAATCCACACAGACGAGTATCTCCTTTGACTTTTTTAATATATGCAGTCAGCAAAGCTCAATCGCTATGCTCAAGTTTAGACAACACCAATATTGCAAGTCTATCAAGCTCATTGTTTATTTGTTGTATCAACAGAAATGGTACATTTTTACCTGACTTTTCAAAACTAGTTGTACACCTTCCTTCAGCTCAAATTTCTCTTAACTTTTACACCTGGAAATTTATTTTTTGATTCTCTTTTTAGAGCTTCTTTTGTCTTTAATAGAACTCAATTTTTTGGCAAAATGTATTAATTAGACAGTTTCATAATTTGAATTTTTCCATCTAGTTTTTTTTAATCATTTCACCCCAAGCAAGGCATTCTACTGTCACTGTTGCACAGGGGGTTACATAGGAGACAGTGATGAGAAAGAGTGATTAATTATAGGAAATGTCAGGAAGAAGGTGATAGACAAATGGGGATACCGAGGATGGTGGTGGGGTAGATGGGCAGAGAATTTGAGAGAATAGATGCAACTTAGTGTGACAGGAGATGTCTTTTGTCCTTACATTTAAATTCCTGGAGATTGTAGCTTTCAGGAAAAGAAGTATATGGAGGGGAATTCCACAGGCAGGAAGTGCAAAAAAAAAAAAAAGAAAGCTATTAGAGTAGAATTTGCGAATACATTTTATCGGATTCACAGTAAAAGGGTGGGACCTAGTTGCTAATCTAGTAGCTCATATATTTTTTAATTTTAATGTCTTTTTGTTTAACATCACATTCACAAATTTTCCTACAAATTTAATTTTCTCACCTGTGACAGAACAATTTTTTTTTTAAACCATTAATGTTGATTTTCCTATTTTCCAAACCACTGTCTGGTTGTAACTTGACATTTTTGTTCAGGATTTTCACCTGTACAAGTTATCTTGTATTCTGACTTGAAGATTCATTATCATTAGTCACTCTAGAAAAATGTTTAACTTGCTTTTTAATTTTCATCTTGCTGTAAGATTTTGTGTCCTTTTTGTCACAACAAAAACATACCTTGTTTTTAAATGAACATACATTATTCAAATGTAGTCTTCCACAAGCATAGCAGAGGTTTAGAGGAATGTCTTCTTTCTTCTGCAGTGTTAAGTTGGGTTCGTTCTCAAGTTTATTTAGAACTCTCCTCCTGATTTCAATATCCTTAGCTGACACTAAACTGCGCAAAAATATTAAACATGTTAAATTGTCAGGACTTAGTTCTGTCAATTGGAATTCCTCACACTAATTATTCACAATACTTGCAAAAATGTGCATTGTGGTACAGTGGATATCAGCTCGGAACGAGAAACTGGGGAGCCGAGTTCAAATTCCAGTTGAATCCATTGTGTTCACTTACACTCAAATACCCTTGGGGAAGGTATTAATCCATCTCTTCCTTCCAGTTATGGGGTAAATAGCAGGACAGACTGGGTTCTATAGCCTTGGTCGGCAACCAGTCTACCGCAGAAAGCAATGGCAACCTACTGCGGGATAATCTTCTGCCCAGTCAGTCATGTCTCTTTGGAGACATGATTGCCCAAACATGTATCACGTATGGCACCTAACTGACTGACTTGCAAAAATAGTGAAGTCTTCTTTGTCATTTTGCAATAAATTCATACACTTCCATCTTTTATGGAATAATGAAGTTATCAGGCTGAAAAGCTCCAAAAGTAATGTAACACTTTCATTGACTGTTTAGTCACTTGTCTTTTTTGGTAGAATAAAATTCATGAACTTTGTATGTTCAACATCACCTTATTTTTATATAATCAGTGTGACCTTTATCTGATCTGAGTAGGTCCATCTTGTACATATCTTTCTATTTGTGCTAATACAATGTAAAAGTTACATTTTTCTCAGACCTGTAGTTTAACTGTTATCACTTTCATTCTTAACTTCCTGAGAAAATACACTCAAATCATCATTTATGTTACTTGAAAACATTTTCTGCTCTTTCATAAATAATTCCTTGAGTTTTGAGCCTTTGTTCAAGCTGCTATTGTTTTTCTAGTTGTTGCTTTACAATTTCCACAACTCTTTTTTAAACTCCATTTTTTACTTTTTACAAATTTTTTTACATATTTTTTCTCTGAATTTTCTCATGTAATCCTTGAAAATCTTTGCTCTCCAAAAAAAAAAAAAAAAAAAAAATGCTTCATATTTGTTCTTTTCTTTTGTCCTGTGCTCTTTGTTTACCAATGTTCCTTGGTGGACTTTATGTGAAAAACTTTATTTGACTTGGTTACATTTTGCCTGTGTGATTTATGCCAATACTATGTTTGTGTTATCAACATTTAGTTGAGTATGGTAAATAAAAAAAAACTTCATCACAAAAACAAATGTTGTGTTGGCGATAATTTTTTCTGAAGGTCAGCCAAAATTTTTGTCACCAAAATCTTGTGCTCAAACTGTTGTTTTGGTGAATGCCACAAACTTCATTATCAAAATGCTGATTTTGACCAAAGCCCTAATCAATCCTTGATGCCAAAATGTCTTATTTCAGCCAATGGCACAATCTTCAATGCCAATGTTTTATTTTGGTCAGCTGTATAATTTTTGTTGCCAAATTTGTACTTTGGTTACTACACAATCTTCATAATCTCAGTTGCCAATAATTTAACCTTAAAAGTTTACCGCACGAGTAATCACCAAAATGGAGATTGGGAATAATAGTATATCATAAATATATGACTTGCATGCTGCATAAAGTAGATACACTGCTTGTAACTGCTAATGAGTATAATCATTCTACCTTCCTACTCCAATAGTGTCCACATATAATAGAGAATAAGAACACCCCATTCTTGGATGCAGGTAGATATACAACAAAAACAATGCCAACAGAATACAAAAAAACTAGATATGGAGATAAGGAACAAATGCAGAGAGGCTAAAGAAGAACAGCTCAATGAGAAATGTGTAGAAATAAAAAGATTAAGTGTCACAGATAAAGATATGCCTAAAAAAAGAACTAACAGTACAACAAAATACATGCTAAACAACAGGAACAGAATATTCATATTTGAGAAAGAAAAAATACTTCAGCAATGGGATGAATAATATATCAGACATCTTAACCATGACAAAACAACTAACAATTCAAAGAAGTACTCATGGGCTGGATATATTAAAACCAACAAAACCAGCTTCATTGACCACATTGAACAAAAATTAAGTGTCTGAGCTGACAGCCTTAGACAATTTTGGCATAGACAAGATTATAGAAATAATGTGTTCTTAGAAACAGTGGTGATATACCATAAGACCTAAGATCAATTTTTATAGAACTGCCTAAAAAACAGGAACAAATGAATGTGAACTCCACTGAAAAATCTAATTAACTCATCATCCAAATTCTGACAAATACAGATACAGCAGAACAGCATGGGTTCGTTAAAGACACCAGAACAAAGAACATAATAACTATACTCAGAATATTATTGGCTTACGGCCATATCACATTGAATACATGGGTTCTCGCATGATCAATGAAGTTAAGCAACGTTGAGCCTGGTCAGTACTTAGATGGGTGACCGCTTGGGAATACCAGGTGCTGTAAGTGTATAGTGACGGATATGCATTGTGGTGCAGTGGATATCGGCTCAGAAAGAAATCCATGAGCCGAGTTCGAATTCCAGTTGAATACCCTGCATTCACTTAAGCACTGGTACCCTGAAGAAAGGTATTAATCCATCCCTTCCCTCCAGTTATGGGTTAAATAACAAGGGTAGGACATGGGGACCCTGATCTTAAAAACAAATCCTAATGAATCTTGATACTTGAAAAATGTATTACTAGGCACCAAAACTTTTATAACAACAATAAATTGTTGAAAGAAAAAGGTATTACCAGTAATAAATAAAGTTTAGTTGGCAATAAATGACCCGTCGGGATTGATTTGCCATAAAAACTAAACCACCAACCAACCAACCAGAATATTATCATAAAAAGCAATACAAATGCCTAAAGATTTGTATCTGTGTTTTACCTATGTAAAGGCATTCGAAATAGCATGCAACGAAGATCTGTTAGCAACCTTGACATATTCCGAAAATTAATTAGAATAATCAAGAATCTATACTGGCAGCAAACTGCCAGCATACAAACAAGAAATGATTTGAGCAGATATACAAAAATTGAAAGGGGTGCAAAACCAGGAAATGATTTGAGCAGATATACAAAAATTGAAAGGGGTGCAAAACCAGGAAATGATTTGAGCAGATATACAAAAATTGAAAGGGGTGCAAAACCAGGAAATGTTTCAGGGGTGCAAAACCAGGATGTTTCTTCTCACTACATTTACTTAACCTATACAGCAAGGCAATTCTGAGAGAACTAGGAATCCTGCTAGGATTCATCATTGGTGACCACAATCTTAACAACATAAGCTATGTAGATGACAGTACTGATAGCAGATGCGGAAAAAAAAATACAAAACATCATACTTAACATCAGAAAAAGGTAGTTGAACTTCCTAGGTTACATAAGTAAAGAGAGCTTGGAAAATCTGATACTCACAGGATGGATAGGGACAAGGAGGGACAGAGGAAAGCAGCACATGACATAATGAGCTTGAGCAAATAGATGGTAGAACAGGGTTGAGAGAATAACAGAAAGACCTAACTTATGCGGAGCTACAAGAGATTGAAAGTTGTGGAGGGTTATATTTGTCTCCGTCTTGAAGAAACACAGCACATTTTCTGAAGAGATAACTTGCAATGTTGACTGTTTAATATAATCTAAACTTATTTATAAATGAAACTGTGTGTGTGTGTGTGTGTGTGTGTGTGTACGTTACCTATAGACTCCGAAACGGCTGAACAGATTTTCTTGAAAATTTACACAGTCTGCGAGTGTTCATAGCTAGGTTTTGTGTTGAGGTACCCCCGATAAATATCAAAAACAGATAATCGAAAAAATCGGGTTATAGAAGGACTGGTCTGATTTTAATCAAATTTGATACACTCATAGACAAAGACATAAGAAATGATATTCCGAAGTTTCAAGCTTGCAGTTCTTACAATAGTGCAGAAAATCGATAATATATAAATATATATATATATATAAAAGGCAAGATGTTTGTGTGTGTCTGTTTATCTGCCTGTATGTCTGTATTTTTTTCAGCCCTTTTATTTTAGCTTTTGCTACAGGTTTGGCTCTAAGTAGGTACAATTGTAGTTCTTAGTCTCAGCCATGATACCATTTACTCAGAGGACTGATTTAGTCTTCAAAATTCACTTTACAACGAAAAGAACTTATTTGATATTGATACCAGAAAATCAAAATTTGACTTACATCCATTCGTTTTTCTTTCAGTCTACAGTTTCGCTTTAACTGTAAACAACTATTGCTTTTTAGTCTTTCATGCCAACGTCCAAAGAGTCGGAGCTCCAGAACCATGAATTAGTTTTAAAGCTTTCATTACACCCGAGCAATGCTGGGCTATACTACTAGTCATAATATGTTACCAAGGATTTGTTTTTATTACCCAGTGTCGTTTGAAAATCGTTCATACCTGTGTATGCTTCCCAATGTCTTGGCTGTTTATCCTGTACATGTCATGTTTATGTGTAGAAGTCTTGTTCATGCCCTGGCCATCATGATCATGTCTTTGATTCCAATGCTACTAATTTTTCCATTCATCTTCATTGGCAGCTAACCAATCAATAGAAAGAAAATCTACATGCATTCAGGAAGACTAGCTAAGTCAGTATAAATTTATTTAACACGTAAACATGATTTCATTGAAATATTAAATAAAAATATTGTCAACAATGCATCTTTAAAATGTATTTCTTTGTCAAGTGTCACTTGCCTTCTAATTAACATCTTATATGTACTTGTGACAGCCTTTAATCTGGATGGGTTGAATTGGGTTCTTCTCTAGAAGCAGTTTCATAGGGATATTTGGGGCTCCACAAGCAGTTCCCAATCACATGTGGGGTGAAGATTCTCTCTCCTAGCTATGGATTAAATAGGAGGGCGGATTGGGCTCTTGAGCTTTTGTTGACAACCAGTCTTGGAGATTGGTTTGATTTACGGCAAATCAACCCTTTATGGGTCATTTAATGCTGAAACATTAATTGTGAGAGTATGATGGGTAGAAATTAAATGTTACTTATGATTCAGAGAAATTTTTTTTCTATATCTTGTTGTATAGTTTTGTCTATCTTAGGAATCCAAGAATATTTTTAGGGCCAACCTTGTTGAAAACATCCCTTAGAGTATTTTCTTGATAGTGTTTTAGTCGGATCTGTTCAAGGTCTATGCAGTTTGTCAGGATATGGTGTACTGTGTAGGGTTCTTGGCACGGTATGCAGATTGGGACTTCTCCTTTCAGTAAGTATGAGTGGGTGATATAGCAGTCTTGGAGAATGAAAACTAAATTCACAACTGTTGAGACATGAGGTTAGCATCTCTACCCTATAAAAACACCTTGGAAACTACAGCAGTGATGCCTGCTATGGTGAGGCTGAAGACCTCAAGGAGTCTGCAGAGTTTTTTTTTTTGTTTTGTAGCATATCAACAACTTATGGATCATTTAATGCTGAAATTTAATTTTTGGGGGAGCAGGAAGAATTTCTTTTGCAAAAATGTATTGCTGGCATTTTTTATGATAAAAATATCTTTTTACACTTTCATAGTGATTTCACTCCAGTTTGGGGTTAACTATTTCCCCATAACTTAGACCTTAACAGGTGCTACCACCCTAGGTCAGATTGGACCTGAGAACAGCAGTTAAGATGTGTTTTCACATTCTTCAAAACTTTCCAATCAGAGGCTTCTTACCAACATTTAACTTATAAAAGTAATGCAAAAACAACAATATCTTTAATTTTTTTTAATCATTTCACCCCAAGGAAGGTGATTATACCACTCAGATGCAAAAGATTACTGGGAATGAAAGAGAAAACTTTAGAAGGAATTGGAAACCCAATCCTGAACAGGAGACAAAAAATAAACTTTTACTCCAGCTTAAAAGATGGGAAAAAGCGTTTATTTTTTGTATTTTTATTCTTTTATTACTTGTGTACTAATTGTGAAAGAAACGCTAAAGTTTTAGTTGCAAAAAAACAAAAAAAAAAAAAAATCTAAAAGCATTAGAAAATATTTTATTTACATTAAATAACAGAAGAAAAAGACAACAGCATAACAATGTAACAGTTAAAATGTAGAATATCTCAAAGCAAACTGACCTGATTGATATCAAGCAAAGTTCACAGGTGACAAAGACTAATTATTTACTTAAGCAATCACTTTGTCCTTATTTGAAATGACAATTTATTTAACTTGTTATTGAATAACACTGAGGTAAGCCAATCAAACAGTCTAAGCAAATTAGGTGTCATAAAATGATCAACAAGATTACTTTCCTTATAATCAGGGCTGTCGCAGAGATAGGTTTCAGAAGAACAAAAAATTCTTAATTTCGTCTTAAGTTATCAAAGGCCACCAAAATGTTTAGTGCCAAGAACATTTACTATTTCCATTACCTCTAGATTAGCAGAAATCGTCTTTGAAATAAAAGGGAACCATTTGCATAACAAATAAAATAACTTTTTTCTTTCTTTTTTTGAATGTCTACAAGGAAAATACAGATTCATGAATGAAAAAAAAAATTTTAGTTTATCTTAGATGTTTTTATTTCGGTCTGAAAAAAGTAAACAACTATAATGAGGACATTTTAAGCTATTGTTCCATTTGAATACCAATACTGTATGTTTTAGTGTTTTTTGGAAGATTGTGTCTTGAAAATTTTCCAAATACAAAATTTCAAAGCAATTTCTTTGTGGAAAAGGAGTTCACAGCTTATATTACATCAATTGAATCAGTCACGTCTTTGTTTACATGCATTACTATCAAACCACCAAATCACTTTTCACTCATAGTTGATCATAAACATGTTTAAGCACTGAAGCACTGAAAAAATTCTTTCATTTTCAGCATTTGGATTGGGCGCTAAGAGAATGAGTTTGACAAGCTTTAAGACTTCACTCATAATTCTTCTTAATGCTGCACTTAGGCTTAGGGATCTTACTTTTTACAAATATTGCTGCAAGATTTGCATTTGCTTTATCAATCTAAGACTTTACTCATAATTCTTCTTAATGCGGCACTTAGGCTTAGGGATCTGACTTAACAAATATTGCTACAAGATTTTCATTTGCTTTATCAATCTTCAATGAATTGGATAAAAGTTTGAGCTGAATATTCAGCAGAAACATGTTATTATCTCCCTAATACATTGAAACAAGAAAACTATGCCTAAGTTTTTTATATATCTCACTGTTTGGCTCTACTTCACCATGCAAAGCCTTCAAAAGAACATTTTGCATGGTTCTATAAACTACAAAGTCAGATTAGTCAAACCTGCCAGCAACAGAGGTTGTCACAAAATCATATGCTTTGAAGTCGTTTGTACAGTACATTTCTTTTCTGGAGGCAAAGTTCTGCTCATTTGCTTAAACATAGCCAAAGAAATCAGTCAGAAGACATTTTGGATGATACCATTTCCATATCAACGATATCAAGGTCTCTCTTTTTAGAAACATAGAAAGAGTGTGGAAGATAGAAAAAGAGATAAGAATTTTAAGGAAATGAGAATGAACGATAGAAAAAAGGCAAGGATTTTAAAGGAATGAAAATGAAATATAGAAAAAGAGGGAAGGATTTTAAGGGAATGAAAATGAAATATAGAAAAGAGGGAAGGATTTTAAGGGAATGAGAATGAAAGATAGAAAAAGAGGTAAGGATTTTAAAGGAATGAGAATAAAAGAAGAGAAAGAGGTAAGGATTTTAAGGGAAAGAGAATGGAAGATAGAAAAAGAGGTAAGGATTTTAAGGGAAAGAGAATGAAAGATAGAAAAAGAGGTAAGGATTTTAAGCGTAAGAGAGGTAAAGATAGAAAAAGAGAAAGATTTGAAGGAAAAGTAAATGCATTGTTTGAACTTGAATTTTTTTCAATTTGTTTGAAGCTTTTTATTCTTATATTTTATTGGACTCACTTGAATTCCAAACTAAAATAAAAGTCTGAGAAAGGAAGATAACCATCATCATTGACATTTAAAGAAGAATTCTTTCATTGAGGTTTCATGAAAGTTAGATTCTTCCATACTTTGATCATTTTTTTTCTTTGACTTTTGTTAAAATAAAATCCTGTAAAAAATACATAGGTAAGAATTTTGATGTGGTCAAAGAACCCCTTTTTCTGGTGCTGCAGCCTTGATGATAATTGATTACAAGTCAGATGTGAGATTCTCTTGCTTAATTCTGCAAAAGAAGGAACTGGATTGATAATTTATGTTTGTTTACACATTGAGGAATTTTCATCAGGACATTCCAGGTCTTAAAAGTATACAGAATTAAAAATTTGAAGTCTTGGTCAAACCAATTTAACTCATAATTACTACTTGTTTAAGTTATTAAAATAGCTTTCATTTTACTTGATTCATGTTTCTCTACTGTGTTTTTGGGTTGCTCTTCATTACAAATTAATTCTAATGATACTTTAATTTAGCATTGAAAATATTATGGGGGGAGGAAGCTAAAGCATTAAGTAAAGTATAATGTCCTAACTTAAAGGAAAAATGGAAAGAAACCTGCTATAGATTTGTGATTTCCTTATACCAGCCTTGGGAGGCAATGTAGCTGCATGTGATAGAAAAATTGGAAAGCAAAGTTCAAATTTAAGTTGAATTTGTTCCCTTATGCACAAATATCCTTAGGGAAAGATATGGATACATCTCTTCTTTGAACTTGTAACTGAAGAAATAGTTCTATCCCAAGAAATTGTTAGTGAAATATTAGTTTGTAAAATAAATGAAAATAGAAAGAATTACTTTTACAATCCAAAAATATGTCTTTGCTTTAAATAAAGCCCACTGGGTCAATAAGCTATATATATATATATATATATATATATATATAAACAGGCAATTAAACCATTTTGTTAACAATTAAGAACTAAACAAAATTTAGTATTCAGTGCAGTTGTCTATTATTACAGAGAGCACATAAAAAATATCTAGTAGAGTGAATGGACTAAAAAAAGCTAGAGGAAACAAGCGGATAGCAATATTTACTAATCTTCTCTGTGGATTGAACTTTGTCACAACTTAATCCTTAATGATGAGTAGCAGTAAATAATTTTTTAAATTTCTTTTTTAAATGTGTTTACCTCAATCAAAGGGAGTAAAGCCACTAAGACAAGGAGTTACTGGGTGTGGAAGAATTAGAAAACAGAAATATTACAAAAATAGAAAGTAGCCATATCTCGATTGATAGCAATCAGTTCTGTTTTTGAAAATTTAAAATAAACGAGCCATTCTTTGCCCCAGCTAACAAAAGACTAAAGGTCGTTTATGACATCAGCTGTCATTCTGACCTAAATGAAATGATCAGATTTATTATCAAGACAGGCGTAAATGGTTGTGCCACCAGCATAAATACCAAGTTGAGAACTGATGTCATCAGAAAGGTTGTTAATGGAAATTAAAAATAGAGTAGAAACATCTACATTAATACAAAAAAAATCATGAACAGTGGCTGTTTAGAATGATTTTAATTTCTTAATTTGTTAAGATTGGATCATGTCAGAAATTTGTCAGAGTCACCGTAACTTTTCTATTTGTGAAGAAGATCTGTGTGCCAAACCCTGTTGAATGCTTTTGAGATGTTTAAAGCAGTAGCCTAAGCTTCACCATTCTTCTGTAAAGCCTGATAGACTGTGATGGCCATCAATACATCAGCAGTTGCCCTAGAGAAACCAAAGTCACATTATTTGTCTTAAAGAAGATCCTGCAATGTGAAATGCTTAATCAATTCAGCATTGATGAGGGTCTCTAGTAGTTTCCCAAAAATAGGTAGAAGACTAACAGCTGGAAGTGTCAGACAGAACAACCAGAACAACACATTAAAATTTTCATCAAGCAGAAAAGCAAAAAGTTGCAAGGCATCTATTATACTGTTTTGAGAGAACAGGAGTCAGTTTGGGAGCACACTTCGTAAGAAAAATTACAGAGAATATAAAAATGTATAAAGGAACACAGAAGAGACGACATAATTAATAATTCAATGAATGGATTAGTGATTCCACAGAAATAAATTTGACCAGAATTTTGACTTAAAAAATGTCATAGTCCTTAAAAGAGAAAACAACTTATTCAGAAGAAATATTCTCAAGAGCACTGCCATCCAATATTACCAAAATATCAATCTAAGCCATGGTTTTTTCCAAATCTCACCTTTCCTTATAGACCAATACTTTCTCAAGCCAACATCCTCAAGAAAAATATTAAAAAAATTAAAAAAAAAACAGTTAATTTCAATCATTTTAACCTCTCATAATATTGAATGAGTTTAGAGGTGATCGCCTTGTTTCTTGTTTAGGAAGGGGTTCCCAGTTCATCCCCTTTCTCCAGTCTTAGTGTTAGTTCAGCTGGAAGCTCTTTGCCGTTACGGAGTATGGTGGCAACGTCTTTACATTCTGAGGGTACCGGGTTGGCAGTTTCCTGGTTGCTGCTTCCGACTGGTAGTTAGGAGCCCGAACTCTTGCGTAGCATCTTGAGAGGCTGCTCTGATCAACAGTTGAATAATACTGGGGTTCTTGTAGTGCCATATCGCGCATGGACGGGCGTCCCTGCATGAACATTCGGTGGGCAACCCCGAGGCCACATTATGTTGTAGGCCGAGCCAGTCTCCATCCTTCACAAGTTGCAAATGATTGACCGAATGATTCTATTCTAAGACCTCTCAACTGAATCACTATGGAAAAAAGCAAACATAATAGCAAAACTAAACCAGCTCATTTGAAAACGCCCAAACCTGTCTGCATCTCTTTCACTAACATACGCGGCATCCACACCAACTTCCCTAGCGTAGATTCTTTCCTCCATAATAACTCACCTGATATATTAGCCCTATGTGAAACTAATCTTAACCCTTCTGTCCCCTCATCTGAGTTCTACATTCCTGGCTACCTTCCCCTCTTCAGGAAGGATTCCAATGTTCATATGCATGGGCTTGGTGTCTATGTCAGCGAACAACTTCCCTTAGCTAGGGTGTCATCTTTTGAATCCCCAGATCATTCTTTCATGTGTTTCCGCCTCTCACTTCTCAGCTCGATTAGCTATCTCTTCTTTCTCTACCGCTCTCCTTCCTCCCCTGACTGTTCGTTACTTGACATCATTTCTGACAATATTGACAAAGCCATTTCTTCCCATACCTCTGCCCATGTATTCGTGCTTGGTGACTTTAACGCCCACCACACCAAATGGCTGAAGAACGTTGTCACTAACCCTGCTGGTGTCCACACCATGAACTTTTCAATCACCCAATCCCTTACGCAAGTAGTGGACTTCACCACGCGTTTCTCTGACAACCCTAACGGAAGGGACTCACTTCTAGACCTCTGCTTCACTTCCATCCCAGACTCTTGCACTACCAGACAACTCTGCCCACTTGGAAACTCTGATCACACTGTAGTGTCCGTCAATATTTCACTCCACTCCCGCCTGACCCACAAAACCCAGACAAGTAGAATATCCTACTGCTATTAAAGAGCAGACTGGGATTCGTTCCGAGACTTCCTCTGTGACATCCCTTGGAACAACGTCTTTAGTCTTCCCATCGAAGAATGTGCATCCGAGGTCTCCTCCTGGATTAAGGCTGGCATCGATGCCTTCATCCCTGCTAGGAAATTCCAGCTTAAATCTCATTCGTCTCCATGGTTCTCACCTGCTTGCTCGGCTGCCATTGCCCACCGGAATCATTTCTTCCGACTCTATCGTAACTACGCGTCGGACCAAAACAGGCGCCTTTTCACTTCAGCTCATAATAAGTGTAAAAGGATACTTAACGAAGCTAAGATGTTGTTTGCTGCCAGAATGAAGCAACCCATAGCATGCTCTAAATTCGGCTCTAAAGACTACTGGCAACTCTGTAAAAGAGTACTTAAAAAGAGCAAGTCCACAATACCCCCGCTAATCAACAAATTTGAGGTCCTCACCTCCCCAGCAGATAAGGCTGAATGCTTTGCCTGCAGATTCTCGAACAATTCGAGTCTGGACTCGTCTGGAGTTTTGACACCCGACTTCTCACCTAGAACAGAGGCACAATTGAATGATGTCCACATTACACCTTCGCTTGTCTCTAAGATAATCTTAAAACTTGACCCTCACAAAGCGAGCGGTGGTGACGGAATCCCAACCATAGTCTTAAAGAAATGTGCCCCTGAAATCTCCTCTATCCTTTCTAAGCTCTACAACCTCTGCCTATCTGCTTCCTGCCTGTTGGAAATCCTCCTCTGTAGTTCCTATATTTAAAAACACTAGAGAACCCTCTGACCCTGCAAATTACCGCCCTATCAGCCTTCTTCCGATCTTTGGCAAAGTGTTCGAAGCCATTATCAACGCCGAGGTGGTTCAGCATCTCACAGCACACAGGCTCCTCTCGGACAAGCAATATGGTTTCCGCTTCACCAGGTCTACTGCTGATATGCTAACGACCATCACCGAGTACATATACCAGGCACTCGACAGGAATGGCGAAGCCCGAACCGTTGCATTGGATATATCTAAGGCGTTCGACAGAGTTTGGCATGCTGGCCTTCTATGTAAACTGCGGAGCTATGGTATAACTGAAGATTTGTTTGAACTAATCCAGTCATTCCTCTCTAACCGCACAATGAAGGTGGTATTAAACGGACATGCCTCTCAGAACTACCATACAAACGCAGGTGTCCCCCAAGGCTCCATCTTAGGTCCTACACTCTTCCTGATATACATTAATGATTTCCCTGATTCCATAAGAGCCCAAATAGGTTTGTACGCCAATGGCACCACAGTTTACTCTCGCCTCCTACAAAAATCTGGTGTAGGCGTCAAAGCTAACCTCGCAGCCGAGATTGAAAAAGACCTCCAATCCATATTGGACTGGGGTAAGAAATGGTTAGTAAATTTTAATGCTTCTAAAACGAAGCTACTCTCAATTAACCATCATCGACAATCTCACCTACCTCCCATTAGCATGGACCAGGCTTGCCTCCCAGAGAGTAAAACTCTACACCTCCTTGGTCTCACACTTTCAGCGGACCTCAAATTGAATCACTATATCAAATCCATTGCTAAATCCGCTGCTATGAAAGTCGGTTCTCTGTGTACGGCCCGGAAGTTTTTTCCGTCTGAATCTATCCTGCACATTTATAAATCTACCATCCGCCCGTGCAATGAATACTGCTGCCATATCTGGTAGGGTGCCCCTGCTATTCTCCTCGGGCTTCTCAATAAGGTTCAGAGGAGGGTCTGTAATGTGATAGATACCGACTTGGCAGACCACCTGCAGTTTCTCTCCCACCGGCGCGACGTGGCTTCCCTGTGTCTTTACTATAAATACTTTCATGGCTTCTGCTCCGATGAACTTAGATCACTAGTGCCCCCGAAATATGAATTTGAATGAGATACTAGATTAGCAACTAGATCCCACCCTTTTACAGTGAAACCAATAAAATGCAGCCGTAACTTCTACTCTAACAGTTTCTTTCCTCGCACTTCCCGACTGTGGAATTCTCTTCCAAACGATTGCTTCCCCGACGGCTACAATCTCCAGGAGTTTAAATGTAAGGTCAATAGACACCTCCTAACACACTAACCTGCTCCCATTTTATCAAACACTCTTCCCATCTGCCCAACCCTCATCCTCGCTATCCTTACTCATCTGTTACCTTCCTCCTGACATTCCCTATGTTTAAACACTCCTTCTCTTTACCTTCCCCTATATAGCCCCATGCGCAATAGTGGCAGTGGAATGCCTTGCTTGGGGTGAGATGATTAAAAAAAAAAAAAAAAAAATGACATCACACTGCACAAGAAAGAATTCTCTTCATATATGATCAATGACATTTTCTAAATACTTAAACATTTATGTTAATCTTATGAATAATTGACAGCATTTTTTCTAGTTACCAACAACATTTTGTTTATAGATACATTATTTAAAATCAAAATCATTTTATTTTTTTGCCTTGATAAAATCCATCACAGGACAGCTGAGAAAAATTGTTTCCCTTGTTTTATATATATATATATATATATATATATATATCTTGACTTTTATAAATACAATCAAGACATATTAGATGTTTATATATATTCCTTATTACTTTTATCAATACAAAACAGATTATATACAATAATTTTGTTATTACAATGGTTTATAAAAGCATAATATCACCATTGTAATAAAATGACAGTATTAAGCTCTACTCTGTATTAAGCACTTTATAAAAGTAAATGCTTGAACAGTAAGTTTTTAATCAATGTGTTCTTTCACTTTTTGTTATATATATATATATATATATATATATATAGTAGATGAGTGAAGTGAGTAGTAGCAAGAGGTTCACAATGTTTTATCTGTAAGAAAGGAATTATTCTCTACCCGACAAGACATCATCAGAAAAAGCTGTGTGGATATTTTTGAAGTCTCTCAAGATAAACAAGTGAGGACAGGGCAGCTGTAACTCAGATATGGCAATAATGGTCTGATCTGACTCTTGTAAAGATGGAGTATCTCAGGAGGAGTTAGATACTTACTGAAGCAGTACAATAAAGTGATCTTTTTCTAGAACTGGATATAAGAGTTGAAGAGATTTAGGGAGAGCTTGAATCTTAATAGACATTCAAGACAAGTATCCTCCTTCAGAGAACACCCATTCATTGTGATAGCTTAACATTCAGTGTCAGTTCAGTGGGCAGATTGAAGGGTTCTAATGGAAACAATGATGGCCCATGCAATTTAAAATAAAACAATATGTCCTACAATGATAGATAGCCAAATAATTTGTTAATAGACAGGAAAGTTGGATGATACTTTAAACCTTTTGAAGTACAAACTCTCATCCAGTTTTTTTTTTAAAACTGCCACCAAAGAGTTCAAGTGTTGGTAGATGAAAGTGCTCTGAAGGCATTCTGCTAATTATATCATTGATTTTTTTTGTCAGTCTAGCATTGCACATTTAACAGGGCGACTAGTGGTGCCAAAGCTACAGATTAACATTACCCGTAAACAGAAGATTGAAATTTCTTTGAATTTTTTGACCTTCTCAAAAACGGGACTTCTGTTTTTTTTAAATAATTCCTGATTTTCCTATGCTTTAGAAAGACACCGGTCAGATAATAAAAGTGTAGCATGTGGATTCACAGGAAGAGAGAGAGTGAGGGGGGTGTTAGAATTATAACTGATATTACATTTCAAATCCCAAATTTTAAATTACACATATTATAAACTGTGACCAATAATACTAGTAATAATAACAGCAACAACTCACTAAATCTGAAAGGAAAAATATTAAAACAAATCAAAGAATATGGCGAAGAAACAGAGATCATTTTTTTTTACTGAGCATCAGGAAGAGACAGATGAAGTTCCTGGGACATGCAATGAGGAAGGAGGGCTTGGAGAACCTGATACTAAAAGGCCAGATAGAGGGAAAAAGGAAAAGCAACGGATAACATATTTGAAGGACCTAATCAGGTGGATGATGGAACGAGGATTGCATGGTGTAACAGGAGAAGGCGTGCTCAGAGCCACCAGGGATGGGGAAAAGTGGAAGGCCATGATCGCCTACGTCCTGAAGGGACAAGGCACATAGAAGAAGCAGCAGCAGCATTGCACAGTTGTTGTTTGCACCTCCAGTAACTTTTAAATACTCTTGTTTTGCC
This sequence comes from Ascarosepion bandense, assembly GCA_037127315.1. Taxonomy (NCBI): domain Eukaryota; kingdom Metazoa; phylum Mollusca; class Cephalopoda; order Sepiida; family Sepiidae; genus Ascarosepion; species Ascarosepion bandense. Next base: position 2,664,010 of record JBBBDQ010001033.1, on the reverse strand, counting down.
AACAATATAGGAATATTCCTCAAATAAATGCTTTATACCTCTTCATTCTGTCAAACTCCAAAATGATAACTGAAAAGATGAGAAACAATGTTCTAAAATAAATGTTAAAAAATAAAAATAAAAAATAATTGGATGAGAGCTTTAACTTGAAAAGGCTTAATTTTCTGTTGGTATACTCTCTCTCTCTTTCTCTCTCTGTGCATTGTGGTACAGTAGATATTGGCTCGGAACGAGAAGCCGGGGGAGCCATGTTCGAATTCCAGTTGAATCCATTGCATTCACTTACGCGCAAATACCCTTGGGAAAGGTATTAATCCGTCTCTTCTTTCCAGTTATGGGTTAAATAGCAGGACAGATTGGGTTCTATAGCCTTGGTCGGCAACCAGTCTACTGCAGAAAGCAATGGCAACCTACTGCGGGATAATCTTCTGCCCAGTCAGTCATGTCTCTTTCGAGACATGATCGCCCAAGCATGTATCACGTATATGGCACTTAACTGACTCTCTCTCAGTAAATTGTCTTTCAGTAAACTGTCCGGACATGACGTTACAATAGCCCATTAACTATCATTCGAAAACACAGTTTATGAAATCTGTATTTGCTCATATTTTTTACAGTTTATCGGTCCTTTATGAGTTTTAAAGACAAGCATATTTGAGATTTTAAAAACAACTATTTTTCATCAAGTATATACTGCATTAACAATTTTGAAGAATATGGGCTATTTTTACAGACACAAGTCCAAATAGATGGTAGGAGGATTCAAACCTTTTCTAAATATTCATGTATTGACGAATATAACGAACTTGAGTAGAATTTCAACTCTGATTTCTCATTGTACGAGTCTTTTTTTTACACGACCTGCACATCCACCAATTTTGTAGACATCATGAAAGAAATTAATGTTAATAAAAAAAAAAATGCAGTTATAAATTTTACTTGCCATCTAGATTCCATTCTATACGACTCTTACTGAGGAAGCATGAATCTAGACTTTCATGCCAAGCTTGACATTTTCGGTTTCTCTCTTCGTACATTCTAATCTAACAGAAGAAATCAGTTATCTTGTGCCACTCTTTACTAAATTCAATCATTGAACTTTAGATTCATTAAATCAAATACAGACCTTCAAAAGAATGAATAAAAAGACAAGGTACATACACAAATCTGATCGTTATTTGATTTATACAAAATGCAATGTCATAATTACTTCTGTTGCTTCCACTTTGATTTCCAAACAAACAAATGTTATCTGCTTGCTATTTCAGAACATAAATTTCATAATTAAACTGCTTGTCTCCTTCCCAGAAAAGGAGGATTATTGAATTTCTTACCTTCATCATTTTGATGAGTTTATCTTTCATCGTGTTACCTTTGCTTTTCATTTGAAATAATAAACGTAGAATGTAAAACCTGATTAAAAAAAAAAAACAAAAGCTAAGCAAAGTATTGTGCAATAAGAAAACCTCATTAGAAATAAAGAAATGTTATGGAATGTAATATCGGTCCTCCTATATGGCAGCGAATGCTGAACAATATCCTCACAAATGAAGAAGAGATTTAAAGCATAAGAAATATGTATAATTTAGTTAGAAAAATACAAAAAAAAATTAATCTTTTTTCCTATTTCAGGCCATAATAATAATAACAAACATTTATCTTTTGGAACTTCAATCTGGGGTTTTCTTACCTCAAATTTTTGAGGAGTGAAAAGAGAAATTTTTGTTATGGCCTAAAATAGAAACGTGCATATGAATGATTTGCCCACATGAACTGCATATCTAACAGTGAGAATGTCATATTTGTGTGTGTCAGAAAAAACTGGGGTCAATTCTGATTGGTTTAGAAAGCGTGAATTAATGATAATCATAATTGTCATAATTATGATAATTATTATCATCATTTTTGACATGGCACTGTGATTGTATAATTCATTTATTATTCATGGATTTTCTTTATGGACACTGCAAAGGCCAGAAGGATTGGGGAAAACAATACATAACCTACCTAGAGAGCTTGAATTCTGCTTAAATGGCAGAACAGGGTTTAGGAGAGGTAACAAAAATATAGAATTTAGTAAGTGTTACAAAGGAAATGAAAATGTGGAGAGTTATGGTTGTCTGCATCCCGAGGGGGAAGTCATAGAAAAAGAATGTTATTACTTCAATAATATGGAGAAAGTTTGTAGGGATAAGAAATTAAAAACTAAAAGCATTGTGGAAAAACCTAACTCAGAAAAATTCACTACTCAGTGGAAAAACCAAATTCTGAATTCTGATTGGATTAAAAACAGAAAATTTATAATGACATTATTCCACAACTAAAAGCGAAAATGCATGCTGGAGCTGGTCACATGACCAGATTTAATTACTTAAGGAAATTCAGTGACCAGTCAAGAAAGTCAGATGGGAGCCGTGAGACAAAACAACTAAAATGTAACTTCAAATCAACCTGGAGATAAGGTCAGGTCGCACCTTGTTCTCTTTCTTCTTCTTTCACATGTACTGATTACCTTTACTTCTTTTTCTCCATCCAAAGATATTCCGACTGAATATATACATACATGCGTATGTACGCATACACTCTTTCAACAATTACTACTACGAACATTTTCTACGACTCTTCATACCCATAACTTTATCATTGAACACAAAATCTACCCTTAATTTCTTAATGTTTCTAATTGCACATTAACTTCTAGAACTTACATCAATCTTTTCTTTTAATAAATTTGTATTCTAAAATGCAAAATGTATATTTTATTCTTTACACTAATTTGCACATTCCAACTGACAACCAACCTTCTAATGAAAACCTTCTGATAATTCTGATAATGATAAATTCTGCATAAAACTTGAAAGCTGTAGGGAGTTAGGCTAAGTCTGACACAAGGCCAAATCAAAGAAATATTAACCATCTAACTCGACACGTTAATTAAAGTTAGGTTAAATTTATCTTCATCTGCTGTTTGCAGGCAGTCATGATGGCAGTTTCAAATTTTATGGAAAGCTACTATATATTCCCTCCATCTTCATTTAGGTCCAACACTGCCACCATCTTTTTACTAAAGCTTACTAGATAGTTAATGGAATTTTTTTTCTGTCCCTTTTGACTTCAATATGTTCTTTGAGTAACAAATTTTAAAAATATTTTACTAACTTGTAGAATGTAAAACTAACTGACTGTGCTAGCATAACATACAAGAAAAAAAAAGAAAGAAAGGAAATCAAGTCAAATATTATCAATGAAGCTCTTTTGAATTCATTCTTAGCAAACAAGACTTCTATTCAAGGGAGATAATCTGGCATGTCTCATAAATCATCATTTTAATGTTTTTTTATCCTGAAATCTTCTCACTGAAATTTAATAACTTTTAATCTATTTTGTTTACTTATTCTTTTTATATTTTCCTCATTTCAATTTTGTCTGCATGAGAAAAACATTAAAGTTTTGTGGAAGATAAAAAAACGTAATCGGTAGGCTTAATCTTAACAAAATATTATGTGCAGATGACACTGCACCGATGACTGACACAAAAAGAAAATTATAACATCCCCACAGATAGGGTAGTAAAGGAAAATGAAAAGAAAGAACTAAGCATCGACTGCAATAATTGCGCAACTTGACCCACACAAAGCAAGCGGCGGTGACGGAATCCCAGTCATAGTACTGAAGCAATGTGCCCCAGAACTCTCCTCTGTCCTCTCTAAACTCTATAACCTCTGCCTATCTGCTTCCTGCTTTCCTGCCTGTTGGAAGTCCTCCTGCGTAGTAGCTATATTTAAGAATTCTGGCGAACCCTCAGACCCTGCCAATTACCGTCCTATTAGTCTCCTTCCAATCTTTGGCAAAGTTTTCGAAGCTATTATCAACGCCGAGGTGATTCAGCATCTTATGGGCAACGGGCTTCTCTCTGAGAAACAGTATGGGTTTCGCTTCACCAGGTCTACTGCTGATATGCTAACGACCATTACCGAGTACATATACCAGGCACTTGACAAGAATGGTGAAGCCCGAACCGTTGCCTTGGATATCTCCAAAGGCATTCGACAGGGTCTGGCATGCTGGCCTCTTGTGCAAACTGCGGAGCTATGGGATAACTGGACATCTGTTTGACCTCATCCAGTCTTTCCTCTCTAACCACACATTGAAGGTGGTATTAAATGGGCATGCCTCCCAAAACTACCATACGAACGCGGGCGTCCCTCAAGGTTCCATCCTAGGTCCCACGCTCTTTCTGATCTACATTAATGATCTCCCCGACACCATTAGATCCCAAGTTGGCATGTATGCCGACGACACAACAATCTACTCCCGCATCGATCAGAAACCAGGTCTGGACGACAAAGTGAACCTCGCTGCCGTACTTGAAAGGGACCTCCAATCCGTAGTGACCTGGGGTAGGAAATGGTTGGTAAATTTCAATGCCTCTAAAACAAAGCTGTTATCAACTAATCACCATAAACAATCGCATCTACCTCCCATTAGCATGGGACAGGCTAGCCTTCCAGAGAGTAAAATACTACGCCTCCTTGGCCTTACACTCTCGGCAGACCTCAAATGGAATGACTACATTGAATCCATTGCCAAATCTGCTGCTATGAAAGTGGGCTCCCTGTGCAGGGCCCGGAAATTTTTCCCACCTGAATCTATTCTGCACATATACAAATCTACCATCCGCCCGTGTATTGAATATTGCTGCCATATCTGGTCGGGTGCCCCTGCTGCTCTCCTTGGGCTTCTTGACAAAATACAAAGGAGGATCTGTAACGTGGTTGATACTGACTTGGCAGACCGGCTGCAGCCGCTCTCACACCGGCGTGATGTGGCTTCCCTGTGCCTCTTCTACAAGTACTTTCATGGCTTCTGCTCTGATGAGCTGAGATCACTGGTGCCGCCCAAGCACGAATTTACACGAGATACTAGATTAGCAACTAGGTCCCACCCTTTTACAGTTAAACAAATAAGATGTAACAGAAAATTCTACTCCAACAGCTTCTTTTCTCGCGCTTCCCACCTGTGGAACTCCCTTCCACAAGTCTGCTTTCCCGACAGTTACAATCTCCAGGTGTTTAAATGTAGGGTCAATAGACACCTCCTATCACACTAACTCCCAACTATTCTCACAACACTCATCTACCCAACCCTCATTCTCGGTATCCTTACCCGCCTATCACCCACCCTCTGTCATTTCCTATATTTAATCAGCCTTTCTCCACTCTACATAGCCCCCTGCACAGTAGTGGCAGTGACATGCCTTGCTCGGGGTGAAACGCTTACAAAAAAAAAAAAATAAATAAAATATGGTCAACAGCAAGGGAAAAAGTGCGAAATGGGATTTACAAATTGGAGATGTCAACATCAAACAAATCAGTCAGTTAAGTGTCAGATGTGATAGACGTTTGAGTGATCATGTCTCAAAAAAGACATGACTAACTGGGCAGAAGTTTATGCTGCAGTAGATTGCCATTACTTTCTGTGGTAGACTGGTTGCCAAGCCAAGGCTATAGAACCCAATCTGTACTGTTATTTGACTCATAGCTAGAGGGAGAAGAGATGTATTATATTATTAAGCAGTAATTAGTGGCGGATCAGTTTATTACTTCATAAAAATATAAAACTGATCCCCCACTTTATGCCCAGTAGAAGCCTTAATCATGTTTTTAACTATTATATTCAGTCAGTCAGTTGTGCCATATGGTATACACACTTGGGCAATTATGTCTCAAAAGAGACATGACTGACTTGGCAGAAGTTTATCCCGCAGTAGATTGCCATTACTTTCTGTGGTAGACTGGTTGCCAACCAAGGCTATAGAACTCAATCTGTACTGTTATTTAACCCATAATTGGAGGGAAGAGACAGATAAATACCTTTCCCAAGGAATTCAACTGGAATTCAAACTTGGCTTCCAGATTTCTAGTTCTGAGCTGATATCATACATCAAACAAGAACTGAAGTTTAAATATCTGGAATGCGTTTAACAAAGGATGAAAAATGTGACCAAAATGTGATGAAAAATAGGATAAATAAGCAACGAGAAAGTTTTTGAGAAAATAGCAACAAAAGGTTACTAATACAAAGAATATGAAAAGCTGAAATTTCTTGGACAAATAATGAGGAAGCAGGGCATAGAAAATGTAACTCTCAAAAGAGATAAGGGAAAATAGCAATGCACCTATCAGATGAGCTTGTAGGAGTAGATGACAGAACAGAAGTGCAGAAGGCTTAGCAAAGAGAGAGGAACTGTCTTCTGTGATAGAAAGTTGTGCAAAATCATGAATGTTCATGTTGGGTACATAGAAGATGAAAAGACAAAAATATTAAAATATATGCTGATGTTTGTGTTTCATTTTTTTTTCTTGCCAGAATCTATCTCTCAGACTCTTTGGACATTGGTACGAAGGAGTAAAAAGCAATAGTTGATTCCAGTTAAAGCGAAACTGTAGACTGAAAGAAAAATCAATGGATGTAAGTCAAATTTTGATTTCCTGGTATCGATATCAAATAAGTTTTTTCGGAGTAACCTGAATTTAAAAGGCTAAATAAGTCCTCTGAGTAAATGGTATCATGGCTGAGACTAAGAACTACAATTATACCTACTTAGAGCCAAACCCAAAGCAAAAACTAAAATAAAAGGGCTGAAAAAACAAATACAGACATATAGGCAGATAAACAGACACACACACACACAAACCTTGCCTTTTATATATTTATATTATTGATTTTCTGCACTATTGTAAGAACTGCAACCTTGAAACTTCTGAATATTGTTTCTTATGTCTTTGTCTATGAGTGTATCAAATTTGATTAAAATCAGACCACTCCTTCTATAACCCAATTTTTTCGATTATCGATTTGATATTTATCAGGTGTACCTCGACACAAACTCTAGCTAAGAACACTCGCAGACGCTTAGAGTATAACTGTTTAAATTTTCAAGAAAATTGGTTCAGCCATTTTGGAGTCTATAGGTAACAGACACACACAGGCAGACAGACAAAGTTCCATTTATAAATAAGTTTAGATAAGTATTTATTGAACTTTGCTGTTACATCTTGTCTGATGATTCTGCTATATATTTAGAGATTCTTGATAAAATACCAAGAAGTATATGCAGTATTATTGGTCGATATTCTATAAATATTTTCATGCTAATTGTTCTGATGAGAGTTTCTCTATTCCTCACCCCTAAATGACAAATTGTACATATTAGAACTAGTTATGACCTCACAGAGACTTGAGGTATTATGGTGACTGTAGCAAAAATGGTAAGTAAAAATGTGTTGTTTTGGTGTATGTTTGGATTAGTAACTGTGGCTAGCTAAATTAAAAGCTAAGACAGCCTTCTCCACACCCACTTTTTGGCCTTGTGCCACAGTTTTGTATTTTTTTACAGTAAATATTACTTTCCTCTTTGGAAGCTAGATTTTAAGAATTTAAGTGTATTACCAGATTGGTAACAAGGTCTCATCATTCAAATGTAGCCTTAAGTTCAATGTTAACAGTTTCTTCTCTTACACTTTGATTTCCAATCAACTTTGATCTTCAAAAACGTAATGTCAATTGTAACCTTTTGCCTTCTTAATTCCAGTTCTTTTGTTTTTTTCTGTTAATAATATTTTCTTTTCCTCATATTCTATCACTCAATTTTCTGGACTTTATTGCTGTCATGGCAGCATCACCCACAACAGAATGAAATCTTCCAACCATTACATATACGTCCCCTCACATGAGGTGAGAGTAGATAGCCTGAGAAGATAGCCTGAGGAGAGCGCCCTGAACAAAGCCGAGAGTCATCTATGAACACTGCTACCGTAACGACCATTACGAATCCCAGTTTGAGCGTTGAATTATAGTATTACCTATTAACCCATATTATCGTTCTATTAACAAAGTTCTAAGTGTAGTATTTTGCCATGTTCAATATATATTCATTATTTTTTATTTTGGTTGTTTTGTCTTATTCTTTAACTGGGTCTACGACAATTGCTATGCTTGGGGTGAAATGATTAAAACATTATATAATACTTGTTTTAAAAAGAAGTGCACTATATTGGCTTTCTTTTCTTTCTTTTATGTACCTTGTCCCTTCAGGACGTAGGCGATCATGGCCTGCCACGTCTCCCTATCCCAGGTGGCCCTTAGCACGTTTTCTCCTGTAATGTCTTGCAGCCCCCGTTCTGTTATCCACCTGCTCAGGACTTTTAAATATGTTATCCACTGCTTTCATCTGTCTCTTTTTTTCTCCATCTGGCCTGTTTGTATCAGGTTCTCCAAGCCCTCCTTCCTCATTGCTTGTCCTGGGAACTTCAGTTGTCTCTTCCTGATGCTCACTATTAATTTCCTTTTCATTTCCATCATTTTCAAAACCTAATCATTGCTCATATGCTCGATCCATGAGATTTGCAGCACCCTTCTGTAGAACCACATTTCAGCTACTTCAAGTTTTCCCTTCATCTCTGTTGATATTGTCCAACATTTGCTGCCATATTGAAGAACTTACATCACAAAACAATCCAGTACTCTCTTCTTCGTTTCTAGTGAAAGAATACTAAATAGAAGGATGTAACTTTTGAAGTGATAATACTGAAAGCCATTCAGAATGGAGTGAAGTCATCATTAATGTATTTGCAGTAATATTCACATCAGAAGTAACACAACAAGCTGACAAGTAGGAATAATATGGCTTCCACCAATCTTTTGGAAAATATATATTCCACAGATGGTGGAACTCGTATTTCATTTGCATATGTACTTGCAAGTATTCACAGCAGCATCCCTAGAAATGTACAATCACACTTCAATTTATCGAAGAGTTATAATAAATTTAATATAAGAAAATTGAACACAGGATGTAGGTAGTTTTTGTCTACCGTTGCAATATGCTACAAAATATATCCTGAGAACCCGAGTTATGTTCTGAAATAATCTCTTCAGATTCAGACTCCTATAGCTATGATGCAAGACATCCTGCTCATTCAGAAAATTCACGCTACAATCTTAATGATTAGAAATGGTTTCAAATAAATGAATCCTTCAGCTTGTAAAAAAGACAATCCTGCAGAAAGCCTGATAAGCTTGAGCTAGAAAATCACAAAGTTTTTGCGAAATAACAAGTCACTTTAAAAACACCAAAAATTGCAAGTACATGTAAGGAGATAAGAAAATAAGGATATGATCAAATTGTTAGCTTCTTTTTTCTATATAGCCCATCAATTCAATAATTAAGTGATGATAGCTCTCCACATCTTCCTATCCTTTGTGGCTCTTCCCAGTTTTTCTTCTTCTGCCAACCATTCTGCTACAAATGTTTGCACTAACTTTAACAAAATATCTAAAAGTTCCTAACATAAGAATTTCTTGAAAGAATCTCATGCTCCCTTCTCCGTCCACTCCACTCTCATTAGGATATTTATCCTTTTCTTACCAACTTCCTGACACCCCTATAACCTGTAATTGTGTCTCTTAACTCTCCCCCAATGTAATCCTCTGCAAAACATTGGGAATAAAATGCCTTGCTTGTGGCAATTATTAAAAAAACGAAAGAAAGAAAGGTAGTTTTAAGATTTCATATATTTCAACCAACTATAATGCTAATTGTTGACTCAATGAATGTCTAATTTTTATTATATGGAAATATCTTTTGTCAACATTACCATAAAGGTGGGTTGGGATAGCAAAAGATCCCTTCCAAAACCTAAGCAAAGTATGAAACAAATATTTTATAAAATACAAAGGAAAGAGAACTCAGCTTTTAAATAATATTAGTTCTCCCATATAGCAGTCAATACTGGATAATTTCCTCACAGATGAAAATTTAAGCAATAGGAATGTGGTTCTACAGAAGGATGCTGAGAATACCATGAACTCAACATGCAAACAACAAAAACGTATTCAAGAAAACAGAAACAAAAAGGCAATTTATCCTTAGAATCAGTTTACAGTTCCATTTAACATAGCCTGACAATTAAATTTGGAAATTCAATTTATTTTTAATTTATGAACCTTTTATTGAATGTTGGCTTCATCATACATATTGTAATTTTCTAAAATAATTTATTAATAATGAAGTAAGTGTAAACACTGACATATAATTATTATTGCATGACAAAATTAAATTAATGCTTTGCTCTGTTTATTACATTTAAATGATACTGATAGATAATCTAAATAAGAAAATAATTACAGAGAACTTATATATATATATGCACACACACACATTCACAGCATATCAAAAATGCTTTTAAAAATTTGGGGGCAGGTTTCTAATACAAAAGCAAGCAAAATGTCCACATAATCATGTCCAAAAGGCCCTGAGCCTCAACACTGCAAATCAAACAAATGTTCAAAATGTCCTCCGCTTGCTCTGACACACATACACACACTGATACACAGCTTACTGTCATATCACATTGAATACACCGGTTCTTGACCGATCACCAAAGTTAAGCAATGTTGAGCCTGGTCAGTACTTAGATGAGTGATCGCTTGGGAATACCAGGTGCTGTAAACGTTTACTTATCATATGTTGTGGTGCAGTGGATATCGGCTCGTAAAGAAAAATCGATGAGCCAGGTTCGAATTCCAGTTGAATGTCCTGCATTCACTTACGTGCTAATACCCTTGGGAAAAGTATTAATCCATCCCTTCCCTCCATTTACGGGTTAAATAACAGGACAGATTGGGTTCTGTAGCCTTGGATTTATCACAGCAGGTATTGGCAACCTGTTGCAGGATAATTAAAATGCCTGAGGTCTATACAGGGTAGGACTTGGGACTCTGCCCTTAAACAAATCCCAATGAATCTTTCTCCATCGCTTGGGAGGAAGCCAGCTCAACCCAACTTGGGTGAATGCCAATTGCATGTCATAGAACTGGTCTTCCTTTACCCCTCTATTTTTCATGGTAGATACCAACCAGTTCATCACAAACAATGTTACTGAAGTGTGCTGGAGCTCTGTCAAGCATAAACATGCATCTTTGTATTAGAAGGAATACATCCTCTAGCATATCTGGAAGTGTGTTTGAGATAAAGTAACTAAAGACAGCTCCTTTAAGACATGCTGGAGTACATATAGACTTACCAGACAGTTACCTGCAACTCCAGTCACACATTGTTCATACACTGATGCTGGTATCTAGGCTGCATTTTACCATAGGAATTCGGATCCACCCACAAATGTTGGTTGTGTAAATTTGTTATTCCATCTCTTCCAAATGGTGTCTTAACCAAAAATAATACTGAAGAGACAAATTGGCAGTTTGTGCAAAAAAACCATCAGCAAATATTATCTCATGGTGAGTGATCAGAAGGGCAAAAGACCTTGCACACATTGCAAATGATATGAATACAAAAGATACTCTTGAGGTACTCTCCATGCAATACTATGAGTTGTACACCATACTAGGACCACTTGACATGTGCTGATACCTGGATTGTCAGCAAAAGCCTGAACAATGTGTCTATGTGGTCAGACATAAAAATGGATCTCGATCTTCCTCAATCCATAGTTTGTGGTGCTCTCGAATCCTGTCTCAGTAACATCATGATAAACAGCAGCACAGGTTGGATGATTCAGCTGCCTTCAGTCTGGAAACACAATCTTATACAGCTGTGCAGTCTCGTATTCATTATTATTTGCTTGGCCATATGTAAATATCTCCCTGTTCATGATATAAATATCCTGCCATTGTAAAATGAAACATTTAACTCATTACTACCTGTGTTAAATTCTGAAGACAGGCTAGCCACAAATGTATATGAATGACAAATGTAAACTAGTCTATGTAACAACAGAGTGCCATTTATTGTACACTTTTTTAAACTTAACTTAAATAAAAAATAATTTGCAGACATGTTTATATGAACTTTTATCCCAATTTTGGTGTGAGAAAGATGGCTAATTCTGTAAAACTATTTCTGATATATATATATATATATGGTGTATATATACACACACACACACACACACACAGTGGAACCTCTTTGATGTGAGCACCTGTACTGCCATCAAAAACTGGTCACATACGCCAGGTAATCACTCACTAAAGGCTCATAGTCATGACCTATTTACACCCAGGAATCTATATTCTACTCACATGAATGTATGTATTAGAATTTTACCATGTAATCTGGTAATATATAAATCAGAACATAAGAAGATGGCCCAACTTTAAAGAAATTTATTCAGCATAATTCATTTAAAAAATTTTAAAAACACATTTGCAGTGGTCAACAAGAAAATAAGATTTGTATTCACAAAAAAAATTTATTAAGTGGACTTTAAAAAAAAGTCAGTTATTGCTTTCCTTTTTGTGCCTGAATTAAAATATGTAGGTTGGAAAAATTCGTGACATATACGGTTTCATTTTTTTTTTGTTTTAAGTGAGTGATAGCAAAAAAAAAATCTGCGACAATACATGAAAAAATAAACAAAACATACAAAAAACTGACAGCGATTGTGAGTGGGGGTTGAGAAATAGAGAGATGGAGATAGATATACCCAGATAGAAATAGAGTAGATAGATACGCAAAAAAATAAAAAGAAAAAAGTTATAGACATTTTTTTTTTTAATCGTGTCACCCCAAGCAAGGCATTCCACTGTCACTATAGCGCAGGGGGTTACATAGAGCGATTGGGTATGGGAAATGTCAGAAGGAGGGTAGTAGATGACTTAAAATGTACATAGTGAGAGAGTTGGAGAGAGTGGGTGTGAGTTAGTGTGTTAGGAGGTGTCTATTGACCTTACATTTAAACTCCTGGAGGTTGTAGCCATCAGGGAAGCAAGCATGCGGTAGGGAATTCCACAGGTGGGAAGTGTGAGGAAAGAAGCTGTTGGAGTAAAAATTGCGGTTACATTTCATCGGTTTCACTGTAAAAGAGTGGGACCTATTTACCAATCTAGTATCTTGTGCAAATTCACATCTAGGGGGCACCAGTGATTTAAGTTCATCAGAGCAGAAGCCATGAAAGTATTTATAGAAGAGGCACAGGGCCCACGTCACGCCGGTGAGAGAGATACTGCAGGCGGTCAGCCAAGTCAGTATCAATCACATTACAGATTCTTCGCTGTATTTTGTCAAGAACCCCGAGCAGGATAGAAGGGGCACCCAACCAGATGTGGCAGCAGTACTCAATACACGGGCGGATGGTGGATTTATATAAGTGCAGGATAGATTCAGGCGGAAAGAATTTCTGGGCCCTGCACAGAGAGCTGACTTCCATAGCTGCGGATTTAGCAATGGATTCGACGTAGTCATTCCACTTGAGGTCCGCTGAGAGTGTCAGGCCAAGCAGGCATAATGTTTTACTCTCTGGGAGGCGGGCCTGTTCCATGCTAATGGGAGGGAGGTGCGGTTGTCTGTGGTGGTTAATTGAATTTTGAATTGAATTTTACGAGCCATTTCTTACCCCAATCCACCATAGATTGGAGGTCCTTCTCAAGTTCGGCAGTGAGGTTTGCCTTGTCACCAACACCAGATTTTTGATTGAGGCGAGAGTAAACTGTGGTATCATCGGCGTACATGCCTACTTGTGATCTTATGGCATCAGGGAGATCATTAATATAGATGAGAAAGAGCGTAGGACCTAGGATAGAGCCTTGGGGGACACCCGTGTTTGTAGGGTAGTTCTTGGAGACATGTTTAATACCACCTTCAGTGTGCGGTTAGAGAGGAATGACCGGATTAGGTCCAACAAAAGACCAGTTATGCCATAGCTTCGCAGTTTCCATCAGTCGGCATGCCATACTGTCAAATGCTTTAGAGATATCCAAGGCAACGGTTTTTGAGAAAGGGACATAGTTGTGATTTTCTCAATCCCTGAATTTATTCAAGTCAGTACAGAGACTGCTATAAATCCTTTGAATATGTCAAATGCAATACATGTTGAGACAATATGTCAAATGCAATACATGTTGAGACAATATGTCAAATGCAATACATGTTGAGACAATATGTCAAATGCAATACATGTTGAGACAATATGTCAAATGCAATACATGTTGAGACAATATGTCAAATGCAATACATGTTGAGACAATATGTCAAATGCAATACATGTTGAGACAGTTTGAGACAATACTACATAACAAAACAACGAGGAAATGTTCCTGACTTAGATTAAAGCAAAATGAAATAGATTACTCATTTAGTTTCTCCTAATTTAGAAGTTCTACAAAAAATGGAATTTTTTTTAGCTTGATCAGTGATTTTTACTCTGGAGGTGGTCGTTTACTGAGGGTCAATTAACATTAGCAAATTGTCTGTATATAGAAAAACGGTCGTTAGCAACAGGTGGTCGCTGACAAAGAGGGTTGCATATGGCAGGTTCCACTGGATCTATGTGTATATGTGTTTGTGTGTGTCTGAAATCTTGTGTTGCATAGTTTAATTATCAGCCAAACACAGATGTTCTCTCATCTCAGCAGCATGGTGCTGCTTCAAAGCTAAAGGAGAGAAACAGGCCTCTAAATACCAACCGTACCTTTTTCAAGAATAGATAAATGGAGAAGCGAAAACATCATTGCAGTGAGACTGAATGCATTGGGAATCAATAAAGAAATAAAGGTCAAAATCAATAAAGGCTCGAAATCAAGAGTTGAAAATCAATAAAACTAAAAATCAATAGAGATTGAAAATCAACAAAGAAAAGAAAACTGAGGTGGAACTTGACAGACAAGAAGTTTTTGAGAGAAGTGAAGATCTAACTGAAAAGACAAACATACTGCGTGTAATGAGTAAATTGTCTCCTTTTTATATTTTCAATTTTGTACATGCACATTTTTTGTTTGGTCAACTGGACAATATAGTCGGGTGAATTAAGCACCATCTGTGACCTGTGACAAAAAAAAAAACATCATGACAGAATTCACTTTACCAGAAATTTGGAAATGACATTCTGTACTGCCTGACATTCATACTGGAAGCTCCGATACAAACGTTTCAGAGTACTTGGCTGTCAATATGAGGATAGTGCAGAGGATTTAGAAAGAGTTGGATGAGTCTAATGGTGATTACAAAAATGTTTGAAGAGATCACTAGTGATGGTTTTCCTCCATTGATCTTACAATAGGGCCTCAGACTCAACATGGAAACATACATCATGTCCCTTGAGGAGGTCATAATTCCCTGCTTGAATCTAGAAGGTAGCTGCTGGAAGACACTATATATGGCAACAGAACTCTGTACCATGTTATACACAAGCAAGAGAACTCAGTCATGGCTGTTAGACAATTCCTGCAACCCCATCATCCCTTAGTCATTAAACTCACCAAACTGCAACCCCATTGATGATGATGCCCTGAGCAAGAGACCAATTCCTTGTAATACCAAAGATGAACTGAATATAAGGATTATGGCACCATTCACCAACTTTAACAAGGAGACCATCTAGAAAAGATACAGGAGGTTCCACAGTCTTCTGATGACCATGATTGGAGCTAATGGCAAATTTATTAAATAAATTTACTCTTTAGTACCTCATGATATATTTGTGAAATTTTAGTAAATATATCAGTTAAAATGTCAGTGTTACTTTCACTTTTGCATAATTTGCACTATAGTCACTCCCTGTCATTGTAATTTTATTAAAATTATTTACAAATAAATTAATAAAATTAACCACAATAAATAAATTTATTGTAAGGATAAAATGCAAAGAGAAAAATATTAGGTCGTCACAAATGAAATGACGTACTCTATAGGGAATGAATAAAACACTTCTGAAATTTTAGTTGAAATAGGCACCTTGTTGAGGAATGTTCTCCAATGTAACTAAGTGAATATGGCTTAATTCTGTCTTTTCTACAAATGTTTTCACAGCTTTTACTCTGACGAGTTTCATTCCCTGTTTCTGACCCTCATGAATTTACTTGTGCAACTAGATTGGCAAAGAGCTCCCACCCTTTCACCATCAAAATAGGCAAATGTAACCGCCACTTCTGCTCTAACTTTCTTTTATTGCCTGTAGAACTCCATTCGCCATGCTTGATTCCGTGATAGCTACAATCTTGAAAAGTTTAAGTGCAACATCAATTCTCATCTTCTAACTCCTTGATTCCCACCTCTCTCTTACCCTTTATACAACATAACCTGTCCTGTTTGCTTTTCTGTTTTCATTCTCATTGTAACACACTGTGCACCAGTGGCAGTATTTCCCTGCATGGGGTGAAATAATTATTTTAAAAAAAAAAAGAATTATTGATCCCATCCTTAAAAATTATCATCATTACAACAAACAATTCAAACACTTCCTTATTAGAGAAATGTTTTATTGTGTATGAAAAGCTCAAAATGCTTAAATAGGAGACAATAAGTAGGAGAGATCTAATCTAATCTAAATCTAAACTTATTTATAAATGGAACTTTGTGTGTGTGTCCATTATCTATAGACTACGAAACGACTAAACGATTTTCTTGAAAATTTACACAGTTGTACTATAAGCGTCTGCGAGTGTTCTTAGCTAGGTTTTGTGTCGAGGTACCTCCGATAAATATCAAAAATCGATAATCGGAAAAATCGGGTTATAGAAGGAGTGGTTCGATTTTAATCAAATTTGATACACTCATAGACAAAGACATAAGAAACAATATTCAGAAGTTTCAAGGTTGCAGTTCTTACAATAATGCAGAAAATCAATAATATATGCATATATAAAAGGCAAGATGTTTGTTTGTGTGTGTGTGTTTATCTGCCTGTATGTTTGTATTTTTTCAGCCCTATTATTTTAGTTTTTGCTTAGGGTTTTGCTCTAAGTCGGTATAATTGTAGTTCTTAGTCTCAGCCATGATACCATTTACTCAGAGGACTTATTTAGCCTTCAAAATTCAGTTTACGACGACAAAAACTCATTTGATATCGATACCAGGAAATCAAAATTTGACTTAATCCATTCAATTTTCTTTCAGTCTACGGTTTCGCTTTAACTGGAAACAACTATTGCTTTTTAGTCTTTTGTGCCAACGTCCCAAAGAGTTTCAAAGCTTTCATTATACCTGAGCAACGCTGGGCTATACTGCTAGTATCATATAAAGATAAGGAAATATTTCATATTTAGGCTTTGCAGATTTTGGACAGTTAATTGAGATGCAGGCAGATGTGCATTTTTAAGCAGCAAAATTGAACCTATTCAAAAGTCTAGCATGCTTACTTTCACAATTTTTCATGCATCTGCACAATTTCTCCACAATATCAAGTTGCTAATATTGTTTTTCCTTGAGACAAGAATGAATAACCCATTTGAAAGACAACCATACACTAACCATTAACTTTTTAGGGTACAGTAGAGTTTTTGGTGATTCACTAACATCGAACTACTTGCTTACTATCTTGCTGTTGTCAAAGAGTATCCATTTTATATCAGATCGAATAATATAGGATGTATGTTGTGGTGCAGTGGATATCGACTTGGAACAAAAAAATCAACGAGCCGAGTTTGAATTCCAGTTGAATTCCTTGCATTCACTTATTGACAAATACCCTTGCATAGGAGGCCAGAGTGCCAAACCCTGTCAAAAGCCTTGGAGATGTCCAGAGCAACCGCGCGAGCCTCGTCAGACTCATCAAGGGCCTGTAGCATGTACTCCGTTATGGTTGTTAGCAGGTCGGCCGTGGACCTGGCAAAGCAGAATCCATATTGCCTGTCATAGAAGAGTTTGTGGGCAGTGAGATGATGAACTATTTTAGCATTGATTATGGCCTCAAATACTTTCCCGAATATTGGTAGAAGACTGATAGGGCAATAGTTGGATGGGTCCGAGGGTTCACCACAATTCTTAAATACAGGAACGACTGAAGAGAACTTCCAGCATGCAGGAAAGCAGGAAGCAGAAAGGCAGTAGTTAAATAGTTTAGAGAGAACAGGAAAAAGTTCAAAAGCACACCTCTTAAGGACTATCACTGGGATTCCATTATCTCCACATGCCTTATGGGGGTCGAGTTTTGAAATTACTCAGGATACTACTGTCAGGGTAATATATACATCGTGCAGTTTGGCCTCAATTCTAATAGGGGAGTCGGGTGGGTGTACTCCAGATGAGTCAAATGTGGAATTGGATGAGAATCTGCGGGCAAAGCACTCAGCTTTGTCCACAGATGACGTGAGAACCTCAAATTCCTGGATTAAAGGAACTTTACTGTTTTGAAATTCTATTTATTTATTTATTCTGCAAAGCGAAGCCATTCCTAACGAGATAGTGGCCATTATGGGCAGTTGACCTCCCCCTTCACTGTGAAATCTCTAAGTTTCGTAGATGGTCTGTTCTTCAAATTCAAATTCATTCGTTTGCTTTGTACTCGCAGGATTGAAATCCAACCGAATTGGCATCAGTCGGCGATTCTACCTCTGAGCTATGGGCGCTCAGTAGAAGAAGGTAGACTTCTTAGCATGTATATTATCATTATACACTGAGATTACTTTGTAAGATGACTGAAACAATATCAACCAAATTATGTGTCATTTCATTTGTGACATCCAAACAGATATTTTTTTTCCTAAAATCAAAAACCTATTTTTCCTTGAAAAAATTCTGAATTTAATCAGTTTCTTTTATCCACTTTTCAACCAATTGTTTTGCACTCATTCCGACAGAAATAACTTCCAGATTAACAAGTAAAAATAAATGTACTCTTCATCTAGATTTTATATTTCGTAACTTGAAACAAAAAGATAAACCTAGACTTTTATGAAGCGCAAATATAATGGTGTCTGAATACTTGTCACGCAAGATTTCATGCCTGAATACACACTTGAAATATTCACTTTTTACAGACTGACCATTGTTTGATACTTCAAAAAAGAGAAATTTTAAGTCACAAGATAAGGTCAAATTTTGACAATAGAATGTGTCAAATTTTGTTCTGATAACAATACCTATCAGAAAATCAATAATTGTGTTCATATTTTGGGCCACAGACAATGCTTAGATTCAGCTATTTCTTTTTTCTTTTTGTATTTTATATTTTTGTTAATTTTCTTCTGAGAATTAATCAGTTTAAAAGACATTTTACAATTATTACCAGACACGTACCTTTTGGTCATGGCACAAAGTATTTTCATTCCTACGACCCTTTACCCTAAAGATGAAAAATATTGTCACTTTCCCCATATTTTATTGCTACTTTTATGGTAGATCATGTGAGTTACATTCCTGAGTTCTACTCATACAGTGAAAAACTGCCCTGCTGGATGTAGAAGCCAACTGTAGTGGGAATCATCGAGTCAGTGCAAACAAACCTATTCTTAGTTACATGGTATGTGCTACTCAAAGGCTATCAGCAGTTTTGAATTCAAAGTTTTCCTTCTCCTACACAGGTTGACACTCAAGGTGACAGAATCCAGTCTGTTCTATTATTTACCCATAGCTGATGAGTGGAGTGGAGTTGGATTCAAACTTTTTCCAAGGGTAGCATATAATTGTATGTCATGAACTTGAGTTAGAACTAAGCTCTCAGATTCTTCAATCCAAGCTATCAACCATTATTCTACCGTGCATCTTTACATAGCAAGCTATACACATTGAGTCAACTCATTTCTCTTCATATTCTATTTGCAAGAAGGAAGTTCCACTGAAACTGCTTCTTCCCAAGAACTATTACATTGTCGAAGAGACACCTCAATGTGGCTTCCCAAATCACTACAATCTTAAATTCTGAATTCCAATCTTATCTGGAATGATGGCAAAACTCTTTTCCCTATTTAATTTATAGGAAGAAGCACACAAATGTATGCTGGGATTTCTTCCTAGCCAATAAAATTGGCCAATTCTCTTACCATTTGACTCAGTTCCAACCTTGAAATCAGAATGTTGCCTTCATTCATCTGAATTTACTGTTTTGTATCAACCCCAATTCCTAGTTATTGATACTATTTACATTGTTCTGACTGTTGTCTTCATCTTTGTTGCCCCATTCATGATGTTTTGGCTGTTGTACGCTTTGGCTTTTTTGTTCATTTCAAGATTTGTGTTAAAGCAAATTAACTGATATTCAGAAGAGGCATGGTATGTAGAACTAGCACAATCTCTTCCAGTGGATGAAATCAAAAGTTCTGTTCAAAATTCCAGTCACCTAAAAATGACCAGAGAGCAGAACAGCCAAAATGTTGTGAATATGGCAACAAATATGAGGGAAACAGTCTGAACAATGTAAATAGTATAAATAATTACAATACCTCATTACAGAAATGTGCAGATATTGAAGGTGAATATGGCAAATAAGATGATGATAACAGTCTGAAAATAGTAAATAGTGTAAAAAATTACAGTACCTCAACTCAGAAATATAGACAGATGATGAAGGTGTATATGTCAACAAAGATGAGGACAACAGCCAAACAATGTAAATAATTACAGTACCTCATCTCAGAAATATAAACAAATACCCAATTGTTTGTTTGTAACCTTTTTACCTTATTACTGTTGTCGTGATGCGACTCGATCACGTGACCGGGTTCACATATATTGAAAGAGTAAGTCGATTGAAGGAGGAAGTTAGTGTGAGCTAAGGGCTACTGATAATAAGATATTGAAAATAAATTAAATACTGCCAGAAAATGTGATTGATACCAACTTGGCTGCTCAGCTGCAGTCGCTGTCACACCAGCGTGACGTAGCTTCCCTGTGCCTCTTCTATAAATACTTTCACTCCAATGAACTTAGATCACTTGTGCCCCCTAGCTATGAATTTATGTGAGCTACTAGATTAGCAACTAGGACCCACTCCTTTACAGTGAAACCGATAAAATGTAACAGCATTTACAATGATGTAAAGACATCAGGGTTGAATGTACTCAAGAAAACAGTCTGCTAATGGAGGATTAAAAAAAAATCTTGGTGGGGGAGATGCTGTGACGCGGATCGATCACGTGACCGGGTTCACAGATATAAAAAGAGTGAGTCGGTTGAAGGAGGAAGTTAGTTAGTGTGAGCCGCAGGCTACTGTTAACCTGCGTGTTACTTGCTAACTCAACCACCCATATTGTTGCGACCTACTACGGACTATTGTATTGTATCTACCGAGTAAGATCTTATTTTATCATCTGTGTATTGTTTACCACCTCGACGATACAACTGTTAATTAGCCTTGCACATATTGTTTGCCTTCTTTATATTATTTTTGCCCCCATTTTTTTTTCTTTTCTTGCCTTTTATGAACCTTGTCAATTTTTTGTTGAACAGTTCAGCTATTTATTTACTCTTGAAACTAAGCATGGTAAGAGATTAGCATCCAGGTCCTATTCTTTTACCATTGAAATAGTTATCTATGTAACCACCACTTCTACTTTAACAGTTTCTTCTCTTGTACTTCCCATCTGCAAAATACCCTTCAGTTCATTTGCTTCTCTGATAGCTACAATCTCTAAAAATTTAAATCCAATGTCAATTGCCATCTATCTTTTTGAATCCCGTTCATCTTTTATCCTTTCCTCAATTCCCTCTGTACCCAGTCTTTTCTCTTCCCTGGTAGCTACAATCTCCAAAAAATTTAAATGCAATGTCAATTACTATCTTCTATCTTCCTGAATCCCATTCATCATTTATCTTTTACACAATGCCTACTGTACCTCATCTTCTCTGTTATTGTAACCCCTTGCACACTAGGTGTGGTTCCACCTTTGCTTAGGGTGAAATGATAAAAAATAAATAAAGTAAACTAACTATTTCTCTAAACTTGTCACTGCCGAAAATAGTCAATTGCTAAAAGAGAATGATAGAAAATACATATTTTTAAAAAAAATATATCAATAGAAATATGGGACAATTTTCAAATATACAGTAAATCCCTGGGTTACAAGGGCTTACGGCCATATCACGTTGAATACACCGGTTCTCGCTCGATCACCTAAGTTAAGCAACATTGAGCCTGGTCAGTACTTAGATGGTGACTGCTTGGGAATACCAGGTGCTGTAAGATTTTAGTGACGGATGTGCGTTGTGGTGCAGTCAGTACCAAATAACTTTGGACTATTTTTTTCCAAGCCTTAACCTTTACGCACTTATTACAGAATGAGACATTACAAATCATTTTAATATAGACTTTCTGATTTCTTTCAATGTCAGCTAACGGCCATATCACGTTGAATACACCAGTTCTCACTCAATCACCAAAGTTAAGCAACGTTGAGCCTGGTCAGTACTTAGATGGGTGACCACTTGAGAATATCAGGTGCTGTAAGCATTTAGTGACGGATGTGCGGTGTGGTGCAGTGGATATGGGTTAAATAACAAGGGTAGGACTTGGGGACCCTGCTCTTAAAAATAAATCCCAATGAATCTTGATACTCGAAAAGAAAAAAGTATTACTAGACACAAAACTTATATAAAAACAACAATAAATTGTTGAAAGAAAAAGGTATTACCAGCAATAAATAAATAAAAAATTTAAATTACCCGCCGAGGTTGATATGCCATAAAAACAAAGCAAGCAACCAACCACCTAAATTACAGAAGTCCCAGCCTACTACAATTTATGGTTACTACACAATCTCTATTAATCTTGTTTTGACTTATGTCATTTGTCTCATACATACAACACAAGTAGCACGACAGAAGAATATGTTCGTTTTTCTTTCTTCTCCAAATTATTGACATTCATGTCTTCCCTGTGTTTTTCCGTTGAATTATGTCAATGCAGAACTTATGTGTTATAGCCTAAATTGTTACTTTACTATTGCATTAGCATAGGTGAGGAATGTGAATGCACGTCTATCGAAAATTACAAGTACGTTCTGACTTACACAAAAAAATCATATTATGATGCATCGTAGAAATGGAATTATCGTAAGTCGAGAACCTCTTGTACTGCCAATATTTAATATTTTACATCAGATCTAATAATATAGGATGTATGTTGTGGTGCAGTGGATATCGACTTGGAACAAAAAAATCAACGAGCCGAGTTTGAATTCCTTGCATTCACTTACGGACAAATACCCTCGGGAAATCTATTAATCGTCACTTCCCTCCAGTTATGGGTTAAATAATAGAACAGATTAGATTCTATAACCTTGGCTAGCAATCAGTCTACCACAGAAAGCAATGGCAACCTACTGCGGGATAATCTTCTGCCCAGTCAGTCATGTCTCTTTGGAGACATAATTGCCCAAAGTGTGTATCACATATGGCCCTTAACTGACTGACTGAATATAATAGTTGAAAACATGATTAAGGATTTTACTGGGCATAAAATGGAGGATTGGTTTTATATTGTTATGAAGTAATAAACTGATTCCCCACTGACTACTACTTAATAATATAATACATTTCTTCTCTCTCTAGCTATGAATCAAATAACAGGACAAATTGGGTTCTATAGCCTTGTACTGCTAATATTTAATTGTGACTGGATCAATTCCTGCCCAAAAATTAATAACAATTATAATACAAGATTATGATTTTATGATGAATAATGTTTTCTTTTTGGGCAACAAAATTTTTAAAAATATTTCAGTTTAAACTTTTAAAATGAAGTAATATTAGTGTACACTATATTTCAGGATTCTTATCTTCAGTTTCATTAAAGGTCAATCCATTGCAGTGCATTCAACATTAATCTTGACAGTTGATTAATCAGATTTCACATTTTTTCACTGAAATTTTTCATTTTTTTTTTTTTTATGATGTTTACTTCAAGTTTGTTGTTTGGTTGCTTTCATGTCTTCAGTCAATGTTCTTAACATTCTGCATCACTTCTCTTCTTGTATATATATTTGGCCTGATCAATCCATTTTTTCTTGCTTATTGCCCTTTTGTTTTTTAACAAGTCACTTCTTGTGACATTTGTGAAGCCATTTTTCTTTCTTGTGCTTATCTTGTCAATGTTTTCAATTTCCTTGCTGATTGTTTAATGATCCCAATTCAACATTTTTTTACAATTTTCAAAATTGTGTTTTCATCATTCAATAACTTGACAATATCATATTTCTCCCAAGAGGTTATATTTTTCTTACAATCTATGGCAATCTTATATTTTAAATTAAATAATAAATATCAAAGAATTAAAATTTACAATGTGTCAACCAACTCTCAAGTTTATTTACACCACTAAGTTTAATTTAATATTTCCAATAAAAGAAAATATTTATTTATTAATGGGACCAGAATAATCTACCCTGGTGAACTAAATGAAGTATTCAGTTCAAAATTCCAAATATTTAATTAAAGCTGAAGTGTACAATGATCAAAACATTGTGAATATAACAACAAACATGAGGAAAACTGTATGAACAATGTAAATAATTAAAATATCTCATCTCAGAAATATAGATAGATATTGAAGGTGAATATGGCAACAAAGATAAGGACAACAGTCTGAACAATGTAAATAGTGCAAAAAATTACAGTACCTCATCTCAGAAATATAGACAGATGTTGAAAGTAGGTATGGCAACAAATATGGCAACAAAGATGAGAACAGCAGTCCAAACAATGTAAATAATTACAACACTTCAATGACAAATATAGACAAATGATGAAAGTGAATATGACAACAAAGATGAGGACAACAGTCTGAACAATGTAAATAGTGTAAATAATTACAATACCTCATCTCAGAAATGTAGACAGATATTGAAGGTGAATATGGAAATAAAGATGAGGGTGTGGTGATACCGAGCAAAAGTGAGGGACCGGTTGTTTGCTCTATTTCGACCAGAAAGCAAATGAACAAAAGTTGTCTCTGCGCAGGTGTATTTTCGCAGATGTTCCGGTTAAAAAATAAAAATTAATCAAATATCAATTTTTCATTTCGTGAGCCTACACAAATTTTATTTACCAGCCAATGGGAAGCCCAGAATCAAATCCAAGTGTAAAATCCAAAAATGAGCTGCTTTTGATCCAAAAGCAGATATGAAAAACAGATACAGACAAGACCCCAGACAGACCAGGCAGAGACCAAATTAATTAATATCCCCTTGACTTAAGGCGAGCCGTTAATACGCTTGCCTCTTTGCTTCTCCCTTGTCTCAAAAGTACTTACTGACCTAAGGAGCAACTACTTCAAAGACATTCCTCACATACCTCTGCTCCCCACATTCCTAAACACTAATTATCTTTTTCAGCATTATATTTTCCATGAACATTTTAACCTCCGTCGGACCTATATTCAAGTATTATTTTAATTGTAAAAGCATTAATTGATATGAGTATATATAAATGTTATTTTTCAACTCAAATTGCTTTTCTTGATTTTATAATCATTTTATGACTTATAGTGGGTTATCTACCACAAGGCCAAATTCCCTTAACATGCAACAATATACAACTGCCCTTCTCTTGAATGGACTCACACTACAACTAGAAAAGGAATAGATAAGCAGCCCACTATAAGGGCAACAGTTTGAATAATGTAAATAATTACAACACTACTATCAAGAATATAAACAAATGATGAAGGTGAATATGGCAACAAAGATGGGGGACAACAGTCCGAACAATTTAAATAGTGTAAATAATTACAATACATCATCTCAGAAATGTAGACAGATATTGAAGGTGAATATGGCAACAAAGATGAGGAGTTTGAACATTGAAAATAGTGTAAATAATTACAATATCACATCTCAGAAATATCGACAGATGTTGACGATGAATATGGCAACAAAGACGAGGACTGCAGTCTGAACAATGTAAATAGTATAAATAATTACAATATCACATCTCAGAAATATCGACAGATGTTGACGATGAATATGGCAAAAAAGACGAGGACTGCAGTCTGAACAATGTAAATAGTATAAATAATTACAATATCACATCTCAGAAATATCGACAGATGTTGACGATGAATATGGCAACAAAGACGAGGACTGCAGTCTGAACAATGTAAATAGTATAAATAATTACAATATCACATCTCAGAAATATCGACAGATGTTGACGATGAATATGGCAACAAAGACGAGGACTGCAGTCTGAACAATGTAAATAGTATAAATAATTACAATATCACATCACAGAAATATCGACAGATGTTGACGATGAATATGGCAACAAAGACGAGGACTGCAGTCTGAACAATGTAAATAGTATAAATAATTACAATATCACATCTCAGAAATATCGACAGATGTTGAAGGTGAAGATAATAAAGATGACGATAACAATAAAATAAATTTTCCTTACACGTAATGGTGTGTAAGGCAGCGTTCTTGCTGTTTCCATAACAAACTGTTTTTTTATTGTTAGCCTTGTGCCCAACCCCCAAGCCTGGAGGTAGGTGATATTCTAAGCGTAGCTTAGATATAACACACGGCCAAAAGCAGAGGGTACCCAGTGAGGATCAAACTCACTACTCAGTTATAATGATTCTAGTGAGATGAGCTTGCCCGACGATCGTAGTATACAATATCTAAGAAATATAGACAAAGTATATTTATCATATAAATGTGAGTACACACTGAAAAATTTATATTGAGTGCTTACGATAAACTTCATTGTGAAAACATTGACTTGCTCAATAAAATCTGAGTCTTAATTTGGTATAAGATTAAGGCTATTATTTGTGCTCAAACAAATTCATATTGCTGTTTCTTGTGTTTGGTAGAGGTGGATAAACCTACAGAAAGAAAATCTTTTAAAAATGCTAATAAGAAAAGTCAAGCAAATCCCAAAATTTATTTCCTGCTGTAACAGAAATGGTAATTTCTGTGATTGATCATAATTTACATTTAAACTATTGTTCTCAATTTTGTTGTTATCACTTACAGGAATTTCTGGAGTGAGGTGTTATTTAAATTATATATATTTGGACTATTCTCCTCACCTTTGTTGTGATTATCAAAGTTTCAGCCTTTATCAGTAAAATATTGAGCTAGGTAATCTACAAGAAGCTCAGAAATTAACCTTTTATTTAATCTACTAGGCTATTATGGGGTATTGTGAACCTTGTGGCTGTTTAATTTTGACACTAATGAATTACCATTTTTTTTTAGTTTTGATATAAGACCAAAAATCCTGAAAACATGGAAATGGCTTCAAGAATTAGAAGGACCAGGTGCTTCACTACACCTAGATGAGTCAAGCCAACATGTGGCAATAAGATTTCAGTTGATATGAATTCTTTCTCTTCCTTCTAGAATTAATGGTACATTTTACGATTCTTCATGGAATAAAGAGAAAAAAATTGTCCCTTGTTGATGCAGACTAGGATCTCACACTGAGGAAATAAAGCCAGATACAAAATGAAACACAATTTAATGAAAACTGTATACTGAATTTTATCTCGCAATATACAAATAGTTCAAGTCAAACATCAAAAATAAGTAAAAATCTTAAGTCAAAATCATCTGCACTTTCATCATATCTTTATATTTGTCACATGCTTTTTGCTCATGTGTGCCTATAGTTTGTATTATTGTGATCCCGTGATTTAAGTTTGAGTGTCATTGTGCCAGTTTTCTTTGCTGTTACAGTGTCAAAGAAATGTCTGCTCTCTAGCAGTAGGCACCAGAAAGGAAAAAAGAGCAGGGATCTGAATCTGCAGAGTACATGCTACCTCATCGATGATAACTCACCAGTTTGCTGTTACCATCTCTCCAGCACACTGAATCTTCTCATCAGTGGTGGAATTAGATGAGCATCCTGCTGATCACTTTCAAATTTCTTGATCCACAATTCTTTACAGTCGTGCACTGTCACCATATTGTGTTAAAAGCTTCCTATGAATTTCAGATCTAGACACACCTGACTGAAGAAATTGGATCACTGCTTTTTGTTCCTCTTTGGTGCACACTGCTCTTGGAGTGGCCATGTTTGCACTGTAATGCCAACAAGTAAACTGGTATGATCCCATGATTACAACAGGATTAACTTTAAGTACACATGAGCAGAAGGCAGTGAGACAAATCAGAAGTTATGTTGTGGCAAAAGTATGAATAATATTTTACTTACACTTGTCCTAAGATAAGTTGATAATTCCAATGCATTAATTTTTGTAGATTGAATAAATATAACTTGATCTTAGATATCATTTTCAATGTTTAGTGAAAAGTGGGCAGAAACTTTTAAAAAAAAAATTAATAAAAAATTACCTACGCAAAATGTCTTGGAATTGACTACCAAAAGCAATGGTATTCAACGATGACATGTTTTGGTCTTAAAATGGAGCCAAAACTATTTTATGTATGCCATTAGATAAATTCAAAGAGCATCAAAATGGAATACTTCAAATACACAAATGTTATAAATAGGATATTCAACTGAATGAAAACACATACATCAATATGTTTTGTAAAAAAGACAGGTAAAATTTTCAAATATTGCTCACCAATGAAAATAGTTACTCTGAAAATCTTAGTCAATTGAATTTCTAATGTGATAAATAACATCAAAAAGACTTCTTTTATATGACATGTTCCTTCAGGACGTTGGTGATCAAGGCCTTCCACAACATCCTGCTTTTGTAGTCCTAAGTAATGTTAGTCTTTTTGCTATCTTTTCTAATCCCTTCCAGCAATATACATAAGCTGGTTAGGGAGGTGAGGGTTAGGGTTAGGGTGATGCACTGTTTTTCTACCTGTCATGCCTTAAATATTTTTTTACTATAAAATTTTTTAAATCCTTTCCTTATATGCCCAAGAAATTTCAAATATTCCTTTTTGATATGTATAAGTTTCCTTTATTTCCATTTTACCTTAGACTGCATCATTGCTCACGTGCTCAGTCTATGGTATTCTCAACAGTTTCCTGTAGAATCCCATTTCTGTTACCTCAAGTCTCTTCCCCATCTTGAGATGATTCAGCATGAGTATTGATATTATGTAATAGTTTACTACACTTTGTCTTTGTTTCCAATGAAACTTTATTACTTCTTAATACTTTGCTTAACTTTTGAAAGCATCTTCCACTATCCTAACATGCCTTTGGATTTTGCTGTTGCATTCTATGTTAAATCATTTTCTAGATATTTAAATTTTTGCACTTGTTTAATTTGGTGCTTCAAAATTGTAATTTGTATTTTAGGTTGTTTCTTTTTACAGTTGACATTTAGTCCTTTCTTCACCCTTTTCTTTATTGCCTTCTAAAACTATAAATAAAAAAAAAAAATCATCATATGCTCAACTATAAATATGCCTAGAATACTTACAAAATGGATAAAGTGAGCTGCTCCTGAAACAAATTGCAAAAGAGAAAGCAATCTTGTTTTCTTGTAAGCTATGAAATGTTCCACCAGGAAAAATTAAATCAGTTTGGATCAAAGAAAGTCTCCCTTCTGAAATTTATGCATGGAAAAGTACTTCTTTTACCTTCCTTTTGTTTTTAAGCAAGTGTTATATTAATAAATACATGACACATCACTCAATAAATGCCGGGTCTAACTAATAAAACAAGTAATTTTAGGCTAAATTTGACTTTATTCATCAACAGAGTATCACCCTAGAAGGAGACTGATTCCAACACTCCTCTAACAATTCGATGCCATTTTTTATAGAACAATTTATCGTTAGCCTTTAAATACACTCAGTTTCTGATATCACTTCTTCATTAGAGCCTCGGCTTACGGCCTATCATGTTGAATACACCGGTTCTCACTCGATCACCAAAGTTAAGCAACATTGGGTCTGGTGACTGCTTGGAAATGTCAAATGCTGTAAGCATTTAGTGACGGATGTGCGTTGTGGTGCAGTGGACATCGGCTCAGAAAGAGTAATCGGTGAGCCGAGTTCAAATTCCAGTTGAACACCCTGCATTCACTTAAGCACTGGTACCCTTGGGAAAGGTATTAATCTGTCCCTTCTCTCCAGTTATGGATTAAATAACAAGGGTAGGACTTGGGGACCCTGCCCTTAAAAACAAATCCCAATGAATCTTGGTACTAGAAAAGAAACAAGTATTACTAGACACAAAACTTAAAAACAACGATAAATTGTTGAAAGAAAAAGGTATTACCAGCAATAAATAAATCAAATTTAGTTGGCAATAAATGACCCACTGAGGTTGATATGCCATAAAACTAAAACAACCAACCAACAATCATTAGAGCCAAATCTCTTTCCCCTGGAGAATTCTTTTGAGGTCTGCAAACAGCCAGATGTTACTGGGGGCTACATCTGGAGAATAGGGTGGATGCAGAAGCAATTTAAGTGCGATTTTGCTATTGTTGCGATTGACTTGTGACACTTTACATTGTCTTGGAGAAACATCACTTTTTTTCCTTGTTTGTGGCCATTTCTTCCTTCAAATGCACCAATAATGCTATGATATTTGCTGTTGATGACTGCTACTTAAGTTAATTGACGAACAAAATACTTTGCGCATTCTAAAATACTGATGACAAAGCCTTGCCAGCAGATATTTGCGTCTGGTCGCTTTAAACAGATTTCACTTGCTGCTGTCCACTCAGCTGACTGCCACTTTGACTCCGAAATAAATTGGTGGATCCGTGTTTCTTCCATTGTCACATATTCATGCAAAAACACCTTGTTGCATTGAAACAGCTGCAAACAACGCTTTAAATTGCCGATGGGTTGTTGTTTTTCATTGACTGTGAGCAAACGCAGCACCCACTTTGAACACAGCTTTCTCAATGCAAAATAGTGAATACACTGCCCTCTGATGAGTTCAACTCCTCTGCTATCTCATGATACTTCAATTTATCATTGGCCAAAATGAGTTTTTGGTGTTTTCCAGGATAATTGCTGATTTTGGGTGATCTGAGTGTTCAGCAATATTTGTGTCATTAAAACTGCTTTTAAAATCCACATATCACCTCCTAATGGTTGCTTCTGATGGAGCAAAGTCCCAATATCTTATCAAGCCATTGTTTGCTTGAACAGTTTTTTTTCCATCAGAAAGACATACTTTTTCAACACACAAAATTAAGGTTTTTTCATTGTTTGAAAACTTGCAACAGTAGCTTCACTTAAATAGCTTATTTGTAAACTAATAATCCGATTGGGCCCAAATTTTGTTATGTGACATTTGAAGATTAGAACTTCATAAAAATCATATGGATCTTTTATTTGTGGCACCATCTGTCTGTCAGGCCTATGATTTATTGAGTGATCTGTTTCAAACTAACAGAAATAAGTACAAACAATCTATATTTCATCTGATTAGGTTTAAGATGACAAGTCTTAATACTTTGCTAATTTATTTGCCATTGGTCACTGATTTATAAAAGCAATATAGGAGGCAGGGGACATAGCCATTCAATATTTAACAAATGATTTTGAATGAAGTTATTAAGGATATTGGTTTTACTGAAAATGAGGGCACGTCAACATAGTATAATGGTTAACAACCTTGTCCTGCTAGATAAATTATCACTCAATAGGGAGTTTGATCTTCACTGAATGCCTTGTACTTTCAAGCCTTATATCACATCTAAGTTATGCTTAAAAAAACAAAAAAACAGAAAAAAAACAAAGTAAAAAAAAAACAAAATAAAGTAAAGAAATTATCCATTACTGACAATGAAACTTGTGCTTCTCACTATTAATCAAGCAGTGAATAAAAGTTTTTTTTCTGTGCTTCATATTGATTTGATTTATTCATTTTTTTTTATGGTTTATCAACCACATCAAAGTCATTTAAAGTCAGAAAATGTTTTAGAATATACAATTTGTTTAAAATGAAAATGATTTAGTGATACAAGACTTAATAATTAACCTGTAGCTTGGGAGGAAAAGAAATGAAGTCATGCTTCACAAAAGTATTTGCACATAGGTGAATATAACAAACCCAACTGGAATTGGAACTCAGCTCCCCAGTTAACAATTCCAAGCCATTATCCCTTACACCACCCAAACATACAGTTTGTTTTTTGAGAAAAAAAGCACTCGTGATTCTCTAAATAAGTAAGAAATGCAAGTTATTTTTTTATTCCCTTTCAATGAATTGCTATTTTCATTTTGTTACTCAAAGAAAAGAAAAGTTTTCATTTGAATTTTAAAAAAAACAAAAAAAAAAAAACACAAAAGCAGATGAACAAGTCTTGTTAAAGTATTTACATTATTTGGACTATCTTCTTCCTCTTTGTTATCATTTGTACAACGTTTCAGCCGTTGTACATTCCAGCCATCTTCAGGTGTTAGGAATTTCAAACCAAACCCTTTATGACAATCACTGGGGTATATCATTCTCATTCCTTGTGTAATGCCTTGATTGGATGGCCCAGTTGATACAAATGTTGGTTAGTTCCTGTGACTTGACCCAAAGAGTTGTGAGTTCGATACCAGGCTACAGCAGTGGTGAACAAGTAATTTGCAGATTTAGGAGGAGATAACTCATGACTTCCAATCAAGGCATTATGCAAGGAATGAGGATGATATACCCCAGTGATTGTAATAAAGGGTTCAGTTCGAAATTCATTGAACCTGAATAAAGCTGAAGCGTACAATGGCCGAAACGTCATACGAATGGCAAGAAAGATGCGAACAATAGTCCGAAAAATGTAAATACTATCTCATCTCAGAAATATAGGACTAGTTTAACATTAAGAAGTACGTTCAAATACAAATCCTAAATAAAAATATTAAAATGCAGTTGGATTCTGATTCAGATTTAACAATCATAAATTTATACACTTGGAAAAAGCTGAGAAAACCAACCTTGCTAAAAACTAATAAAATGGCCAGGTCTGTGACAGGGGATGAAATCGAGTTTATGGAAGAACTAATCACGAATGTAACATTTCAAGGAGGAATGTTAAAATTAAAGACATTTGTATTAAAATTATACAGAAAATTTATTTGACATCAACTAGATGAAAAATTTGAAGTAGTGGGACATGGCAATTAATTCATTTTGCCAAAAACGAGAAAACATGACCACTGAGGTAAGTAATTTAATTAAAGACTGAAAAGAAAATTTTCCAAAATTTTTATCTGGGGCCTTGGTCGATGTAATAAGATGATGGCAAAATTCAAGTTAAGCGACATCCCGCTGGTGTTTAAGAAAAAAATGAAATGTGCATTTTGCCTCTTTACCAAAAGCAAATGAGGAACTTGACAGATGAAAAAGAACCAGTATCTTGTTGAAAGTTGTCTACAGTCAATGGGCTTCACCAACCATCTATGTGAAAAAAATTCAAACCAGATCTGACTTGGCACCAATTTCTTGATGGGGCTTTTAGTGCAACATTCAAAGAATATTATGCTTCTTCACCCTCACAGTTTAAGGAAAATGAGACTTTATTGTCATAAATAAAAAAAAAATATTAAGATTTCTTCCAAAGTTAATACTTAGGAGAAGGGTATTATGGGGACTCATCCATATGACACACGAACTCATCCAAGCTATATATAAATAGTAGTTCTGCTTTGTAGAAGCAGAGTAAGAGCAAGAGTAGAATAGAGGCAGAGTGAGTGGAATCTATCCCAGCATAACTCTGACAGCTGCACGAATCATCAAATTGTTATGTTTGTACTGTCGTCTTTGTAATGTATTTGTTTAACACAATTCCATTTTTGTGACTATTTCTGGCCATAATGGACCGCAACAACTTGAGGACAAGGTCACAACACAAGACAAAGTAACTTATGATAAAACAAAGCAACTTTAAGACAAAGCATAAAGTTCACAAATTCATGTTCACATGCAAAAGGGATACAACCACAAAGGACATGTATAGTGCCACCATTTCCTAGAATTTTGATTTTTTCCAAGTCTGGTACTTTTCTAGGATAAGCACTGGTAGTGCTAAAAAAAAATTGATATTTGTAGCCATTTGTCTTTTTTTTTTATGAATAACACTCTGCTAGCAGATGATAAAACAGGTTCTTTAAGCTGAGTAGCGGCACATCACCAAACTGAAAAATTTGCCATGTGGAGAAATAACATACATTTCAATAATGTCTCAAGGTTAAATCCACTTTGATAGAGAGAGAGAGAGAGAGACAAGCTTCTACAATTGCTTAGAACAGATCTATTAAACTGAGAAATAAGAGTTTAATATCTTCTGTCAAGGATGGCAAGTTCAATCCCAGGTAAGACCACAAGAGTCAGTTTAGTTAACAGCCAGGTCAGGTATTTTATTTTTTAGTGGGAGCAGTATGTTTGTATTAAAATTAGGTATCAATATAAAAAATAAATATGAAAATTTGAAGATAAATATTTGAAAAATTTACAAACAAAAACCTACCATGTGTGTAACATCTGTCAGTCTTGAAGGGCCCTGGACCTGAAATTGATTCAGCTCATTTTTTGCTCTTTCAGAACAATTACACTGCAGTGTTTAGTATAGAGTGCAAAACTAGACAGGTATTTATAAGAGATTGGGGAGATTGACAGTTGCCCATGCAGCACATTTTCCCCTCCAGAACAACTATGGTAGGAAGAGAGACAAGACACTTCTACTGCTTAGAACCTATCTATTATACTGAGGATTATGATTCTAATATCTTCAGAAATTTGTTCACCAAGGATGGTGAGTTCCATCCTAGGTAGAACCACAAGTGTCAGCATTGTTAACAAAAGCCTTTTGACTTCAAATATGACTAACACTGAGACTGTCCATTTTTATTTGCTAGAAATAAGCTCCAGCATGCATCTGTAAGATTGGTTGATAAATTTGGAGAGGGGGAATTTCTAGCAGTCAATCCCCAACACTGAAACTAACAATATATATTTTAGCAGATTTCTAAAAACAAATACATCCACAGCAGAAAAAAGTTAAGGATCTATAAAGTCATTCATGATGTTTTCAAATTATAACCTCTGTCAATCAAAAGAGTGGAACGTCTATAAATTTTCTAAGTTTTACTTTCTCCATTTCTGAAATACACGATGCAATATTTACATCTCTACAAATAATTTTTCATGTATAGATCCCGATGTCATCTGAATCTGGCATTTTTCCAATAGCTTCATTTCCGTATCTGCCAAGACATAAACGATGAACACGTCTTTGAGATAACATGTGACTAATCTTAATTTGGATATTCATCAACCAGAAATCATACATAGATAGACCAGATCCAAGCTAATATAAACCTGCAGCTGTCATATCAAATGTAATCATGTTATTACAAAATTTTAAAGCCAGGTGCAGAAATTAGCTATCAACAAACTCCGCCCCCCCACTCACCATCAAAGTATAGATGGATGCTTAATTCTCTGCCAAGCTTCCTAGCTAATCTGCGCAGCTCATGTTCTTCTCTATTGACAGAGTCAATCTGTTGTTTAAAATAAAACTATGCCGAACAGACCTTAGTTACATTTTCTAGGAGAAAATAATCTGGCATGATCAGTAGTTGAACAAGCCTAGTATCCTAAAACACTTATGTTTTTTACTTACAAGGCTTCAGTCAACATGCTGTATTATTTTCAAACACTCACGATACAGTATGCACCGATCATCTTCCCAGGCTGATATTATGAAAAAGTCAAATTGATCATAGTGAGATTCAAACCATGTAGCCACTCAGGCACTAAGAATTGTTTTAATGCTTTAAACATTGCCTGTACCTGTTTTGGCATTCACTCTGGTCAGGTTGAGTCAGCTTCCTCCCAAGCAACAGAGAAAGACTCATTGGGATTTGTTTAAGCAAAGGGTCCCAAGCCCTACCCTGTACAGACCTCAGGCATTTTAATTATCTCTCAACAGGTTGCTAATACCTGCTGCAGTAGACTGGTTGCCAACCAAGGCTATAGAACCCAATCTGCCTGTGATTTAACCCATAACTTTAGGGAAAGGACAGATTAATACCTTTCCCAAGGGTATTAGCATGTAAGTAAATGCAGGGCATTCCACTGGAATTTGAACTCGGCTCCCCAATTTCTCTTTCCGAGCTGATATCCATTGCACCACAAAAGACATCTGTCAAGACTTTAAACATTATTTCAATGGGTACCAATATTTGTGCAGCTGCTTTGTTCATTTATTTAACAGCATATCAATTTTCATCTACCAGCTTAAATATACAAGAAATCTTGAAAAAAAAGAAATATATGCCCTCTGGCTGAATAAAATTACTCCTTTACAAATTGCTTCATTTGTGTCCAGATATAAAAACTGAGCAGATAAGAATTTAAGAATCTGGTTAGAATTAGCATTTATAAGACACTATTTGGTTTTGCCTGACTGGTGCCATACACCATGGCTGAGTTGGTCAAGAGTATATTACATTTAATGATGGTTTTACCCAGCAAGCAGGAGGCAAGTCCACATCCTGACAGAGAGCAAATTTTTCCCTCTAGCTATCTTGAATATTTAAGCTGGTAGGTTAAAATAAATATACAGTATAATACAGTGAAACAGATAAGATGTAACCGCAATTTCTACTCCAACAGCTTCTTTTTTTGCACTTCCCACCTGTAGAATTCCATTTCATATACTTGCTTCCTCGACAGCTACAATCTCCAGGAGTTTAAATGTAAGGTCAATAGACACTTACAAACAAACTAACTTGCATCCATTCTCTAAAACACTCTTTCCATCTACACATCCCTCATCCTCGGTATCCTTACCCGTCTATCACCCTCCTCCTGACATTTCCTATATCTAAACATTCTTTCACATCACTTTCCCCTATGTAACCCCCTAACCACTCTTTCTCATCACTTCCCCTATGTAACCCCTAACCACTCTTTCTCATCACTTTTCCCCTATGTAACCCCCAACCCCTCTTTCTCATCACTTTCCCCTATGTAACCCTCTAATCACTCTTTCTCATCACTTTTCCCTATGTAACCCCCTAACCACTCTTTCTCGACACTGTCCCCTATGTAACCCCCTAACCACTCTTTCTCGACACTGTCCCCTATGTAACCCCCTAACCACTCTTTCTCATCACTTTCCTGTATGTAACCCCATGCGCAACAGTGGCAGTGAAATGCTTTGCTTGTGGGGGGGGGGGATGATAAAAAAAGGAGCATCTACTCAAATATAAATAATATATCCACTAAAATAGAATATAATAATATCCACTAAAATATCAGTGTTTAAGGTGATCAACTCTGTTGGATTAATAATTTTAAAATTTTACTACTTCTTTTGAAATGACTAAGAATCATATAATATAATCAAATATCAGTGTTTTTAGAACTGAAGGCAAAGAAAAAAACAGGCCAAACATTCGACATGATAGAAAGTCGAGCTGTTTAATTTCTTCTAATATTGTGAATCTTGAAGACAATATCTAATATGCAAGTTGTCTGTATGTGATATTATTCTCCAAATGTAAAACAAAACTTTTCAACAATAAGTCCTGTGGAACTGCTACTCACCACAATTCCCTCAAAACTAAGCTGTGAAATTAAGTTAATAGACCTGATTTTCACCAGTTTTTTTTATTTTTTTTAGATGTAGTAATTTTAAAGCTTGACCGCTACCGAAATCATTCAAACTGCATGAAAACAGGACATGAATATAGCATGGCAGTTATCAATCTAGAAAATGAGATTGGTATGTTAAATTTGAATCAAGATTACTGTATTCGTGTTCCTTTAAACACCCTCAGAAAGATAAGAATTTACTCAATTAGGGGTTAACATGACTAACTGGGCTCGCTACTAGCCTTGGCTGGCAACCAGTCAATATGAAAGACAACTTTGATGCCAAAACTAATTGAATGTGGGTCTAGCAAATCCACCTTGTCAAAAACTAATTGCTACAGAAACCACAGCAACAACCCCTAATGTGGTGAGACTGAACCTATACTTCACTGAGTGCCTAAAGAATAACAAAAACATATATATATATATATATATATATATATATATACCTGTAAAAACGATAAATTACAGTAGCATTGATGACCCCTTGTTGATGCTGAGGGTGTCATTGATTGCCTATGTATGAAAGACTATCAGGAAAAAAACAATTAAGAGAGAGAACAATAAATGAATAGGAATTGACAAAAGCTGATGATTGAAGGTAATTTAATTGCACTGCAACAGAATTTATTTATATATATATATATATATATATATATATATATAAAATGTATTTGGGCAGCTATCTTTCTTTTATGCAGGTTTGATTAAAAATGATAAACATGGTTATGTTTTTTTATGTAATTTTTCATGTTCTCTTTTTTGCTTTTCATGACATAAATTATATAAAATTGTCCAAATGTTTTGTTTTTGTGAGCACTTTCGGCTAGAGAAAACTATTAACATCGAAAAATTGTGATATGAACTCTGGTAAAAAACGATGACTGAACATTAGATTTATAAGTCCCAAAAATTCAGTTGTTTTTGTCCTGAAGAGAACATGGCCCACTGGATATAGACGTTGGGAGTTTAATACCAGTCTGCAGCAGTGATGAATAAGTAACTTACAAGATTAGAGGGAGATAATTCATGACTATCAAAAGAGGCTCTATGCAAGGAATGAAGATCATATACCCCAGTGATTATAATAAAGGGTTCAGTTCACAATTCCTAGCAACGAAAGAAGGCCGGAGCGTACAACGGCCGAAACATCATACAAATAATAACAAAGAGGAGGACAATATTAAAAATAATGTAAATAGTGTAAATACTACCTCATCTCAAAAATATAGACAAATCCCCTGAAAATAGATTCATACCATTGCAGACCCTTGCAAATGACCTAATCTGATGAAAGAAATAAAAATCGATTACACCCTGTCACTCCAGTAGGTCTAAAACTGACCATATGGTGAAAGAAAAGCAACTAAAGCAGTTGTTTCAATTAATTTACACACAAATCTATCTTTTAAATTCATTGAAAATGATTGCCAAAGTCACATGTAATTAAAATAAATTCATCACTTTGTTCTTTCATAATTTCATTTCTGGTGCATAAATATCTACAAGAATCATATGTAGTTTTTATTTTCAGCACGTAATTTTTTTTTTTTTTTGCATCATCACCAGGTGTGCTTTTTTTTTTTTTTTTTTTTTAATCAGCAAACTTTTCTGAGAAAAGTATTCCTTTTTGCTCAAAAAAGAAACCAACAATAAAAAGACATGCCTCTTTTGAGCAAGAACTTAAACAGATTTTATGGAGAATTCCCTTTCCTTGATTAATCGAAGCCTAAGTTTGATAAAAATACAGCACTGAAGCCAGAAGCCATTTCTAGTTTCTGCAGAAGTCATCACATTTTCTTTTGACATCACAACAATTTTAAGTTTTCTTCATACTGAAAAGGACAAGAAGTCACTCCAAGTTAGTAAAATGGTTACAGAATTTCTAATAACAGTCCAAGAAATATCAAGCCCTCTTATATTATTCCTCTGTTTTTTTTCCTCTTAAGTCATTTCAAAATCTTATTGGCAGTTATACACAGAAAAGCAAACTATTAACATTTTAACCCAATCAGCCCTTAAACAATTTCAATTTCTAAATTCCTGGGGTACTGATCAAACTGTTAAAAACATGTTAATGTAATTAGCTTGATATAGCATGTAAACTTGAGTTCAAGGTGTTTACACAAGAAAATAGGGGGTTGATTTTTTTTAAAGAGGTCAAAAGTCATGTATTTTTAGTGATCATTTGTATTATACATAGATAATTTTTCTGGAGTGCTAAAATTATTGCAAAAAAATTACAAGGAATCACACTGTACATTAAGTTGACTAATACACAAATATAAATGGTATCACAAAAACT
Organism: Ascarosepion bandense; assembly: GCA_037127315.1. Lineage (NCBI taxonomy): Eukaryota > Metazoa > Mollusca > Cephalopoda > Sepiida > Sepiidae > Ascarosepion > Ascarosepion bandense. The sequence goes on along the minus strand of JBBBDQ010001033.1, from coordinate 2,624,486 downwards.
GTTCAAAATCAAGTATTGCGAGTCAATTTTATATGGAAGTTAACAGATTGATTGATCGATCTCAACTGATACCACATGTAGCCTCCTTGATATTACTGATGAGGATATGTTTCTGAAAATCTACAAATTTGTAAAAAAATTTCATGTTTATCGTCACTTACAAAGTCAACATCCAATGCACCAGTAAAAACTCTGTCCTCTCCCAATGCTATTTCCTCTAAGAGAAAATACCAAATGGCTTAATCTTTGCTATCCAACACAGTACATTAAGCACAAAAAAAAAGTACTGTAAAGAAAAGTGAAAAATTCTTAAATATTTCTCATCACAGCACATTATTTTTCTGATGTCGTTTGTTCTTTTGGCAGATAGTACCTCTAGCTGATCATGCCATGTACCAAAATATTGTGGGCACATTCCAGTGCTTCCAGATTGAAAATATATGAAACTTACAGACACTTTTGTGGGCTCCAGCCTTAAAAGTTGAAGAACTAATTTATACTTTTTCTTCGAAAAATTAGAATTGTTTTGATTCAATTTTTACTAAAAGATTTTTTTCTTAATCATTTCACCACAAGCAAGATTCGACTCCCACTAATGCACAGGGGTCATGCAACACTGTTTAATTCTGGTACATAAACAAAGAATTAATAATAAGAATGACAAATATTCTGAGATAAAAGAATGAAGATATCTTTATTTTGCAAAGTGAAAATTTGAAAGAAAGAATTTCCCATGGATAGGCAGAAATCTGGAGAGCAATGTGTTTTTTTTTTTCTGGGTGACAGTTGACTGATGATCTGTAAATTCTTGAAAAATTACAAAAAAACAGGACAGCTAAGATTCTAGAATGGTTTCATATAATGGAAAGAAGGCTGACACTAAGAAACCACTTTTGAACAAAAGTGAAAAAGAAAAAATTGATTAATGTTCATAGGAGGAAAGATGAGATGATACTGTAAATCAGGTTTTCTTTGTTATTAAAAGAAAATAATGACTCTGATGAAAGTCTGAGGAGAAGCCAAAAAGGCATTTGGTAATTGTTTGATCTGAAGCAGAGATAATTCCTGAAGGTATTTTTTCTTGCACGAGACAGAAAAAGAAAAAGGATATGGAATAATAAATTCTAATTAATGAAGTGTTGAGGAGGGAGTGAGAGGGATTTCCATGTCCCAAAGAAGAGCAATAGCGAGAGATGCCAATTAGAGAAGGAAGGAGTACTGCAAACCAATTGAGGGAATCACATTTGTCAGAAGGTAGCTAAGGTAGTAGGTACAGTTGAGATACTACGAAAGCAAAAGGACTGTGTGCAACCCTTGACAAGCAGTCGTACGAGATGCTAATAAGAAAAGGAATGAGCTGTTAGCATGGGTTGGTGCCAGTTACATTCCGAAAGTATGACGGATTACCTTGTGACAGCCACAAAGAAATTATTTGAGAGTAGAGTGTCCATGAACATGAGTTACCTCAGATTTGGAGCTGAGTTGCCAAGTTGCAGATACTGAGATGAGGGACCACATTGTCTGATACCACACGACTACCTGCTTAAAAACATTCAACTTAAGCACTGTGCCAGACCAACCAAACTGAACAAAGTGTTATATCCGATAGATGCTGCAGGCTGGAATTATAGTTGTCTGCATTAAGAATTGATAAACTCTTACAAAGCCAGTCAGTTAAGTGCCATATATAATACATGCTTGGGCAATAATGTCTCGAAAGAAACATGATTGACCGAGTGGAAGATTATCCCGCAGTAGGTTGCCATTAATTTCTGTGGTAGATTGTTCGCCAGCCATGGCTATGGAACCCAATGTGTTCTGTTATTTAACCCATAACTGGAGGGAAGTGACAGATTAATACTTTTCCCCCAAGGCTATTTGCATGCAAGGAATTCGACTGGAATTCGAACTTGGCTCCCCGATTTCTTGTTCCAAGCTGATATCCACTGCACCACAACACACATCAAAAGTATTGTACCAAAAAAGAGCATACACAAGAACTTGTTTTTAAAGTTCATGAAAAGATATTTTTTGTTCACTGTGACTTTTGACATTGCATAGACTAACCATGACACAACAAACTTCAATATTGATTAGACTAGATTGGCTCTAAGATCAATCCAAATACAACATGGGACAGGAAAGAATTTGGAACGAAGTGATCAACTATTACTCTAAAGTGGAGATTAAGTGTCTTTACAGTAACCAGGTTGGTAGGTGGAGGTCACAGTCAGAGAAAAGACTGGGTACAAGGGGTATTGATCAAAGGATAAAAACAGAATGGTATTCAAGAAGATGGTAACTGACATTGCATTTTAATTTTATTTTAGCTTATAGCTATCAGTGACACAAGTAAACAGAAGGGAGTTCCACAGCCAGGAAGTACAAGAAAAAAAACTGTTAGAGCACAAATTGAAGTTACATTTAACTATTTCAAGGGTAAAAAGGTGGGATCTACATATCAATCTAGTAGCATGCTTATATTCATGTGGTCAAGACACCAGAGAAAAAGTATTGTCAGAGAAATTGCCATGAGAATATTTGTAAAACAAAGACAGAGAGAGGCCATATGATGTTGGTGAGAAAGTGACTGCAGCCGGAATGCCAAATCAGAATCAATTACATTGCAGATCCTTCTTTTAGTTTGTCGAAGACCTTCAGTTATTGCAACAGTATTCAATGCACAGATGAATTGAAAGATTAAGAATATAAGACTCACCTTTGCAAAAATGTTTCCAACTAGCCTCCAGTTGGCAGACAAAAATAAACAGAATTGTAAGTCAATATATGATTCATCATATCATATCATGCAGAACTCAAGGAATCATAATTCCGAACATCTTATCCTGCATATTCCAAGTAATGTTTGTCTCTTTTCTATCATTCCCAGTTTCACCATCCATTTATACTAGCTTGCTAGGTAGTCTGCTCTCGTCCTCAATGTCGTGTGAGTTGTAAATTCTCCCAGTACTCTTTCCTCATTATATAACCTAAACATTTCAATTGTCTTCTTTTTTTTTTTTTATAAGCGTTTCACCCCGAGCAAGGCAGGTCACTGCCACTACTGTGCAGGGGGCTACGTAGAGTGGAGAAAGGCTGATTAAATATAGGAAATGACAGAGGGTGGGTGATAGGCGGGTGAGGATACCGAGAATGAGGGTTGGGTAGATGAGAGTGTTGTGAGAATAGTTGGTAGTTAGTGTGATAGGAGGTGTCTATTGACCCTACATTTAAACACCTGGAGATTGTAACTGTCGGGAAAGCAGACTTGTGGAAGGGAGTTCCACAGGCGGGAAGCACGAGAAAAGAAGCTGTTGGAGTAGAATTTACGGTTACATCTTATTTGTTTAACTGTAAAAGGGTGGGACCTAGTTGCTAATCTAGTATCTCGTGTAAATTCGTGCTTAGGCGGAACCAGTAATCTAAGCTCATCGGAGCAGAAGCCATGAAAGAGGCACAGGGAAGCCACATCACGCCGGTGTGAGAGCGGCTGCAGCCAGTCTGCCAAGTCAGTATCAACCACATTACAGATCCTCCTTTGTATTTTGTCAAGAAGCCCAAGGAGAGCAGCAGGGGCACCCGACCAGATATGGCAGCAATTTTTCTGATCCTAAGTTTTCTTTCTGGTTCCATTTTTCTTCAAACTTCCTCTTTGCCCACAGGATTTATCCATTGTCTTAGCATATTAAGTTCGAATTCCAGTTGAATCCATTGTATTCACTGACACGCAAATACCCTTGGGAAAGGTATTAATCAGTCTCTTCCTTCCAGTTATGGGTTAAATAACAGAACAGATTGGGTTCTATAGCCTTGGCTAGCAACCAATCTACCACAGAAAGCAATGGCAACCTACTGCGAGATAATTTTCTGCCCAGTCAGTCCCGTCTCTTTTGAGACATGATTGCCCAAGCGTATATCACGTATGGCACTTAACTGACTGACTGACTAAATATAATAGTTGAAAACATGATTAAGGCTTCTAGTGGGCATAAAGTGGGGGATCAATTTTATATTGTTATAATTTAATCAACTGATCCCCCACTAATTACTACTTAATAATATAATACATCTCTTCCCCCTCTAGGTAGGAGTCAAATAACTGGACAGATTGGGTTCTGCAGCCTTGGCCGGCAACCAGTCTACTGCAGAAAACAATGGCAACCTACTGCGGGATCATTTACTGCCCAGTCAGTCCTGTCTCTTTTGAGACATGATCGCCCAAGCATGTATCACATATGTCACTTAACTGACTGACTTAGCATATTACTATATAACAATTTCTTGCCCTAATCATCTGTGAGAAAATTATCTAGCAATCACTACTATGATTGCAAAGAAATAACATGACAAATGACATTTTCTTAGGATGCATAAGCAAATCTAAAGAACGAACACAAAAGAAAAGGAATACAAGTAATAAGAACTTCGTAATAATGTAAGTTCATTTTACTTCAATTACTAGTTACCCAAAAGTAGTACCCACCTGGTCTTGAGCAATATTTGGAAGCGAAAAAATGATGGAAAGAAAAAAGCAAAGTTAATAACATTTATGTTACTCTATTCTACTGACCTGTTTTTGATGTACTTGCATCTGCAGAAACACATGGGAAGAATAGGTGCTGAGACAAGATTGATTGAAAATGCAAAAGATAGATATATTGATTGGCTGACTTTTACTTACAGACTCACAGAAAAAAAATCTTCATATATGTGGCTGACTGTCTAAGCATATATATATATATATATATATATATATATATATATATATATAATGGGGAAAATGTATGACAAAGTCAAAATGACTTTCTTGTGATGCATTTCATCTTTTAAGACCTCACTGGATGTAATTTATGTTGATGTGACTATACACGTGCACAAAAGAGTGATGTTGAGAATTTTCAAATATTATTAATTTTAATTTTTTTTTTTTCAATCTAGTTAATTTCATTTCTATTCTTTTTTCATGCATCAAATTTATTGGTTGCTTGCTGTAACAAGACAGACTACAATTTCGACATAAACATGCTTCACTGATCAAAGCAGAAAAAATTTACAACAGAAAAAATGTCTATAGAGTCAATTTTCTAAGCACTCTTCAGATGTGGCACAACACCAAAAGTATTAAATGTCCTCACTGGGTACTCCATACTTTCAGTCTTGTTAGAGTGGGCAAGCAATGAATTTCATTCATGGAAAATGGTTGTTTTTAGTTAAGACATGTGTCTTCCCTCTGTCTCTTCTACAGATATTTTCATGGTTTCTGCTATAACAAGTTCAGCTCCCACATGCCCCCCTCTATACAAATTTACTCAAGCAATTAGACTGGCAACTTTTACAGTTAAAGCAACCAAATGCACTTCCTATCTGTGGAACTCCCTTCTGTATACTAGATTGTATAGCTACAATCTTCAAGAGTTTAAATGCAACATCAAATGCCATGTCTTATTCTCTTGACTCCCATCCTTCCCCCCCCAACACACGCTGTTATTGATATTCTACATTTTACTCTACTCTCAAGACAACTCTCTTCATACCAGTATTCCCATTCTCCTCTTAATCATTCTCAAACACCCCCAGTAACCGCTTTCACTTTCTCTTTGCTCTTTTATGTAGACCCCTGTGCACCAGTGGCAGTACTAACTTACTTAGGGTGAAAAAATTATAAAAATAAAAATGAAAAATAAAACCATTTCATAGTGCTTGAGTGTCACTTGGAGGACAGTGTAGAGGGTTTGGAAAGAATTGGATCATACATCCAGCCAACATCATGGTGTCTTGAGTGATCACTAGTGATGGTGACGTAATGCATCCTTTCATCTTCCCACAGGGCCTTAAACTCAACACAGAAGCCTATATCAAGTGCCTTGAGGAGGTAGTGCTACCCTGGATCAAGAGGGTTGCTGCTTGAAGAGCCTATGCCTGGCAATAGGACTCTGTACCATGCCACACAAACAGCAGAACAGTTTCAGACAATTTCTGCAGCGACATCACATCTTACATCTGGCTATCTTACTCCCCAGACTGTGACCCCCTTGATTATTATGTGTGGGGCACAATTGAGAAAAAGACCTACAAAACTACTTGTAATACCAAAGATGACTTGAAGGTAAGGATTATGGTAGCATTCACCAACTTCAACAAAAAGACTGTCCAAGAAACTAACAGGAGATTTCAAATCATCAGCGTGGTGTCATGGTAAGCAAGCTGGTCTTGCTAGAACCTGTTACAACTGAGTAGTGAGTTCGATCCTCATTAGGTGCCCCATATTTTTGGCCTCATTCCACGTTTAAGCAGTGGTTAGAAAATCTATAGGAGATTCCAAAGATTTTGGAGGACCTGATTAAAGCCAATGCCGATTTTTATTGAATAAATTTTCTATTTAGTACCTGAAGATATAATTGTGTAATTTTTTTTTTTATTCATATCACCCCAAGCAAGGCAGTAATGCCACTGATGTGCAGGGGGCTACGTAAGAGTAAAAAGATTGGAAAAGAGAAAGCCAGAAACCACATCTTAAACAGGGAACAAGGGATGAGCCTCTTCACCTGTTCAATAGACGTGGGTGGAGTGTAAACCAGGTGATAGTTCAATCTATATCCGTTAAAATATGTTAGTGTTACTTCCATGATTGTATAATTTACAGAACAATCTATCCACACCACCCTGTACCAAATTAGTAATTATTAAGTTTATTAATATTATATTTGAGGAAAGTTATTTGTTATGGTCAATTATATGTTAACGATCAGAGAAGAGAAGCTCTTTGAGAGATGTGAAGTAAGTAAATTATACAAGGAAAGAAAATCAATGTAGATATTTCAGGTGCTGAAAAATTTCATAAGCAGGTAAAAATGTGGCAGAGTATTTTTTTTTTATTTTCATTTTTGCAATTTAGATAGCAATTTATCCATCACACCCTTTCTCCCTCTCTCTATATATGAACAGATAAACCAACAGTAAAAAAAGCAAACCATATATATATATAT